>JAXIVH010000013.1:1777825-1985325 GCA_036785325.1 Urophycis tenuis
ATCTCCTCGAAGCCCAGATTCTCAGGAGTTGCCCCGGGCCACTCACCAGGTACCCAGCAGCCTTACTCTTTATGAAACACACACACACACACACCACACACACACACACACACACACACACACACACTAATCATTTGACATAGGGCTGGTTCTCCCAGTGCCATTTGTCTTTTACCCTCAACAGTCGCGTCTCGAAGTTGTCTAGACTTGAAACCCCAGCACTGACAGACACTATAGTCCCCTTATCACGCATCAGGGGAATTCGTAAATGACGTCGCTGTTTAGAGCCGTCAGCAAAAGAAGCGTATCGAATGTCCGCCGCTTGTTATAAACACCATGTAAATGGACACAGATCCACTCGCGGTATTCACCACAGAGAACAGCTGACAGACACGGCTTCAGATCCCCAGATCGAAACTATGTCACATCAATTAAACGCGAAACAAATGTCAATAAAAAACAACACAATTATACGTGCATTTACGTGACACAAAAAAATGAGGGGGGGGGGGGGCGGAGGGGTCAAACAGGTATTTTCTTTGCCCCCCTTTCTGCTTCTCAAAAAACTTCAGTCTTTCATTTGAGTGAATTTTCTTCTGCATGAAACTCAAGTGTCTGGCCTACCTGACTGTGGCGTAAATGCGCCGCGCCGCCATTCTGCCGCGCGGCAGGGTGGACTTCTCCGCCCAGCCTCATCTGGACCTGCTGCTGGACCCCTCTTGGCCCGGGCGGACTCGTCCGACATGGTCCCCCCCATGGGCGATCTGTCCGTCGAGGAGGGGGAGGTCCGTAGGTTGTAACCGAGGTGTGGGGCTGTAACGCGGTCAAAAACACGCTATCGGAAAGCTGCAATAGCTCATGGTTAACCAACTGAGAGGCAAGTGGGCTACTTTCCAGTCCCTAAGTTATACAATGCAACTAAGTAAGTTGAGTAATTCAGCCCTTCGCCCCGTCCGTCGGCGATTTCCTGTTTGCCAAATGTACCGAGACGCACTTGTTTAACGGCAGCTCTCTCGAGGCTTTGAATCAACAGTTGGGGTGGAGTAGGGTGGAGTCTGACGGAGTCCGGGCGGAGTACCTGCCACAGAGGTGAACCCTCCGTCAGTGACTCATAGGCTGCACTTCAGCTGATCGTGTAGAGCGCACTGAATTTACATTTTGCTTTACCTGTAGGCCTACCTGTACGTTAGAATAGTAGGTGATATGGGCAATGGCCTATGTCCCAAGAAATAGCTTACTTTTTAAAAATGTTTTTATTTACGATTAACACCGTGTGTTCGTGTGAATTCACCATGCTGTTTAATGTTTGGTTTATCATGTTTTCCTGGTTATCCTGTTTTTTGGTTGTAAAAACATCGACGGTCGTTGAAATGGTCCAGCCGTGATATGGCGTCACACTTGTTTTACATATTATGAATGAACGCACGACGGAGGGGAGGGACAGCGTGGTCACAAATGGTCATTTGATCTGCTAATTATAAATGAATTGGATTTACAATCTAATCATGTATTTAAATTAGGCTATAGTAAGACGTATACCGTTCCGAACGCTTTCAAAAAAGCAACAAATGTATTTTTTAAATGACTATTTCTCTAAATTACCCCCATTCTCACATATAGCCTATTCATATTCTCATATTTTCATTGTCATATATTTGAAATTGGTGCATAACCATATTGTTATAATCAAGGAATATATGTTTTTTTTTCATTTTCATATATATATATATATATATGAAAATGAAAAAAAAACATATATTCCTTGATTATAACAATAAGGTTATTATATATATATATATATATATATATATATATATATATATATATATATATATATATATATATATATATATATATATATATATATATTGCTATACCCTTTTAAATCAGATAAAACATGCCTTCTTATTGGAATATGAATCTGATCAAACTTACCATTACCATTGAGACAATCTTGGTAGTCAAAAACAAATGTCTTGAAACAAATGTCTCCTCTTCTGATTGATCAAGTTGCTTTACTGTAGTTGTCAAGTGGAAAGGATTCACTAAGTAGCCTAGTTATGAAGTATTTCTGTCGCCACCCAAACAATTTCAGTTCACTCCTCTTGTCCCCACCCTACTGTCATGATGCACATATGTGTATGTGTGAGTGTGTGTTGGTGTGTGTGTGTGTGTGTGTGTGTGTGTGTGTGTGTGTGTGTGTGTGTGTGTGTGTGTGTGTGTGCGTGTGTGTGTGCGCGTGTCTGTGCGCGTGCGTGCGTGCGCGTGCGTGTGTGTGCTGTGTGTGTGTGTGTGTGTATATCGATTATAGGGGGCTATAAAGACCCCTTTGTAGGGGATGTGGGCACGGACCAGTCCATTTGTTTGGCTGCCCCTTCCAAGTCTCCTGGTTGTGGCCATATCTAATACTTAGCCCAGCGCATCATTGTATGCCCATCCTTTATGTGGCAATCCTTTATCATTTCATTGTGACGTGATGGTGACTCATACTCATACAGTTATGTCTCTTCTTCAGAAATTTCACAACACAAGCACTGGAATGCAGTAATAGAGAGAGAGATAGAATCAAAGCAAAAGAGAGAGAGAGAGAGTGATGGAGAAATAGAGAGTGATAGAGAGTAGAAGAAGAAGAAGAATTACTCATTTGATCCCGTGAGGGAAATTTGGTCAACCCAATCGTGAATTAGTGACACACTGAAACACAGTGATGGTGAAGCACACAGTGAGGTGAAGCACACACTTAAACCCGATGCAGTGAGCTGCCTGCAACAGCGGCGCTCGGGGAGCAGTGAGGGGTTAGGTGCCTTGCTCAAGGGCACTTCAGTCATGCGCTGATCGGGGTTCGAACCGGCCACCCTCCGGTTACAAATCTGAAGCCCTAACCAGTAGGCCGTGACTGCCCCCCAAAGAGGTAAGTAAGTGTAGTGTGTAAGTAAGTGTAAGTGTGTAAGTAAGAGAAGGTGATAGAAAAAAAGAGCAATAGAGAGCAAGAGACGAGGCAGACATCAATCATCAGCGGTGTGATTGAGGTGGCCGACCTGTTTGGTGATTCACCAGGACAGATGTCTCTTCTTGGTGACTCAGCAGCAGTGGTGCATGACAGGCGAGGGCTGTGTCACATACAGGCCTTGCAGGGGACCAGCAGGTGTGGTGTTTAACCATGGTGTAGAACAACTCACTCTGATGAAAGACATGTCTGGGACGTTTTAACATCAAAGCCCAGCTTATTTCTAGTTATGTTAGTGAGCTGACAATGAACTGTAACAACTTGTCATAAATATTTTTTATTTATGTATTTGTTTTAGGGTTAATCTTACCTTAAGGCCAATTTACACCGGATCCGTTTTAGAAGCGTTTTCTAGTCGGCCGTCAGACGGCCGTCTGCCGCTGGCGATAGAATTCCATTCAAACCAGTGCACTGATTTACACCAGCAGCGTTTTACGCCCGTCTCACGGCCGACCAACGCTTAACTTTACGCTTCACTTCTATTTTTAAGCGTTTCTGAAGCGTCTCGTTGGACGTGTAGGCCTACGCCTATTATCTTATTAAATATAGCCAAACAAACGGCGGCGGTGTGAATTGATACGCCAACGTTACGCTCACGTTACGCTTTCGCCTGCGGTGTAAATTAGGCTTTACCTTAACCCTTACCCAACCCTTTTAAATCATGTAATATTGAATAGTGAATTGAACACCCTTACCCTAGTTAACATGAACACCATTGGTAAACATTATCACTTTTTGTAAATTATTACTAGACCATTAGTTAACAAAAGGGTGGAGTGCACTCTCCGGGTCGGGGATGAGATCCTGCCCCAAGTGGAGGAGTTCAAGTACCTCGGGGTCTTGTTCACGAGTGAGGGGAGGATGGAGCGGGAGATCGACAGGCGGATCGGTGCGGCGTCTGCAGTAATGCTGACTCTGCACGGATCCGTCGTGATGAAGAGGGAGCTGAGCCGAAAGGCAAAGCTCTCGATTTACCAGTCGATCTACGTTCCTGCTCTCACTTATGGTCATGAACTTTGGGTAATGACCGAAAGAACAAGATCGGTACAAGCGGCCGAAATGAGCTTCCTCCGCAGGGTGGCTGGGCTCTCCCTTAGAGATAGGGTGAGAAGCTCGGCCATCCGGGAGGAGCTCGGAGTAGACCCGCTGCTCCTCCGCGTTGAGAGGAGCCAGATGAGGTGGCTCGGGCATCTAGTTAGGATGCCTCCCGGACGCCTCCCTGGTGAGGTGTTCAGGGCACGTCCCACTGGTAGGAGACCCCGGGGAAGACCCAGGACACGCTGGAGAGACTCTGTCTCTCGGCTGGCCTGGGAACGCCTCGGGATCCCCCAGGAAGAGCTGGACGAAGTAGCTGGGGAGAGGGAAGTCTGGGCTTCCCTGCTTAGGCTGCAGCCCCCGCGACCCGACCCCGGATAAGCGGCAGGAAAATGGATGGATGGATGGATAGTTCACAATTAATTAGTTACTTCCTTCTTATTACTGCAAAAAATCATGTTAATTAATGGTTTATTAGTGTGACCTTATTGAAAAGTGTTAACTTTGCTGCTAATAAAGTAATTTGACATAATCAATATTGAAGCAACTCCAAAAGCTGCTCCTGAAAGCCAAGTGAAAGTATCATAGTAGCTCTACAAATAAGAAATAAGGGTTAATCTTTTTTTAAATGGGTAGTTCATGGCTTACAGTGCAAGTGAGAAACGCAAGTGAAGTCAAGCAGAAGAAGTGAGAAAGTGAGAAACACACACCGGATTAGTCTATCCAGGCAGCGGAATGGCAAACCAAACAGTGAGAGGATCAGTGAGGAGGAAGCAGAGGGAATTGTTAACAAAATGACATATTGTCAAGAATGTAAGAGAACAAGTCTACATGATTACATCAATCATTTGTTTGTAATGAGTTCACTTTAGACGTGACATTTTTGCTTCAATTAGTTTTATTCTCTCGAAGTCTGATTGTTGTTGGATAATTAAGAATGGTATCCGATTAGACACAAATCTGAATCCCATATGGCTCAAATTATCTTTTTCTGATCTTTTATTTTAAAAGGTGATGGGCGTGTGATGGAGTAGCCTCGATTTATTGTTTCCTGTTTTGCGACCCTTGTGGTGAAGTTGATGTAAAGGGTTCACCTAAATGCTACGATTTTGTGCTCTGCTCAGCCTGCCACCTTTCGGTAGAACATAGAACTGCATATGATGTATTATCTCCAACTAGAGAAATGGCACATGCTTGCAATACTGTACTATATTAAAGGCTTGAATGCACATTACATTGTGCATTTGATTAGATGATAATTTAAAACCAATTTGAATTAGCACACTGATTGATTGACCCCAGATCCAAAATCCAAAAGAGAATAATTTAAGCCACACTATAACACTGGGGGAGGAAACTCAACAAACATTAGGAAAATGACCTACAGTTTACTCCTCATTAAACATATTCATCAGTACAACAACACAATGAGCAAGCTGTCCCAGGGGGGAAAGAAACACCCAGGAAATGTACAAGAGAAAATACAAAATCTATGAGGCCTAGCAGTTTTTAAACAGATTGCTGCATAACAAGTCAAATACATAATCTATTAGGCCTAGCAGGTTTTAAACAGATTGCTGCATAATACGTCAAATGTGGAAAAAAAACGTGTCTTTGAGAAAAAACTTAAAGGACTCACAAACGAGTACCAATCTATGAAAAATCCTACATACAATAAAAATTATAAAAATGAAATAGTAACGCAACACTGCACCACTGCTAATTAAGCTTTACATATGGAACACTGCAGGGCTGTTACACAAAACTACACATACTACCAACCTTCTATTATTAATGGTATTTAATCATCAAATAGTTAAAATAGTGAATAGCCTAGGAAAAATAGCACATCAAGTACAGATCCCCCAACCCAAGAAATAAAAAAGAACAACATGTGATGAAAGAAAACCCTTAAATAATGCCACAATGAAATAGGGGATGCAAATGTACATTGTATGTTTTAGATAATTTCAACAGCATCATAAAAGCTGGAATATCATGGTGCTGTTCATTAACACTCCAACGTGAATTAAAAAGCAGAGACATCCTTTTTCTAATCCTTCTTGGACAGTTCACAGCCCATCAGAGTCCTAGTATGGCGGGCTGTTGCGGATTCCACAGCACAGCACCATAGTGAAGATCATCTCAAAGATCTGGACCAGGAAGAGAGAGCATGGTGTTACCTCTCATTATGGCATGGGGTTACCTGTCATTATAGCATGGTGTTACCTCTCATTATAGCATGGTGTTACCTCTCATTATAGCATGGTGTTACCTCTCATTATAGCATGGTGTTACCTCTCATTATAGCATGGGGTTACCTCTCATTATAGCATGGGGTTACCTGTCATTATAGCATGGTGTTACCTCTCATTATAGCATGGTGTTACCTCTCATTATAGCATGGTGTTACCTCTCATTATAGCATGGTGTTACCTCTCATTATAGCATGGGGTTACCTGTCATTATAGCATGGTGTTACCTCTCATTATGGCATGGTGTTACCTCTCATTATAGCATGGGGTTACCTGTCATTATAGCATGGTGTTACCTCTCATTATAGCATGGTGTTACCTCTCATTATAGCATGGGGTTACCTGTCATTATAGCATGGTGTTACCTCTCATTATGGCATGGTGTTACCTCTCATTATAGCATGGTGTTACCTCTCATTATAGCATGGTGTTACCTCTCATTATAGCATGGTGTTACCTCTCATTATAGCATGGTGTTACCTCTCATTATAGCATGGGGTTACCTCTCATTATAGCATGGTGTTACCTCTCATTATAGCATGGGGTTACCTGTCATTATAGCATGGTGTTACCTCTCATTATAGCATGGGGTTACCTCTCATTATAGCATGGGGTTACCTGTCATTATAGCATGGTGTTACCTCTCATTATAGCATGGTGTTACCTCTCATTATAGCATGGTGTTACCTCTCATTATAGCATGGTGTTACCTCTCATTATAGCATGGTGTTACCTCTCATTATAGCATGGTGTTACCTCTCATTATAGCATGGTGTTACCTCTCATTATAGCATGGGGTTACCTGTCATTATAGCATGGGGTTACCTGTCATTATAGCATGGTGTTACCTCTCATTATAGCATGGTGTTACCTCTCATTATAGCATGGTGTTACCTCTCATTATAGCATGGGGTTACCTGTCATTATAGCATGGTGTTACCTCTCATTATAGCATGGGGTTACCTGTCATTACAGCATGGGGTTACCTCTCATTATAGCATGGTGTTACCTCTCATTATAGCATGGGGTTACCTGTCATTATAGCATGGTGTTACCTCTCATTATAGCATGGTGTTACCTCTCATTAGAGCATGGTGTTACCTCTCTTTATGGCATGGTGTTACCTCTCATTATGGCATGGTGTTACCTCTCATTATAGCATGGTGTTACCGTTCATTCACCACGTCACAGGATAACAACCATTTATTGTCACGCTTATACTACTGCCAGAAATGCTAGATGAGCAATAGAGAAACCTAGGCAGATTTCCATAGTATGGTGTGGAATTATTCCATTCAGCTTGAAGCAGGTGGTAGCAAATGCATGAAGATGCATTCATGCTTTTCCTGTCCCTCTCAGAGGGGTTAGGGGCAGTCGTGGAACATGGCCTGTGAAGCCCTGCAGACCATAACCGTGCTAAAGGACTATACGAAAACCATGGACTTGACGTAACAGCTGATATGAATAAATCAATGAATTGACAACGGCAGCCCATGAGGTGAGTAAAGTGTGTGGTGATGGTGCTCTGAGGGACAGGACCCACCATGATGCAGGCCACCGCTAGAGCCGCCAGGCCGATGAGGTAGAGCTTCTCTGAGAACAGGTCGATCAGTTTGACATGGCAGCTCTGGGGCGGGGAGAGAGCAGCACACAGCACAGGACTTAGTTAGTTAGTCAGTAAAGAATTGTGCATTGAAATGAAATGTGGTTTCAGGCTGACATATTCTAAACTAAGAATTGTTATCAGAAGTGACATTGGTATGAACTATTGTGTTTGTGTTTGATATGACATATCATCCTTCACTGAATATAATGTATTATTATACAGTATCCAACGCATGCAGGTAGGGGTATATATACTTGTGATACGAGGAAATCCTCGGCGGTCAATTTTGGACACAAGGTGCCCGTGACTTGTTTGAAGAGAGGGCCGTCTTCACCCTTACCACAGCATTCCAGCTGAGGTGGGGAACCAGGAGAGAACCAGATGTGTCATTCATGTTTGTGACACGTTCAGTCAACATTAGGAGCATGTCACAATGGACGTTAAGAGTCTACAGTGGCACAGCATTGCACAGCGTTGGTTATGCATAAGACTGCAGGATCAAAGCTTGCTACTCGAAGCCAGCTGAGACTTGTCCTGGCGTGGCGTGGGCCTACCGTGGTGTGGAACACGTTCAGCACTTTGATGGCCTCCTCTTTACTGGGGGTGCCCGTGACGTCTACTGCCTTGATGTAAGCCGAGTCGTAGAAGTTGATCAGCTCTTTGGAGATCTGTGGGAATGGAAAGGCATGAGTCGGGTTATTGAAATGAACAATGTATTGATTGCTTATTGATGTTCGGACAAATACATTCTGACAAATGTACTAATTTCAGACAAATGTACTTATTGTAAGTTGCTTTGGACAAAAGTGTCTGCTAAATGCTGTAAATCGAAATGTAAATGTAAGCTGTACTTGAAGTATTAATTTATTGAACTTTATTTGGTGTTGACCTTTAATTGTTTTGATTTTGACATTTTCCCTTTTATTTTGACATAGATGACCTAGATATTTTCCTGGCAGCACACACTGCACACACTGCCCGAGCCAGCCAGCCTTCCTCTGTAGCCCTGTGTGACTCACTGGGATATCGTACATCATGCTCCATCCAAATGAACGTGACAACATAAAAACAAACAAAAACTTGTAAGTCAAGTTGGTGTGCGTATGTGTGATTGTGCAATTTGTGGGTGTGTGTGCTGTGTGTTTGCGTGGATGTGGGTATGGACTTAAGTGTGTGTGTGTGTGTGTGTGTGTGTGTGTGTGTGTGTGTGTGTGTGTGCGTGCGTGCGTGCGTGCGTGTGCGTGCGTGCGTGCGTGTGTGTGTGTCTGTGTTATACTTACTGTGTCACGGTTCATGAAACCCCAGATCCCTGCAGCCACTTCACAAGCAAAAAGCAATATCAAAAAGAAGAAGAACTATAGGGAAACAGAAAAATAGGACAAAAAACAGGCATTAATGTAATATACATTTTATTTTATCTTTATTTGCAAAAGACAAAAAAAATTAACTTAAACAAACAAACAAAAAAAAATCTATTACATTACTTCGTTATGACAGAGTTCAGAAGACAAAGTTAATTGTCTCGTAAGCAGCAAGGGGCATGGAGCCCAGAGCTCACCAATCTTGTGGATACGGGTCCACACGGAGAGACACCTACGTCCCTCCTCTTACAACTTACCGTACCGAGGAGACACTGAGATTCCTGGATGGCGCCATAGCAACCGAGGAAGCCCACAAACATCATCACCGCCCCTACGGCGATCAGGATGTATACACCTATAATCAAAGAAATAAAGTGAGGGAACATATTGCCTGGGTAGTGAATTTAGTCCTACACATTCAGGCCAATAATTCATTGGACAATAATGCCTTATATTTGGGCGCATGACGGCATACTAATTTAAAGAGACACCACTAGGGGGCAGTGAAACAGCTGTAATATTTCCTGGCCATGCACATTTCCTGCATATGTTCCCTGGGTGGATAGTTGACATGACATTCTCTTCATCCAGGAAGTGTGTGCCGCGGCCCAGATCCTGAATGTCAGCGAAAAAGCCTTAATAAATCCCAGTCACGCACTCCCTTGAAACCCCTTAATTTCTGACCACCAATCAATCATCCCCACATCCCAACACTTGCCGGAAACAGTCAGACACCCACACGCAGACACAGATACGCGCTCAATCCGCACGCACATCCTTTTCTGAGTCGTACTCATCATATTAACAAGATATAGCTATTCACGAGGACTGACTAAACTTTTTTCGACCGAAAACCATGATGATGCTATTGTCTACGTACAAAGATGAGTTGTAAGGCCGCTCGGCCCCCAGGCGGCGCTACTGATCTGCGGGACATAAGACGAATGGAGTCCGCCTGTACACATAAGCCGCGAGCTCCTCTCTGTGCGCCCCTGAGGGCCAGAGATAAGGCTCATAGAGGCGTTGGTATTGAGTCCAAGCTCAACATAATGCAGTGGTAAATGGGTTCCCTAAACTATAGCTCTACTGGTGATTGTTTTTTAAGATTCCCAAAGGAGGACCATCCTGGATTACACTAAACATATTTCTGTTATCTTAAATGGATTAACTACATGGTATCATCAAGTTACTTGTGCTGATAAAAAGGTTGGTTAGGGCCATGACCTGCACAGCGTTTACCCACAATGGAGTACTGGGTACTGGGCCTATGTATTATCTACTTAAACATAACATGTTTCCTACACTATATGACATACTAATACTACACAAATATACAAAATACAGTGTGAACACCACAACCTGCAGACAGCAGCACTGCACACACACGCACACACACGCACGCACGCACGCACGCACGCACACACACACACACACACACACACACACACACACACACACACACACACACAGAAGGAACGGCTAACTCATGGACATGTCATCAGAGTTGACATCTGTACATTCTGAAGAGAGGATGCAGTTCAATGCTCCTCTAAAGCAGGGCTGACATGTACCTCATGTTAGGAAAAATATTATCTGGCAATGGTACGGTTAGGTTGATCTGACATTCTGAAGAAGGACATAGTGAAGATTGTATTCCTCCTGGCGACTTTAAGTCTGACTCTCTGGAACTTGGAGACATAACATAAAGTGATTGAAGGATACACCTACGTCATGTCAAATCTGCTTAGTAACATGTAATCTTTATACATTATAAGCCAATCAGAATGGGACACTCCTGTCATGCTGTTCCGGTTTGAGACTTGTATTTAATACACTGTGTCTCCGGGAGCAGGCAGAAGGAACTGAGGACAGTTCACGCACGAATCTCTTGCGTGATTAAATCCTCTGCTTCTCCTCGTACGAGACCAATAAACAACTTCAGCTTAAACTATATAGAGTCCCTGGCACTTCTTGTTCTTCGGCAAGAAGAACAAGAACACACGACACACACACACACACACACACACACTTTTGTTTCACGCTTATATTACTGTATGAGCATTTTAAAACAATTCATACGCGGGTGAATACATGAATATAGAAACCACAATGTGATGCTGGTAAAAGGTGAAGCTTGACCCAGTGTATGTCATATCTATCATGACCTATGTTTTCAGATGCCCGGAGTTTAGGACATTAAGAATGAACCGACAACCTATTGCAGTATTTCATATTGAAAGACACACAACTCAGGATCTTACAGTTTTGCTTTTTCAGTTTTTCACTTTTTCACACGCTCACACAGAGACACGGACACACAGACACACAGACACACAGACACACAGGCACCATTTATTTATTTGATGACACACTTGTGTGTGTCATCAAATAAATTGCTTTTCCGAACCTCACAACATTGCTCTGACGTGCAGCATAAAACCACTAACCTCATAGTCCCACACATGACACTACATTTAACAATACAGTATACCTGTAACACAACACATAACAGTACATGTAACCATGCATGTTGCACTGCATGTTACATGTTATATGACATCACATTACATGTAACAACACATGTAACATCACATGTAACAATACATGTTACAATACATATGAAATTACATGTAACAACACATGTAACAACACATGCAATAATACATGTTACAATACATGTCACATAGTCGCCTTCTAGCAGATCTCATAATAAAGTCACAAATGCAACACATCACAACCTTAGTTCACGGCATAAAAACACAAGCAGATATGCTGTCCATGAATGTTTAACCAGGCAGACCATCTGGCCTGTCTTCACAAGGCACAGTGTGGGTCAGTGTTCTCTCAGGAGTCATGGAGGAGAACACATACTGGACCGATGGAGACAACTGCCAGCAATAATAATTTCAGCCCTGCTGGAAGGAGGTAGGAGTATGTGTATTTTCAGCCTCACATAAACACCACTTTGCTGTGCCCACATGCTAAAAACATCCACTCCAAACTCTAATTTGAGGGGTAATTGAGCAGATGTACAAGGTTATTTGAATTATGCAAGGGCGTATGTTTGGGCCGTGAGTAGGGAGGGAGGGGGTCATGGGTCCCTTGATCTCCCTTGGGTGGGCCTCTCCTCGCCGCCCTGCCTTTAAAATCACATGTGTGCCCCTTTTCTCTCTCTATAAAAAGCCCGCCGTTCTGCGCGCTCCATATACTTAACTGTGGGCTGAGTCTGGGAGTGGAACGAGCCAAACGTAAATGAATGGACGCACAAGAATTCGACACCACTACAAGTCTTGGAGGCCCACGCTGTGCACTGTGTATGTTTTCAGGCCAAGCTGTGGTCAGCGGGGGGGGGGGGGGGGGGGGGTGGAGGACAGACCGTGATGATTCATGGCCCGGGTACAAAGACGACCGGCGATCAGTAACACAAAGTTCCTGAGCGCTATATTGGTCACACAATTGACAGCAGCATGCTGATGTAAGCTACAGCATGTCCTCTGGCCGGACGCTGTGATTCAGACACATTAGCATGGATGATGAATTGGACATGTGGGCACCTACTGGACACAGTGTGCATGCGGGACACTTTCCCTTGTGTTCTCTGTGCGAGTGGCTCTTACACGTTGCTCAGGACGACTGGGTTATCGCAACGCCATGTCTGCATGCAGGACACTTTGCTGCGGCCCAGCGTGTTTTGGGGCATGTTTCTTACCAAGTGAATGCCTGCAGAGGTTGGCATCAAGAGATGTGTAGTTTTACACAGGACTAGTATGGTACAGTGTGCATCACCAGGGGCATTGTAGGGGAATATCCTGCATGACCACCCAGCCATCCTGAGCATCATGTGAGAGCCACTGGCCACCGAGTCGCCACGCAGACTGACGCCCGTCCGGCTTCCTGCCTGTTCCTCAGAGGTCTTCCTAGAGGTCGGCATGGCTCTTGCTATTTCGGGAGCTCACTTGCATATTAAAACAACATAAAGTGTTGCTAACTATAGCCACTGTATTAACCACACACTTCCTGCAGTGCAGTCCAGGTGTAAGATGGGGAAGGAAATGACAAGAGCAGAATGTGCAGTGCAGAAAAAAAAACAAAAGATGCTCTTCTTCATGCTCTGCAGAGTCCAGTAACAGCAGGTCTGGAGCAGTGTTGGATTGTTGTCCCCTTTGGGGGACACTTTTACCCAAAGGGCCTTTTACAATAACCTGAAGGCATTCCTAATGCCTTGCCCAGTTGATTTGAAACCGTTACCGATATTCAAGTTCTGTTGGGTTAGGGTTATATCTAATATCTATTACCCTGATGAAAAGGGCTTTAAAGAAAAGACTTTTGACTGTATGTTTTGGGCTGAAGAGGACTTGGGAAAAGGGACGAGACGAAGGGGAGACTTACTGATGTAGAAGGTGCTGGGCGCCTGGTGGCCTTCAAAGTCCAGAATGAGCAGGTTGCTGGTTTTACTGTCATGACGAAGCCACAGAGCCACACCTAGGATGACCCCTCCAGCCAGCTTTCCCAGAGATGGGGGGGGGGGGGGGGGTAGAGAGGAAGAGAGGGAAGGAGGGAGGGAAAGAGACAGGAAGAGAGAGATATAGAGAGAGGGAGATAGACAGAGAGAGAGGGGGAGAGGGAGAGGGAGGAGGAGATGGAAAGAGAGAGAGGGGGGGGGGGGACAGAGAGGATGAGAGAGGGAGAGAGAGAAACAACAGAAATAACAGAAACAGACAGAAATAAAGAGGGTTATGAGTGTTATTAACACACGCGACGCAGCGTCTGAGCGGCCCCGCGGTGCCGTGAGGCCCGTGTGCTCTTCACACCCACACGGCCAGGGCGGCCGGCCTTCGGGCCGTGTTTACAGCGCAGCGGGACAGGCAGATTTAGGGTGACCTCTCCTCTCCATTGTTCCCTCAGAAACAGGAAACCGGGTCCTCAGTGTGAAAAATACCCCAACGGGTTAGAGAGAGGACTCTCAGAGCTTCCCAATGACTCGGTGCGCCAGGAAAAACAACATAGGAAGCAGTCAGTCACGTTGAACAGTCCTCAGGAAGTGCGGGGACTCTGTGCTTATCTCCAATAAAGACAATAGCCTGAATGAAAGCAGAGGAAGTTCACCAGCGGTTAGCGATCGATTCTGACAAGAGCCGGCAGCGAGGGCTGGGAGGGCGGGGGGGGGGGGGGGGGGGACATCTGCAGGGGTGTTGGGTGGTGGTGGTGGTGGTGAAGCTGAGCTCAGAGGCCAGAGACAGACACAATGAGGGCCTACGGCTGTACCCACATGAAGCCACTTCTTTAATTGTACGCTACTTCAATGTGTTTTCGCTAACGTGGCAATTACATGGCTGAAACAGCACACGGTACACGTGTTCCCCTCGCAGTGGCTACACAGAAGACCACTGCTGAGACAGGTCTGCGTTTGTGTGTCATGTTAATAATGTTGCACGCTTTCTAACAAAATGATTCCCATTTGACAATACAGGAAAATGTAATATGTACTATGTAATATGTAAATGTAAGATCAAGATCAAGATCAAGTCAACTCATTGTCAGTTTTCATGAATGTACAGGACATACACAAAAACCGAAATGCCGTTTCCCTCGAACCCTGGTGCAAGACACAACATAGCTGTATTACATTTGAGTGGTGTGCAAGTGTTATCCCGGCCCATTGTAGTTCTGAAAACAAGAGAAACACACTGGCCTGGTGTGCGTTTCCTTCCATCCCAGCTACAACACACACCAGTGCTCAGCCAAAAAGAACCAACTCAATATCAAACGGTATGACATCTCTGGCAGCAACACAAACAGAGCAGCAGAATGAATAGGATGGGAAACTCTCTCTGTGCCATGACTTATTAATCAGCGTGATGTGTAACCAATGGTCTTACAAGCATTTAGGTACAACAAACATGGATGAGGTGAGAATATAGAAGAAAAAATGCGTAGAACTTACCCAAAAAACAAAATTAAAGAAGAATAACATATATTTAATGCATTTGGTACAGCCTGCCACGACCATTGTGTCAATAGTATTGATTCCTCCTTTCACCAAATCTAAGAAGACTTTGTAACTCCTCTGAACTGCCCGGGGATCACAGAGTCACTGGCGAGGGGACACTTTATTTAGCCTGAGGCTTCAAACCTGGCAAACTCCTCCTCACTGCAGAGATGAAAACGGAGACAGAGAACTGCCCTCCGCAGCGAGAGAAACCGTTTCAACAGCGGTGGGAATCTAGCGGGAGGGCGTCTACCAGAAGAAATAAACAATGAACCAAAGAAAGCGAAGAGAAGAAAGAGAGAAAGAAAGAAAGAAAGAAAGAAAGAAAGAAAGAAAGAAAGAAAGAAAGAAAGAAAGAAAGAAAGAAAGAAAGAAAGAAAGAAAGAAAGAAAGTAAGAAAGAAAGAAAGAAAGAATCAATGAATGAATGAAAGAAGAAAAAAACAAATCAGAGAGAAATCAATGAACAGATATATTACCAAAGAGCGTCAGGGGAATTAAAGGTTTGGCCCCCCAAGTGGAGCCAGTGAGTCTCATCAAGCCCACAGTGCCAGCGGCCTGTTTCCCTACTTTACCAAATAGCGCTCTCTTCTGGCAATTGTACTTAAATGGGGAGGCTAATTAGGCAGACAGCTCATGTAGCATATAATGCATTCAATACACTACAGCATGATAATTTCCGAAAGATCACAATTATCAATAATTTAGACACACAGTTCACGTCAATAGTGCCTTGTAGTCCGTGTGGTCTGTAACGGGGTTCTAATCGGAAAGGCCAATGTGAATGTTGAATGCTTAGAGGTCGATGTGCGTTAGTGCTGAACCAGGGACACACCTTCAGCAGACGCACTGCTCTGGACGTGCGTCTGACACACAGCCTCATAGACACACACACACCCGCAAAATGTTGGTGTCAGAATCCTAAACGGTAGAACTGATCGGGCTGCTCCAGGGTTTTCTCCGCCGGGCATGCTCTATATGAAGAGGAGGGAGAGAGAAAAGGAAATTCGGAACCAGCAGCGATTAAAAGCCGATTTAGTCTTCAGCAGCCTGTAGCCTTTTGTCTGCCTGCCTCCCATCTCTTGCGCGTGTCGTTCTCACTGCCTGAGGAGCGAGGAGCATCAGACACGGTGCAGACAGGACAACGGGTCTGGGTGTGCATAACAAGGGAGTAGACATCAGGCGATCCATGAATGGAAAGAAATGCCTTCCCTTTCTGTGAAACAGAAAGTCTCATTAGGCTAACGACAGGGGGAAACGATCCACTTTCTTGGCGTCTCCGTCCTGGAGGGAGGAAGCGGTTTCTCCATCGGTGTGGATAGAAGTGGTCGGCAGCAGAAGGAGGGACTGATTAAGAAGACGGTATTTGTGTGTGTGTGCGTTTGTCTGCGTGTGTCTCCGAGCGGGATCGGGACCAGGCGCTGTCCGTTCAGCACCGCAGTCACCTTGATATGAATGTCACTAACTGATTACAATTACCTCGCCGAGTGGACTACTTCTCCTAGTCCATGCCCTGGATTTATTTGGGTGGAAACCGTTTGAACGACTGTCGGTTTTTTTTTTTCCTCTCGAAATATTTTGGATATAGCGATGATCTGACGTCCATTGTTAACGTGAGACCATTGGCTACACTCACTTTGGGTTTTCGAATTCTAACCCCTCTAGTGAACACCAGCGGATGTACTCGTGCATCAGCTACACACACGCAGGTGGCCGTAGACATATTGAGTGGAATTAATAGTAGTCAGGTGGGGGGGGGGGGGGGGGGGAGGTAGAGTGAGAGCTACCTAATGCATCGTCAACATCACTCTGTCGTGGTCGTTGGCAGACGAATGGTTATTTAGTTGAGTCGCTTCTTCGCGCCTGCAGTTGCTTCTCCCTTCCCGCTTCACTCCCTTCCCGCTGTTGCATGTGTTGCATGCATGCGTTCGGCCGCGCGGTGCACGTAGAGAGTTGCCGTTGTGATGAAGGGAACTTATAGGAGAAATGCCTAGGGGACGCAATGGGCTTGAGCGACGACAAGGATCGCATTGTTATAAACGTGGGAGGGATCAGACACCAGACCTACCGCAGCACCCTGCGCACCCTACCTGGTACCCGGTTGTCCTGGCTGGCCGAACCTGATGCGCCCAACCACTTTGACTATGACGCCAAGATCGAGGAGTTTTTCTTCGACCGACACCCGGGCGTCTTCGCGCACATTCTTAATTACTACCGAACAGGTAAGCTGCACTGCCCCGCCGATGTGTGCGGCCCCCTCTACGAAGAGGAGCTGGCCTTCTGGGGCATTGACGAGACGGACGTGGAGCCATGCTGCTGGATGACTTACCGCCAGCACCGGGAGGCCGAGGAGGCCCTGGACAGCTTCGCCGGGGGGGCCCTGTTAGACCTGGGCAACGACGACCCCACCGAGCAGGACGCGGAGCACGCGGAGGGGGATGACGTGGATGAGATGACACGGAGGCTGGCACAGGGAGACACGGCGGACGTCCGGCACGGCAGCTCGTGGAGTAGGTGGCAGAAACGGGTCTGGGCTCTGTTCGAAGACCCCTACTCCTCCAAATATGCAAGGGTGAGTGGCTCTATGTCTTTGTGTCTCGAATGGTGTTAATTAGGACCAACCCCCATTGAAACAATGACATGTAAAGAATCTCCGGTCCTTTAGTTTCTGGACAGAATAGGAAGCAAAGACCCAAGGCCTACCTTAGCACGTGCTTTCAGATGGGGCTGTTGACCTTGAAACTGCCTTCCCTAAGGAGTCTGCCACTGTATAGATGGGGGGGGGGGGGGCAATGACTTAATGTGTCGGAATCCATTTGCATGAAATGACCCCCTCTCCCTTAACATCACCCCCCACCCCCCACCCACCCCCACCCCCTACCCCCTCATGACACCTGGGGTGGGCGGTGTACTCCGGCCTCTGACCAGATGAAAACAGGACACCAGGAGGCTGGCAGTTGAGCAAAATAGGTCAGCCACAAATGAGGAGAGCAAGTGGTGGACACCAGTGCAGGCTGGCGGGCCTCCAGACAGAAAGTGGCTTGTTGTCAGAGAGGTGATATTTTGAGACTTTGTTGTGGGCAGTCCTCCATTTAGGTTGAGGGTTCCTCATTGGCCCAACTGTGAAATGACTTACAACTTGGCCTCCTGCAAGCAGCTCAGCTGGCCTGCTGGTTTAGCTGATGTCACTCAGGCGGGAGTGACCCTCAGGTCTCTATACAGGCACTGCACCCCAGATATTGTGTCCTTGTTTATTAGTGATGGCACTTTTCACTCTGCTTTGGGTTTGATTCAGCTCAACAATGCAGGGTACACTAAAGGCCATATACTGCTATACTGCTATACAGCTATACTGCTATACTGCTATACTGCTATACTGCTATACTGCTATACTGCTATACAGCTATACTGCTATGCTGCTATGCTGCTATACTGCTATACAGCTATACTGCTATGCTGCTATACTGCTATACTGCTATACAGCTATACTGCTATACTGCTATACTGCTATACTGCTATACTCCGTATCATTGAAGGGACCCCAGAGCCCAGGGGGGACTGACACAGTCTGAAGACGAGATTAATTGGACGTGAACCTCTGGATTAATTACAGACTGTATTCACAGCGGACAAAGCGTTGGTAATAAAAAGATCTTCTATTACAATAATTCCCTCGCTGCAAGAGGATGAGAAGGAGAAGACACTCAAGATGTGTGCATTTGAAATCCAGATCTTATGAGGTGATTTTCATTGTAAATACTCTGTATGGAGTGTTGTGTAGCTTGAGCCCAGAGGCCACAGTGTTGCTGTGCGCAGCACATCAAGAGGTTAGCTGTTAGCGCTCACAGTTTTGTATCACATCCCAAGCAAGCGTGATGATATCTTGCTGGCTCGGTTGGTTCCTGGCACCAGGAAATGTCCTTGCTAATTGGTCGTTGGTAATTGGCATCAATGGTATGTTAAGCGATTCAACGACTCATTTTAAATCAATTAACAACTCAAAATAATGTACACTTTGCTGCCGCATCATTGTTGTTGAGTACGTTAACAGCTAAATCCAAGCTGGGAGGCTGGGATTAAGCGGATGCAGTGGAAAAAGCATTTATCAAGATTAGAGCACTGCAACGCTCTGGACAGCCCGTCAATATCATGACTATTTATGGTCTCTTTATGGATATTAAACACGTCACTCTTCCTTTTGCTTTCTTGTGAGGTTGCCTCGGCAGGGCGATGATACTGGATATACTGAGCACGTGATTAGTGTGTGTGTGTGTGTGTGTGTGTGTGTGTCTGTGTGTGTCTGTGCATGTGCGTGCATGCAGGCCAGTGTGCGCATGCGTGTGAGCCTGTATGTGTGAGCCTGTATGTGTGAGCGCACGTGCACGCGTGTCCGTGAGCCTGAGCGTGTGTGTGCCGTGTGTTTACGGTTGCTAGTGGGGGTGGAGGAAGGGTGGAGGAAGGGTGGAGGAAGGGGGGAGGAAGGGTGGAGGCGGGGGGGCATCTCTCCCCACTTCAAGCCCTGACATGCCCTGGACCAACGTGCCACTTCTCTGGCCGACTTCCTTCCAATCTCATTACGCAATTACAGCATGGACGGAGAAATAACATGTCCTCACTCGCACTCATTAGCACACAGAGGACCCGGCTGGCAAGCTGACATGTGATTTATAGCCAAGGAGAAGATTCCCCCCCCCCTACCTCCCCATACATCGCAAACAACCAGCTAATACCACTGGGACCGGCTGATGGGAAGTGCCACTCTGTAGTATATGTGTGCACGGAAACTAAAGCATTGAGCGATGGAACGCATGGTGAATGAGTACTACTGACAAACAATGGAAAGGCCATGCGGTTGACATTACTGCCTGCGAGGAAATGGTATATCAGTTGTGAAATCAATGCCGCACACATCAGACCTATCGGAGTACGCCTCTGAATGTGAATGCAATGCAAGATGATCCTCTGATCGATAGGTATGGAGGATGGGTTACTCTAAGAAATTAAATATGGAATTCAAGATAAATCATGGAATTCGCCCATAAACCCATATCTATGAATCCATATCCATAAATCTGTATCTATAAATACGTATCCACAAACACGTGTGATCCGTTGACCGTGCTCGCGTATTTCAAACAGCTAAGTGGGTTAAGTCAACAAGCCCTTGAATGGGGACACTGCACAGTGCACCACTGGTAATGGCTTTGTAGTCAGAGCTCCAATTAAGTCTATCTGTAAGGTTTTTGACATTGTCTGCTCGGTATACCCTTGGAACACGGTGTGACCTTGAGTCAGGACCAAGGGAATAGATGCTCCAGCTGTAATGACTCGCTCACGTTGATTCCCCCCGGCCCTATCGAACCCAGGCACAGGGGTGGACATGTAGAAAGAAATAATAAGTGTGCACATGTGTGTGCACTGAATGCCTCTAAATGGGGATGGTGTGTGTGTGTGTGTGTGTGTGTGTGTGTGTGTGTGTGTGTGTGTGTGCGCGTGCATGCGTGTGAGTGTGTGAGTGTGAGTGTGCGTGTGCGTGCCTGAGTGTGTGTGTGTGTGTGTGTGTGTGTGTGTGTGTGTGTGTGTGTGTGTGTGTGTGTGTGTGTGTGTGTGTGCGTGTGTGTGTGCATGTGTGTGTGTGTGTGTGAGTGTGTGTGTGTGTGTGTGTGTGTGTGTGTGTGTGTATGTGTGTGTGTGTGTGTGTGTGTGTGTGCGGGTGGGGGTTACATTGTGTTTCAATGTCATTGTCACTGTCAAAGTAGTCCCCGTATAGTCTCAGATAATGGATGATTCGCGATGTATCTTGCTGAGAATCGTTACCAGGCAGTTGAGCTTGATTACAGCGGTATTACTGTAGTCAGGTTTCTTGCTTTGTGTTCTTCTCACCTCTCCACCCCCTTCTCCCCCCACCCTCAACCACCTCCACCCTCCCTTCCTCTAACCACAACCTCCCCCCCCCCATTTTCTCTCTATCCAATCCCATCTCTTCTCAGTGGGTAGCTCTCGCCTCGCTGTTCTTCATCCTTGTGTCCATCACCACGTTCTGCCTGGAGACCCATGAAGCCTTCAACCCCATCATCAACCGCACGGAGGTGGAGATCGTGGACAACGTGACCGTGGAGCACATCTACCCTGAGGTGGAGACGGTGGCCTTCCTCACCTACATCGAGGGCGTCTGCGTCATCTGGTTCACGTTTGAATTCCTCATGCGAATAACTTTCTGTCCCAACAAACTGGACTTCATCCGCAACGCCCTGAACATCATCGACTTTGTGGCCATCCTGCCCTTCTACCTGGAGGTGGGCCTCAGCGGCCTCTCCTCCAAGGCCGCCAAGGATGTGCTGGGCTTCCTGCGCGTGGTGCGTTTCGTGCGCATCCTGCGTATCTTCAAGCTGACCCGCCACTTCGTGGGCCTGCGGGTGCTGGGCCACACGCTGCGCGCCAGCACCAACGAGTTCCTGCTGCTCATCATCTTCCTGGCGCTGGGCGTCCTGATCTTCGCCACCATGATCTACTACGCCGAGCGCATCGGAGCCAACCCCAACGACCCCCGCGCCAGCGATCACACGCACTTCAAGAACATCCCCATCGGGTTCTGGTGGGCCGTGGTCACCATGACCACGCTGGGCTACGGGGACATGTACCCCCAGACCACCTCCGGCATGCTGGTGGGCGCGCTCTGTGCCCTGGCCGGCGTGCTGACCATCGCCATGCCCGTCCCCGTGATTGTGAACAACTTTGGAATGTATTACTCCCTGGCCATGGCAAAGCAGAAGCTCCCAAAGAAGAAGAACAAGCACATCCCCCGGGCGCCGCAGCCCGGCTCACCCAACTACTGTAAGTCAAGCATCAGCTCCCAGCAGCCGAGCCCCATAGCCCACGACCAGGTCTTTGACATCAAGTTCCAAGGTAGGACACTTTGAGTGTAACTTCTGACTTGCATGGCATCACATTCTAATCTGTTCGGGAGTCATAGAGTGCTTTAGCTGTCTCATTGTCTTTCTTACATATTATAGATGAGTCAGGCGGCGGGCTGAACAGATGAATGTGTATCTGATGAATCAATAAACAATGAGATGACTGGCGTTTTTGAGGCTGAATGGGAGAACAGAAAGATGGGCCTGAGGATACTAACTATTGATTTTGCCATTGTTAATGCAGTGACTCACTCGCCCTGCCTCTTAAGGCTAACTGTTGGAGCCGCTATCCTCGTAATATATCACAATGCAACAATCGTGTAAGAGAGCATTAAAAACACATTACTGTGTTTTTTAAAGTCTAATGAACTTTCACATTTTGTGTAATGTCTTTGGAGCTGAAAGCTATATATATATATATATATAACTGGCACAGTACATATGCTTTAAACATACAGAGAAGTTTTATGCATCCAGGAAGCGCAACACAGCATCATGACTTATGAGACAGCTGAATGAAATACAGCTGCTGTGTATGACACGTGAATACATGTGCACTTTATTCCACATTTAATTAAACGTCCCCGCAAAAGCCTTCTCCTTCAGAGAGGGTCGTATGAAGTGCCCTTGTAAATAATTGTGTCAGACACGCCTCTCCCCTCAAGACAATGCCTGCACGAGGACAGACTGTAGAAAGGCTCCTCCAGCCCTCCTTGAGGCAGCGCAGACCAGCCCAGCTCTGGGACTGCCACATGACATGCCTGTGGTTTGGTTTGCGGGTCCCCTCGCGGCGCGGCCCCCCGGCGGCCCGCCAGAGTCCAAGCTGAACGGCGAGGCGGCCAACGCGGCGCTGGCGGACGAGGACTGCCCCCACATCGACCAGGCCGTGTCCCCCGAGGAGGCCTTCAGCCCCGCTGAGCGCCCCAACTTCCTGCTCACCAAGGCGGAGCGGCCCAACCACACGGGGGGAAAAGTGAGGAGGGGTACGTACAGTCACAGCCAATCACAGGCCCCCGTAAGACACTGACACCGTAGACGGGATGCCCACCCCCCCCCCCCCCTCTCTCTCTCTCTCTCTCTCTCTCTCTCTCTCTCTCTCTCTCTCTCTCTCTCTCTCTCTCTCTCTCTCTCTCTCTATCTCTCTCTCTCTCTCTCTCTCTCTCTTTCTCTCGCTCTCTCTCTCTCTCTCTCTCGCTCTCTCATTTTGAATAAAAACACACACATACTAACACACAACAGCAAACCTCTGTTAAGATTTATCCTCTCTCACAACCCCCCACCCACCCCTTTTCTCTAATCAATTGCATGAGTACAGTACATATATATATATATATATATATATATATATATATATATATATATATATACATGTATATATGTATGTGTGTATATATATATACATATATACACATACATATATGTATATATATATCATACATATATTCCAAGTCTTTAGAACATCTGTCACTTAAGCACAACCACAACAATGATAAACAAAGGATTGATGCACAGCTACATAATATATATTTTTAATACCATTCATATTGCTTACCACTATTTATTTATGTAAAAGAGAAGAAAAAGAAACAGAAACAAACACTATTTTCAGAGCGTTTTATATCAACTACAATGTGTTCTAAATGCCTACGACAGTATTTGTGTGCTATACGTGGTGTATATATATATAGGATATGTGTTTTAAGTGACCTAACCTGCGTGTGAGATCCTGACCATGGGAACAGTTGGTCTGTCTGCATAAGGAGTGCATGTGTGTGTTGGAGACGGGTGTTATCAGGATGGTTCAGGAGCACAACACGAATGGAAACAAAATGGCTGCTGTCCGTTTCTCCTGGTTCTCATGAGACCAACACCAGTGCTGACAAAAACAAAATGACCTTGTTTTACAAGTGTACAGATTGTAGACAGAGGAAGGAAAAAAAAAAAACACCCACCAGGCTATCTCGTTTGTCTTCTAGTCGGTGCTTTCAGAGTGAAGTCTTGTATATCAGCTGCACATTTCCCTTCTGAACACATAAAGCACACTCGATATCAGCACATTGAATTGTGTATTTTAGTTCCCAACTTTGACTGTGCGACCAGCACACCTGTTGTTCCCCATGGAGTGACCCTGCTGTAGTGGACTTACCCTCGCCTCTGGAGCTAAACAAAAGAACATGTGTTAAACTCCGAAACCATCCCAAATACCACCTGGTGCATGCAGTCTGTTATTATCTGTCATTTTCTATTTCTTTATTTATTTACTCCTGATGCACTCAACCGCATGGAGATTAACCATCGATATATACAGAGAAATACCAAGTCTGTGCTGACCTGTTTACTTTGAGTCAAAACCAAGAAAGCAACAGGTGTAGCCTAATCAAAAGATGAAGCCCAAAGCCCTTGTGTTGTCTGGATTCAGCGCCTGGCAGCCGTGTACTCAGAACCTTCTCTGTTTTCCAACCAAAGGTTATGAAAAGCCTTGGAGTCTTAACAGCATGTCTGGCATGAGCGAGGATGCTTCAGGAGTGTCCTCAGTGTGCGCCCTGCCCTGCAGCCCGCCCTGTCTAATGCAACACTCGCATTCTCCCATCCCATCCATTATGTAGCATGGTTGACCCTCAGAAACAATGCAGCGGAAAAAAGGTTGGAGCTTTCACCCCCGCCACACTTTTCTCTGGTCTTTTCCTGTCAAAATTAGTTTTGTTTGGAAAAAGCTACCTTCGTTCTTGCTACCCTTTTTTTTTCAACCGCCACCTCCATCCAGTAACTCTGTCTCTAAAACGTGCTAACGTCCCCCCAAGTGGTCCTTCTTCCTTGGGTGCGTCATCAGAAACCTCAACCTATAAAGACATAAAGAATCATTGCCACATGCCACTCTGCATGGGTCATTTCAGTAGTAGAGTTTAGAGTAACTCTCTTTACGTCACATCTCTGTTACCTGCCTGTTGCTCTGTTGCTTTTGATCTCTCACTGTCTCGGCCTCTAACTCTCCTGATCTCATCTGCTTATTGAAACACTTGTGAAAGGAAACTATTTCATAAGATGTAACACCCCCCTCTTTTTTGCTTATTTATATATATGTATATATATACATATATATACATCTATATGCTGAACAATAACAATGTGTGGCTTTGAAAATGTATCTGAGGGATACTTTTTGCCAGCTGTTAAGGGAGCTCCCCCAGAGCGCTTATTGTTGGAGAGTAGAGCTGCTGTCGTTCTGAAGACCTGCTGTTAAACGAGTGGCGCTCCACATTTCCCAACATGATGTTCTTGATGTATGATGCAAAATGGAAATGATGGCGATTCCTGATACTAGTGATGAATACTTTAATGTCAACAGAGGGGAAAATCTGTCCCATTTGCATGAACTGCATGATATGTTCCTCAAGAAGCTAACTGTATTGCAGTGACTGTATGATTTCTTAATTTTTTTTTCATTCAAAGGAGCTTCTTCATTTTATGCATTTTGAAACAGCTTTACAAAAAAGAGACTCAATCAAAGCAGAAGATTTTTATGTAGCTACCATCCTTTGCCTTTCCCCAAAATATTATACAAATTTAATGTCTATATTTTGACTGGGGCTTCAACAACAACATAGCCACATTGAATTGACCGTGTTTCATCATAAAGCTCACTGACACTGTTCTGAGTGTTTTTACTCACTTTAAAACAGTATTACAAACCAGCCACACTGCGGCCGCCGCACTGCCGTCCATTAATTGAGACAATGTTTGATTATTACATAAGTGCTGTGCCTTCACTTACTGGAAGGAAATGAGTTGTTGAAACGAATGTAGAAGGGAAAGCATCAGTGCCCACATTGTAGCATCAATATATTGAATCTTGTGCTCATAACAGTGCAATGAAAGCTTTATTGCATGAGGTCACACCAACATATCCTCTCACAGTTTGATTAAAATAATGTATCCCATGGATGTAACACGTGTAGGTTTTAAGTTGAGGTGTATATATCAGCCAGTTATCTAATATGTTCCTAAGCAAAACTGCCAGTAGGAGGGATAAACTTTGGAACTCTATAGAGCCAAAAAATACACCAACCATAATATTTGCCAGCAATATTATGGCTCCTAAAGCATACATTTGACAGATGTATTGATCCAAAGCATCAATACAGCAACACATTCATTTTATAACCCATTATATATGCACACATCTTTTCGGGCACTTTAAGAAGTTGTAAGTTGACAAATAAGAAATGTTAACATCTTTAATATAGCTAAAGTAAATCATAAAATATCTCATTCTGTATGAGCATTGTTTTTACATTCATGAGTTTTGTCTATTGCTGTGGTAATTAATGGACATAAAAAAAGAATCTTGTGAAGATTTTACGTAACGAGATGCAGGTGAACTATATGCTCATACTCAATGCAACTTCAGTGAAAAAAAAAAAACCATTACAATTAATTAGGGGTGTTCTTGGGGAAAGGTTAATGCATGTATTTTACATTTATGCAACAGAAAAGTATTGAAATCAAAAAAATATATGTAAATACAAATTCCTTGCATGAAATAAATTTTGTACACAATGGGTGTTTTAGACTGTGTTTTTATTCAACAGCACAAGCGTACACTCCGGCTTGCTAAGCAGTGTGTTCAAGTCCTCACGGTTAAACATTAACCAGACTAACGCCACGCCGCACGGGAAGCGGCACAATGTGGGGGGGGGAGGGGTGACATGAGAGCATGAGCGCACACTAACGCATGAAAACGTAGTGAACTCTCTCTGTACATCCACCTGTAGAACAGAGCATGTTGGGCATGTTGACTGACCCGTATACCGTGACACCCAGACTTCCGCACACACACGGGTCACGTCTTGCTCTGAGGCCGACACGCATGGGAAGTACATGGTAAAACACCACGTTTACCATGAGCCACTGAGGAGCACAGCCCTCCAGGCCCGGCAGAAAGGGGCCGTCCATCTCACCGCCCGCTCCGTCATCTCCATCAACTGTCACCGTTTAAACGTTAATTGGTGTAATAATTTATTTTGTGTTATTGTTTTTTTTTTTGTTTTTTTCTTTTTTTTTCTTTTTTGTTTATATGTTTATAGAGACCCACCGAGTGCCACGGAGCAGACCAGCAACAGAATCAGTTTGTGTAATGAACCATGGTGTACCGACCACTATGTGTATGACCCATAACAGCCCATCCCCAACCTAATAAGAGTTGTAGTGTTTGTTTGTGTGTGTGTGTGTGTGTGTGTGTGTGTGTTTTTGTGTGTGTATGTGTATGTATGTGTGTGTATGTGTGTGTTTGTTGCTTAGTATTGGAAACATGGGTGTAACAGTGACAACCTGTACATCACAAACTCAGCATAGATGTAGCACAGAGGAACGTTTTGTTGTCAGGCCTTACGTAGCTCAGTATCTGTGACTGGTTACTGTGTTGTAAGTTTGTGCGCCTACTTTTGGTGTGTGCCAGTGCTGTATTTATATCTATATCTGCTTTTGTGTGCTGAAGTTGTGTATACCAATGTTTTTTGCGTGATCATCAAATATAAGTGTGCATCTTCAGGCAACAAAGAAAAAGAAGCAAAAAATATATACAGTTGCTCTGTGTTCATCACCCGTTAGAATTCTAGAGTCCCTTCTCATGACCGCCTGGAGAAGAGGAGAGAGATTCACTTGCACTGTCCACATGTCCTTTTTTGCACCAGTGAACTTTCACATCCTAAGGATCCGTTTTTTGGGCATTGAATGGGTATATATAGCAAATAATAATAATAATAATAAAAAAGTCCTACTTAATAAAAGAAAAAAAAAACAGTATTTGTGAGGCATTAAAATGGCCAAGAGTGCTTTTAATATTGACAATTAATATCTGACCTGCGATGCTGTTTGTTCATTCTTTTGGAGAAAACACACATTCAACGTGAATCAGATGTTGACGTTTTCACATTCCTGTCTATTTTAGACAATAACAGCTCCTGCCATTCTCTTTATTATACATGATCTTTTTTTAACCGACAAATGTGTGAAATTGGCTTGTTTTGCTCTTACTGCACCCCATTTTATCAAAACAATTACAATTGCAGACTATAAATACATTGGAGAAGTGCCTGTTTTTCAAAACCAACCATTTCACTTGAAAAATAACACATGACTACTGAAGATTTTTTAAATTTGTATTGATTTTAAACTACTCATTCATATCACCACTGACCGCAACCACAACAAATAGCCTGCCCAAATGGCAAACCAACAAGCCTACATGGAGACCCCGGTTTGGCATCAATATCCAAAGGACTTCACATATCTCTACACACACACACACACACACACACACACACATACAGTGTAACTTAACATGTTGCTTGCGGTGTTGAATGAGGTACTTGAGTGGTAGGGGACCAATGTTTCACCACACTGCCAATGTCCCAGAATAAGATCTGTATGCAAACAGGACCAGGCATGTGGGCGTGCCACTGAGGACAAACGCAGGGAGGCCACTGCGCTGGTTACCGTCCAATGTTGCAAAAGAAAAAAACCTAAAAAACACATCAGCAGCAGCAGCCGTGGATGAGGCTGACATCTCAGACAGGTGACTAATGTGTGCCATTTAGAGGAACGTACAGAGTGTGTGTTTTGAACACCGTGCATTTGTGTGGTTAGTTCAGGTGGTGATTAAAGTGCTCGTTTCAACCGGTTTGATGTTTAGGGTTTCTCTTGTGACTTTTTCTGACCAATGAAAAATTCAGGCTTGTACAATAAATAGTGAAAAATAAAAAATACAGACATTATCCTTTTTCAACGAGTGTTGACTTTATTGTTTGGAACCCCTCCGGGAGGAAAATAATAAAACAGACATTTTCATAATGATGTGGGACTTATTTTTAGCCATACGTTCAACAATATTGCACATGTAAAAAAGTATGCAAAGATAAAATGTTTACTACAAACATAAAACCAATCCATATGATATAAACTTTCTCCTGAAAGTCATCTCACCCATAAATGTGATTTGGGCTAATGACAGACCTGGCGGCTGTCCGGCCTCAAGCAGACTCTGGAGTCTATACGTTAGCAGTAAATCAACGGATGACCATGAAGTCCAGTATGAGTGTGGACCTCTGATAGATTGAGTGCCTCCTGACACTCAAAATCACTGCAATAAAACCTGTGACATAGGGACACGGAGCAGCAGTCTGCTCCACCCCTCACACCATTCATAACGGCCTTACTCAATGGAAGAAGACAAACATGGCAGGCGAACAAGGGGAGAGTGGGGAGAGTGGGTGGACAGGGGGGGGGGGGGGGGGGTGCATAGGCATGGCTGTGTCTGGAGAAGCCATCCCCTCTCATCACGTCCATCAAATTGAAAGAATGATATAAGGGAAATAATGGTCACGTCCACGCCATACATAACTCATCCTGTAGCTGAACCGGGAATATTTATGGTGTTTCCACACATGAATGCTTTAAAGACTTTTCACACAAAAAGGCACTGTGTGCAGCGGCTCAACGCGATCTAGCGCAGTGTTGCAGTCTTTGTGTGTTGCCGTGGAGCGTCCTTCGTCTCTCTGATGGGCGACATGCTGCCTGGCTTCAGATTACCCCATGTTCTCACTGGTTCACTGCACACAGTGCCAGAGAGTGTCCGGCTCCACAGCCAATTAGAATAGGGCTGAGAGCAGAGACTTGCTGCGGTCGGGCTAGGTCTGTCTGCGAGCCATCGCCACACATGCCGTGTTCATTCCAGCCCCAGCAGTAGAGACTGTTCCCTGAAAAGCAGACATTGAATTGGTCAGCCAAGAGCATGCAGTCAGGGATGCAGTTTTATGAACTGTGGAGCCCAACAAAAAGAATCAACAATCATTAGCCTATAAAATATAAAAACATGCTTTAATCAAGCTGCTCTGAATCAAACAGAGCCCCCCCCCCTTGCTATAAACAGCACTGACAGTCGCCCAGTAATAGATCTCTCCATGTTCTTCTCAGCTGGTGAGCTTGTAAGTGGGTGTGGTCAGGTCTGCATCACTGAGGAGACACGTGCCATGGCAACACAGTTACCTAATAGGCTCCATCGTCATGGCAACAGAAGCGAGCTTGCTTTCTCAAGGGTAACACATCTTCAAGTTATCCTCATTGCACAGTTGTGTCCTTTTAAATTAGAGCGTTTCTTTTTTACATTTGGGGAATTTGGGGGTTTGGGGCTCTAAGAGATGAAGTGTTACTTCTATATCATAATGGTACATCAAATGGTTTTAGGATTGCCAACGACCACATACGTTTTCTACGGGAAACCACACCAAGATGTCATGCCAGCAGCTTATGTCAATGTGACTTGCTGCCAGCCATTTTCTATGCACTACACAAACACATGCGTTTATTTTGGAACTGGAATGTAAAGAGTTATGGGGGAAATGGCTTGTTAACATCTTGATCACCATTATCAATGTCATGCATTGAAATCTCTTGTCAGTTCAAACAAAAAAAAAGAAAAGTATTTGAAAAGCTTAATTCATAGACAAGCTGACTTGAATACAGCACGTTGGTGTTTCCATGGCAACGCAGAGCCTGCACAAATACTCCTTGCACAACAAAGCGGTGTGAGAAAGAAAGAGAGGAAAAAGCTCAGAGAAGATCCAAGGCCATCACACGGTGAGCAGGCCTCTGTGTTACTCAGAGGAGCCGGCAGCCGGTCCCTGCAGGCCCCGCAGACCAGCCTCGATCTTAACAACGCAAGAGGGTGAACACTGTTTAACATCGGTGGGCCCTCAGCTATTGAGTTGTGCCAGGGTCATCTTTAGAAACGTGCCTATAGCACAACCTGTTGACCCCCCGCTACGAGAACACCACAGCTCAGCGTGGGTGGGCTGAGGCAGAGCGTGAGCGAGGCGTGTGGCGGCCCAGGAGCCGCCGAGCCGAGCAGCGGTGTTCCCCTTGATGTGCTCCTCCAGCGCCGCCAACCGGCTCTGCAGCAGGCGGCGGCGGCGGCGGCAGCAACTCTCTCAGGTGTAAATTGTCGGTTGGCAGCGAACAGAGAGCCCTCCGCCAGCCGACAGCCGCCTGGCCTACTTCAGCACCAGGAATAGCAGCGCTCGTGTCTCAGCCTTCCAGTCCTGTTTTGATGCTCGCTTGTTTTAAAAAAAAAAATTTAAACATATTTTGCATGAGGCCAACAGGCGGCTGTGAGGAAGGGAGCAGCGGGTTCACACGGGCCCCGTCTCTACCCGGCTGGACCTGGGCTGAGTGAGAGGCAGTGCCCGGCCTGGTGGGGATCTCCATTATGAAGCAGCCTGAGCAGCGGCTGCATCAGTGACCGTCAGTGACCGTCCCCAGGATAAACAGCAGGTCGCAGGCAGGTGGTGACACGGGTCACCACCGGCAGGCAGCTCATGTGGATTGTGGTTGTTTTGTCCACAGGCATCCCAAGTATGGTCCGCGGAGCTGCTGCCTGTGCACCACACAACAGGCTGGCGTTTCAGAGTCCCTCCCAACACAGACAGGGTTTTTTAGGGAGATGTTTTGCACTGACGTCGCGAAGTAGGTCAGTGTTGAAACTTTAATGAAGTTTAAAAAAGCAGACACGTGCTCCAAAACAATGCTTTAGAGTGCAAGTTAGTGTTCATGTCAAATGAACATTATAATAAAATGAGGTTTTTTGGTCCGTAGCTATGGAATGAGGTCGCTCCCCCGTTCTGTGAAGAATCTCAATGTGTTCATGTCTACCTTTTCTTCAATCGTGTTGCATCATCAACAGTCTGAATCACAATGGCTCACTGTGTTACATCTCCTTGACTGCTTTCCAAACACTAGACTCGAGAACAACGCGCCTATAAATGTGTGTGTGTGTGTGTGTGTGTGTGTGGTTAATTCTGCTCTTTCACAGCCATGTGCAGATAATTGCCTCTGTCTAAGATACCCATCTTCTTCTCTGGCTGTAATTACTTCCTGAAGCATAGCCCACAGAGCAAAAAGCTGACCTCCAGGGTTGAGAGGCTCTGGGATTAATGTTTCCCACTGGTGTTGTAGTGGCGAGCTCTCCATCCCTGGCTTTATGAGGGGCTGCTTGATATATAAAGCCACAAGCTATTCACAGAGTGATCTGTTCCAAGCCCCACACACGTCTCACATCAGCACCCCATTAACGATCATGCTAAACTTTGAATGAGGAACTGCAGATGTTGTGTACATCAGTATAATCTGAGGCTGTACTGTGCAACGTGAATAGTACCAAATCGATGACACACAAGACTGGAGTCCTATTTGTTTACTTTTACTGTCTCCAGGCTATGGATTGAAAAACAAATATTATAATACTGCACAAGGGACTGCAATAGGGCCGTCAGTTCATTGTTCTTCCACACACCAGCTGCACTTTCATGCTAGACATCTTCCATGACAATCAATAGCAACTAGGAGTGGATTCATTTTGAAGCCAGGATGACTGCTGTGACACAAAAACAGATGATGGCAAAGCGTGCATTGTTGTGGGATCTGTGAAACACTCACCTACGATGGCCAGATTGTGTTCCGACCCACAAGCAATCTGCAACGACAACAAGGTTTGGGTGACACGTTTATACACAACAACAATTGATCAACAGCAAAAAACAAACCTAAAATGTATTTTTACACCATACGCAAATTTGTGAAGTGTAAGCAGCAGCTTCGAGACCTTCAAAGATGATCCATCGTTTTCCAGCTGTACCATAAATCAGCCCATGGTCTGAAGCTGAAACACTGCTCAGTGGTCCTGAGAAGCTACTGCAGCAACTGTCCTCATTTGACAGTGTGTGTGTGTGTGTGTGTGTGTGTGCTCTGGGTCTGCTGAACAAACCCCCTCTAACTACACACTGCTTTTTTTAGCACACACTCGCCAGGGCTGTGTTCAGAAGTAATATACAATGTGCGCTGTGGCTCCAGGGTGAGCCGGTGGTGTTCATGCACCACTGCATGGTTCTGACGCCATGCGTATGTCCACACCTCGCTCACAAAGCAACTTTCTTCCAAGTTGGACAAACAAAAAAAAACATACATAAAAAAAAAACAGTAGCAGATCAAAAATGATCATTTTCATCCTTCACTGGCCTGGTACAAAATGTACATCTTGTTTCTAAACACTGACACAGTGGGCATATAGGAGCGCATCACCACGCTAGCAGGGTGCTGGGCCCGGCGGTTCCTAGCTAATCCATCTTCCTCTCCTGCAGTGCGTGCACAAGGCTACTCTGCCCTGACACAGGCCGGGGCGTGCACTGTGATTTGCGAGTAGCGCCAGCATCGCGCCCCTGCTCATCCCTGACATCCACTTTAACGGCAGGAAACTCCCATCAGCACAATGCCATTCACACTACAGGTCAGCAGCATCACTCCCCCGTACCGCTCACTTATAATTGCCCCAATGGGAGAGGCCTTTCACTAGGGGAGGCGGGCTGGCAGTGGGGAGCACTTTGCACGGCCGTATGTGGGATCCACATCATAGCGGGTCATGTGCATCACTGAGGACCCATTGGGGCCAACAGCTCAGAGGGACGCTTCATCACACTTCAGCCACAGCTCTGAGGGACTCTACAGCAGTGGGTGTCTGCTGCCCTCTGGTGGAGAGCACTGCAGCCATACAGGACAACAACAACAGACCGATAACACCCATTTACATTTAGCAGACGCTTTTATCCACAGCCACTTACAGAGAGTACATTTGTCATATGAAGGTGAAAAATTTAATTGCTGCTAATACAGCAAGAAAGTCACCAGAACAAGTTTCAAGCATTTCAATTGCTAGGTATACAACATCTCTGACTAAGTGCCGAATTAAAGAGCGATTGAAGTGCCAGGACGTACTGTACAACAAACAAAAGAGCATGAGGGTAGGGTTATGCAGGGTTCAGGTGAACACCCCAGACACTTGTATGCTTCTGTTTGATTTTTTGTTGTTGTTCAAGGTTTCATTCCAAAGTGTCTAACATGAACTCCTCTGTGTCCAGGGCATTGTAGTGATAGTGTGTGTCTACCATCACACTGGTCACACATACCTGTGTAGCCCCGTGAAGGGCCTCCACCTTCCCAGGACACCAGGCCTCCTGGACATCGTCCACTACTGCCGATTCATCTGACTGCAATGCTGGACTGTCAACGGTGGATTCTGCTCTTCCAAGCTGTCCATAACTCCCTCTTCCCCATGTAAACACTTTTCCACTCTCTGAAATGAAAAAAATAAATAAAAACATATTTACGAACTGCCGTTTAAACGGCCGATTATTTACAAACAAACAATCTCCATTATGGAAAATATGTGAAAATATGTGTTTATTTGACATACCTGTTTTGGCCACAAGGTGGGTCCAGCCACTCCACACGTGAGTGACACCCTCGCCGTCCAATAGGGAGCGCTTTACAAGGGCAGGGTGGGTGGAAAAGCAGTCTTTTGTAGTCAGCTGTCCATATTTATTACTTCCCCACAAAAACACATCTCCTGCACCTACACATCAGACAGCATGGATGTCACTGAGTGTTCCCTTCCACTGGCGTTTCCATCGATCAACACGATCATCAGGGTACAACGAGCTGTGTCGACGAGCCTGTACCTGTAAGGCAAACGCAGTGGGCAGATCCAGCAGCCACTGTGTGTGCTGTCACATGGTCAAGACCTTGAGAAACCAACACATGTTTTGCTGATATTATTACATAGGTACAGAAAATAGTTGAAAAGGTTGTGATCAAACCCACTTGAATGTACCTGGTACACGAACGGCAACCTGTGAGTTCAAGTGCAGCGGGACAGCGTTGGGGCCTAGTGCTCTCTTGGCATGACTTAAAAGACCGAGTCCCCACTGGTACACAGAACCAGCGCCTGGAGGCAGGAAAACACAGGCAACGACTCAGGAAAGCAGTGCCTTGTTAAACTATCTCAAGGTGGGACCGTAGGGATGCATGGGAGCTCACCGGTGACGGCCAGGGCATGTCGAAGTCCTGCTGCCACACTGACCACTGGCTCCCCAAGGCCCTGAGGACATCCACACGTGTAAATGAATCACTTGGCTGGTGGCTCATGATGGACAAGATATAACTCTGATGTACCTGAGCACATGTCATAGAATGACTTGATTTTGAGCCACTTCTACATTGTTTTGAGTCAGCATGAGGCTTGCCAGACAGCGTACCTCAACATGTACGGGGGCTGCAGAGTGCGTGCCTGTTTGTGGCACGCCCAGTTGGCCAAAAGCATTGGACCCACAAGTCAGGACCTGGCCACAGTCTACGGATTCAAGGATACATAAAGGAAACAGTCAGAGTATTTCCTACATATATTACTATAAATCCATGTTCATTTGACCTATTTGGTAACCTATGCAACGTTCTGCAATTAAGAGCCATCACTTTATAAAAGGTGCAGTGTAAGATTTTGTGGCATCTAGCAGTGAGGTTGACAATGTGCAATTGAATTCCTTCACCTCTCACTTGCCCCCTGGACTTCCGAAATGTTGTCATCATCTATGACAGCATCAAGTACCAAGTGTCAAGTGAAGAGGTTCATTGATATATTTAGAATTAGATTTACTAAATTAGACTGTAAAATGATGTCACAGTTTACAAGTAGGATAGCGATCCTCTCTGGAGCCGTTGGTCTGTTCTGTACTATAGAAGTGAGGCGGTGCAACATGGTGGGCTCCATTGCAGAGGACATCCCTATATTTGCATCCCTAAGTAAGTTAATTAAGCATGATGTTTATATCCATGGCGTTATACAGTAATCAAAACATACCTATTAATATAATACTCCATTTCATATTGTGTTCTGCTAGATCCCACGAAATGCTACACAGTGCACCTTTGTGAAATGTAAAGCAAATATAACCATTGCATCAGATTATGTGCAACTGAGTCATCGTATCATATCATGATTATGCAACAAAATATTAGTAGGCCTGACTACCTACAATATCAGATAAGTCAATGGTGTCCAAGGCTATTTGGTTAGTGTTAATGGGTGAAATGCGGACATAATCCCTCATTCCCCGCCTGACATTCATGACGTACATTTCATATTAGTATATATATGTTTTAGATCATAATTATAAAGATGTTAAAGTTCGATTCCATCATTCCATATGTATTGATGGCTTACCGGTTAGAAAAACGGTAAAATCCCAACCACAGGATACATTGACTATCCTTTGACTGAGGCCAAGACAGGGGTGAAGAACTGAGAGATCGGACGTATGGCCAAGTCCCAGCTGCCCCCTGTGATTCTGTCCACACACCAATACCATGCCATCCTCTGGAATCACAACATTATGCATTGGCGACAACGACCCCCGAAGCAGTTACTTCCAATTTAAATCCGGTAACAAGAAGGTACATATAAAGTACACAAACAAGTGCAGTGCCATGTATGTGTGCTGCGCTGGCAAACCCACCTGTGACAGCCACTGTATGGCCGCCTCCTCCGCACAGAAGCCGGAGTGGCCCGGGGGGCAGAGCCCCAGAACACCGGGGCACCGTCCGGTCCTCGACATCGCCCAGCCCGAGCTGCCCGTAGCTGTTGGCTCCCTGGCCGTGAGGTGACATCGCGGTTAATAAACAACACGACGTGGATCATTATCGGTAGAGCTTCAATAACACGAGTTCCACGCTAGGTTAGCACAACGGTTTCCTCGTGGTGAGTAACTGCGTCATCATTTTTAAACTACACGCTCAAACCAATTGCTGTATTTATATGTATTTTATATGTCTATGTGCTCTATTATTTCTAATATAATCTATTTCAACTTACCCACGCGTACAAACAAAACTCCGTGTGCGAATCCGTTTCCATGGGTTACCCGGTAGTAAACACAATGTGCGACACTGCCGTAAAGCAGTAGTTTGACGGCAATCAGAACTCAACTCGAGATCAGTGGAAGTATGGAATTAAGACACTGTGCATTTTCTTTATTTTGTGATGAGCTTTACTGTCTACGTCGTCTACACATAGTAGAAAAATAATGTAATAATGGTACACGTGTACAATAAGAAGTACTACAGTTACATTTCACTTCAGAAGGAGGTACATTGAATGTGAACGTCAACACACAATTTACCAATTTTCAGCCAATCAATATCTATCATTCATTGATCCAGAAACTGTTCACGAAGACAAATATCATCCATACACCAGATGAATATAAAAAAGGTAACATAGAGCGCACAACATAGAGTGCAATCACAGAGCTTTAGTTAATTACATGAGAGGAATATCATCAATAACAATGAATTACAAAGACGTCGTGAATATAAAACACTCACCAAAACCAGTCCAAGTAAATGTGACCAAACAACATAGTAATTAAAGTAATTATACGCCATAAATATATATATCTTTTTACCATGAGCATTCAGGTACCACGGAAGCACAAGCGTTGTTTGAGACACAGAACCTACGAGCTACAGACGGACTGGATGAGAGCTCAGGTAGCCTCTCAGATTCCCAGGTGCCTGTTGAGTCGACTGAGGGCGTCGCCGACGATGTCCAGCTCGTGCCGGAGCTCCTCCACCACGCTGTTGATGCTGGGCGTGTCCTTCAGCACATCCACGCTCTGGGTGTAGGGGTTGTATCTGATGGTGAAGGGGCGCCTTATGGTCTTGGCAAACTCTCTGAAAAGATCCATTTCAAATCAATTGTTCAACATTTAGTACTAGGCTGTAACAGTTTGATCGTGGTCATCTTGATGGGATTTCACTTAAAGTAAGTATTAAACTGCATTCATAACTTTGTGTGTAATAAGTTCTACATCAAATGCTGCTGATGCCTCCGTCACACTGAAGCAATTTTGGCTTCAGTATAACGGCTCAACTATGAGTTAGCTCAGCTTCTGGCTCAACTATGACTTATATTTTAGAAGACTGTTTTAAGACCGTTCTGACAGTTCACGTGGTTGGGGAAACAAGGACTTTGAGGTCTCACCTCATCTTTACTTTGGCCTCTTCAAAGCTGTCGGACACAAAGTAGACGTCCTGGAATGTTGTGATCATGCACTCCTGCTTGCACGTGGCTCTGGGGTCAAACGGCTTGATGCTGGCTTGAGGTGACAGCGCATGCTGTGGGAGAGGGAAAGAAATCACAATCAAACAACACACTACTGGATGTTGCACAAACACCACTGGGGCGGTGTATTCTTGGTTTGCCCAAAAGAACGATATTAACACGTTCATATCTGGTCTTCTCTTATGATCCAGGGAGTGGTCAGTCATTCCCATAATCTGTGAAGTTTATAAGATCTTCAAAACATTTGACCTTGAGTTCACTGATGGAGGACAGCAGGCCGGCCCCATAAGCTCGTAGCTTCCCCTCTTGCTTGCATAGGCCAAACTCCACTGTGAAGAAATAACACTGGTGCACACAGAAACATTACATTAACAGGAATACACATTATTTTCAGAATGTGATGTATGTATAATATGTATACCTGTACATGTATATGTATATATATATATATATATATATATATATATATATATATATATATATATATATATATAATATATGTATATGAATATGGGTACTGACTGTGGACAGTTTCTGGACAGAGTCGTCGGAGGCCCCGAGCGAGGCCAGGCCGATCTCCTGGGAGAACTGGGCGAAGCTGGGCTCGGCCAGCAGGGGGACGTGGCCCAGCAGCTCGTGGCACGTGTCCCTGAAGGGTCACAGTTTGTTATGAACCCACTGTCTTACTGACGTGGTGAAGCCCTGGCTCTCAGATGGAGAGAGTCTCATTTTAGGACAAATGCACAAGAAAACACATCATGGTTCTGGTGTCCATGTAAAAATATAAATACAAATTTGAAATGCAGATATGAAACAAAAAGGCAAAAAGGATGAATACACTGTATATAATACTGTATACAAATATATTGGACCAATTGAAAAGCATAGCCATGCATATAAACAATAAGTCGAAACAAAGCAATAGGTTGAAATGTAAAGCAGGGCTCACTCACGGCTCTGGCGTGTACAAGGGGTCTGAGCTGTGGCGCACGTACTGTGTGCAGTGGAACACACGGTAGGCCAGGCCAGCCAGGAAGTCCCGGGGAGAGAGGTAGCCTGCCACGGGCCTCATGGTGAACCCAGTGCGCTCTGCACACGGAGACACAGACGCCCACACAGGGTGAGTCAGCACAACAAACCCAACCTCGAGGAGTGTGGCGCATCACATGCATGTCACATGACGGCACTGCCATCGACAGAGGAGGCTGAGAACAATCAAACCATGTGATTTGTGTTGGAGCAACAATAGAACGGCCCCAAGACCGGCCCCATATATGGAATATATATATATATATATATATATATATATATATATATATATATGTGTGTATGAGGTGTCATATTGTCATATGACCCCCCCCCAAAAAAAAAAAAAAATCTAAATAATACATCAACACAACATGCATAAATAACTCCTCCTCCTCCTTCTCATAAGAACAGGCCCATGGAAGAGGTCAGCGGTACCTCCTTCTCATAAGAACAGGTCCATGGAGGAGGTCAGCTGTACCTCCTCCTCATAAGAACAGGTCCATGGAGGAGGTCAGCTGTACCTCCTCCTCATAAGAACAGGTCCATGGAGGAGGTCAGCTGTACCTCCTCCTCATAAGAACAGGTCCATGGAGGAGGTCAGCTGTACCTCCTCCTCATAAGAACAGGTCCATGGAGGAGGTCAGCTGTACCTCCTCCTCATAAGAACAGGTCCATGGAGGAGGTCAGCTGTACCTCCTCCTCATAAGAACAGGCCCATGGAGGAGGTCATTGGTACCTCTGAGGAAGCGGGAGACATCTTCCAGCTGGGGGATGTTGTCCTCTCGGCAGCCACAGTGTTTGGACAGCAGGGGCAGGTTCTTGAGGTACTCCCTGCAGGCGTGGGTGGGGTACAGCTCGTTCAGCTCCCTGTACACCACGCCCCAGGTCTTCACCTCCTCCTCCGTGAACGCCACGCGGGGGATGGGGTCACCGCTGGAACGCGCAGCGCAGGGTGGCATGTCATTGGATGTCACTGTGAAGCGACCCTTCTGTGATACGTGTGTGTGTGTGTGTGTGTGTGTGTGTGTTTGAGATTCCCACTCACTGTTTATAGCTCATTGCCAGATCCGCAAAATACTTTCTTCTGTTCCGGTACACGTTGTCCTTGAAACCCTAATTCCGGTGTGAAAAGAAATAGAATAAGAATAAGTATGACATCAAAGACGATGAATCCTTAAAGAAAGCAGACGGGCAGCACAGTACATACTGGATGGTCCGCATCCAGATCCGAGCCATACATCAGGACACGGTTGGCACAGTTGTCCAGATCTGAAATCTTTTTGGGGAACCATGGGACATTCTCCATGTCTGCTGAAACATGTGGAGAAAAGCAGCAATGTTAGCGGTTAACATGTTAGCGGCTGGTGTCTGGTCTGAGGCTGGTGTCTGGTCTGAGGCTGGTGTCTTGTCTGAGGCTGGTGTCTGGTCTGAGGCTGGTGTCTTGTCTGAGGCTGGTGTCTGGTCTGAGGCTGGTGTCTTGTCTGAGGCTGGTGTCTGGTCTGAGGCTGGTGTCTGGTCTGAGGCTGGTGTCTTGTCTGACGCTGGTGTCTGGTCTGAGGCTGGTGTCTGGTCTGAGGCTGCTGTCTGGTCTGAGGCTGGTGTCTTGTCTGAGGCGTGTGTCTGGTCTGAGGCTGGTGTCTGGTCTGAGGCTGGTGTCTTGTCTGAGGCGTGTGTCTGGTCTGAGGCTGGTGTCTGGTCTGAGGCTGGTGTCTGGTCTGATGCTGGTGTCTGGTCTGAGGCTGGTGTCTGGTCTAAGGCGTGTGTCTGGTCTGAGGCGTGTGTCTGGTCTGAGGCTGGTGTCTGGTCTGAGGCTGGTGTCTGGTCTGAGGCTGGTGTCTGGTCTGAGGCGTGTGTCTGGTCTGAGGCTGGTGTCTTGTCTGAGGCTGGTGTCTGGTCTGAGGCTGGTGCCTGGTCTGAGGCGTGTGTCTGGTCTGAGGCTGGTGTCTTGTCTGAGGCGTGTGTCTGGTCTGAGGCTGGTGTCTGGTCTGAGGCTGCTGTCTGGTCTGAGGCTGCTGTCTGGTCTGAGGCTGGTGGTGTGCTGCGTGGGCTGCCTACCGTCCTCCAGCAGACAGGAGTTATCTGGGGGCTCCATGTCCACAATGTTGACGTGCTTGCGGAGAAGCTGGATGATTTCGTTCAGTTGTTCGTGGTTGCTGTCACAGTCCACAAATATTTCAAACTCTGAGCTGTGCTTCTTGGATTTCCTGGATTCTATGTGTACAAGATTGATGTGGTTTTCCTATAGTAAACATTTGCATTTCGTTACATTGTGACAAAAATAAATGCAAATCATCACGGAATTAGTTCTTTTTTTTGTACACTTGAGGAAATGCAATGCAATGCTACTTGAAATACAGATAGTATTAGTAGAAATACAACTTCTGGACTAGGAGGATATTAGCAATTCTACTGACAAAATAGTGATGAAAATATGTTCAAATGTTGTTACAATTAAAATCTCATGTGAACCAACAGACTTTCTCCTGACCTGGAAGAGTTTGAGAGCCTTCACGAGTCCTCCAACCTCGTCTTTCAGGGAGAAGATGACTGTTGCTCCTCCCTTCTCTGGTCCACTGCTCTTCTCTGTCTTCTCCTCAATTTTGTTGAAGGTTGATTTGTTAATCTGAAAACCACAGTATGAGAACGTAGGTCTGCATTCATTTCATCACCAGCAGTTGCAGAACATAGATTATGGCACGATGTTGTCTTAAAAGTACAAAATAGAGACAATATAGTTTAATAAGCCGTTACTCACTCAATACGCATCTTCAACAAGCAAATCAGAAATGTATGTCTATATTCAAGCAAATGAATGATATCTAAAACTACTTATGCTTTTCAATATTCTTGATTAAAAAACATTCATACATTCATTGATAAATACATTATTTGTCTTATTTGAAAAGGCTCATGGTATTAAAAAAAATCACACAAAGACACACGCGCACACACACACACACACACGCCCAAATATGTTGAGGATAATTACTGTGGGTGGGGTTCAGTAGGGTGAAAATCAGCGGGCTGACCTGAATGACCTGAATGACTAACCTATCAAATCAGTACCTCGGACAGCGACACGTTGACTATGCACTTAAAGTAGCCCAGAATTAAAGCCATAGTTAAAGCCGACTCTACTCGATTCTTATTTCAATTGTTGAGATTCAGACTTTATCGCACATCTAGTTCTCGGTTCTAAATTAACTAAAAATACCACATTTGGCCATCAATCATGGTGGAGACAGTGTGGCGAACCAGCTGCGGATGGCCCCGGTTGAGGAGGGTTCCTATGTAATTAGTGCGTCGACAGACCGATTGTTTTTCGGCCGAACTGTCTACGGTCGAGACAGACGCGTCAGTCTGGTCCGCCTAGGCGTCTCGGTTAAACGAAGGTGAGCGTCTTAAAGCAATCTCATTTAAACGAGAGAGAAAGTCTTAGATAGATCCCTCCTGTACAATCTTAGACACCAGTTGAGGCAGCATTTGACTTGTCAAACAGCCAAGTATTGGGGGGTGTTGGCAAACAAGCTGCGGGTTCGTTATTTAACGTAGTCTAATAAAAATCGACGTGTTGTTTATGTTTACGTTACACATGCTTATTTAAAGCCTAAATAATAATCAAAGGTATCCTTTGATCATGAAAGGCAGAGTAGAAGAATATGCATTTGCAGGCCAAGCCTATATCATACCTGTAACGATATAAAAGCTACACCAATGGAAATTATTACTGTAGTTGATGTCATTTGTTTGCATTCTCAATTCGCATTTGATTTCAAGGTGATCTAAGGCCACTTCTGTGTGGCTGCCGCCGGCCGCTCTGGCGCAGCCTGCGTAGGTGCGGCTCACACATTCAAAGCTTCTGTTGCGCCGCAAAAAAAAGTCCACATAACCTGAGAACGCGTTGGAGTCACTTCTGTTGGCACACATCCATCATCGCTCTCTCTTGGCAAGAAGTAGCGCTGCCTCGAAAGGCATACGTTTATGTTCTCTGAATTAAATAATCATTGAGAGAATGACGCACGACCTTTTAATATAAATGCTTAACCCTCTTAATGGTTTAGTGCAGATCGCATACTGATTACATTACTCTGCATGATGACAACCCAAATGCTTATTTTTAAGACTACATAAACTAGTTTGTCAAATAACTTTTCTCCTATTAGGCATAGCATATAGCCAATTTAAACTCAGCTATATGACCCATGGAAGTTGCCATTAAATCAAATAAGCCATTCCAATGCATGGACAATTTGCAATTTGCAATCTTAGTAGCGGTCGCATTTAGGACTTTCCTTCGCTGCGTATTTCTTTCTGGAGGCAAGATGTCGTTCTTACCTCATTGTTTAGCAGTTTTTCTTCAAAGGCAATATTCATCGAGTCAAATGATCTACCTCTCCTGGGTCCTTCGGTTCTGTTTGAATACATGTTGGAGGCTGCAGATTATTTATTTGGCCTGCTGGTCATCAATTGTGTTAACTGAGCTACCTGCCCGATAAGCTGCGCGCTTTTCTATTTAACCAGAGCGGGGGAGGGGAGGGGGTCAGACCAAATACAACCTTATCTAAAGCAGCAAATGGAAAGAGAGGACCACCTCTCACGTCATCGAGCAGAGGGGTACTTTTCATTTTGCCTAATGGTGTAACATTTAAAGATAAAAGCCGAAATTGAATGAATTAATATGCACGATGGATGAAGGCTGATGAAGGATCCCCCGATCAGATAAATAGTTTTTGTTCTCTTCTTATCCGCGATACATTGTTGAGTTGGGAAAATGAAAGTGAAATAAAATGTAAGATTGTTATTATTATTATTATTATTATTATTATTATTATTATTATTATTATTATTATTATTACTCTTAAATAGAGGAAATATTGTGAAACTCTTTAGACACAGAATGGATTAATTAACCCATATTTAAATCACCCATATTTACCCTTCACAAATATTAAATATGTTATATAGTTTGTAAAACATATTCACTATATTAACTTGCAGGACAATAAAACATGTGACGATGACACATGTTTCAGGTCTCGTGAAATCAACACAGGCTTTACATAAGAGGGGGCTCGGTGAAGGGTACTTCCTCTGCTCTGAGATCAGCCCGAGAGGTATAGATGGAGCCTGAGTCACTATATGGAGTATAGTGACTTTGATTATGTTTGTGGTTTTGGGCAACATACAATTAAGAAATTGTTAATAGCAAGTTGTAAGCATTTGCAATGTGCCACTGACTGTGATAATACATTGAATAATCATTTGGAACATGAAAAGGGAAAACCAGACCAGAGGGGGGAATGAAGCAGTTATACATGCCACTGCTGTCAACATGCTGGTTACCTTCATCTTTTGATTAAAGCCAAAACACATGTGTGTGTGTGTGTGTGTGTGTGTGTGTGTGTGTGTGTGTGTGTGTGTGTATGTGTGTGTGTGTGTGTGTGTGTGTGTGTGTTTGGTGGTGTGTGTGTGTGTGTGTGTGTGTGTGTGTGTGTGTGTGTGTGTGTGTGTGTGTGTGTGTGTGTGTGTGTGTGTGTGTGTGTGTGTGTGAAAACTTTTAATCAGATAGTTACAGATCCCACAGTTATTGACGTGGGCTGGATGGGGCCCACCTGTTGGATGAGGTCAGAGAGCCTGAAAAGAGCTACACTGACCTGCTTCCCCCTACTGACACGCAGTTCTGTGGACGAGGGTCTTTCCTCATTAGAGAACACTTCAATAGACACGGGGGGCTTTGTTCAGCTGCAGATTTGGGTCTTCTTCAGCAGCATCATTCTTAAGGGACGAGAAATATCTGTAGCGGTAGATATATTTGTAGCCTGTATGTTTTGTTTGTGTCTCTATACAGACATGATCCATAGAAACATCTGCATATGTATACAATTACTCTTTTATATTCATCCATAATTCATCCAATTTTCAATGTCTATTATTTTATGTCTGCTTGTATTTGTTGTTCCAACGTTTCCCTCAGATATTGTGATGGGAGAGGAGACAGATTAATACCAGAATAATACCAAGACATCACGGCAGAACTGGAAACCCGAACAGCCTAGAAGACATTGAGATTAAACAACCAAACCACTAAACTACTGATTCATGAATGAGGAGAGACAGACCAACACATGGTCCTGGTGTTCACGGCCGAGCCACAACTGTGAGGCCCTGCTGTTTCTTCCAGTGAGCAGACACTTCAGTTACATGGTAGTCACTGGTCTCTGGATGTTGAGGCTGCTTTACCAGGTCTCTGGATGTTGGGACTACTTTACCAGGTCCCTGGATGTTGGGACTACTTTACCAGGTCTCTGGATGTTGAGACTACTTTACCAGGTCCCTGGATGTTGGGACTACTTTACCAGGTCTCTGGATGTTGAGACTACTTTACCAGGTCTCTGGATGTTGGGACTACTTTACCAGGTCTCTTGATGTTGGGACTACTTTACCAGGTCTCTGGATGTTGGGACTACTTTACCAGGTCTCTGGATGTTGGGACTACTTTACCTGGTCTCTGGATGTTGGGACTACTTTACCGGATCTCTTGATGTTGGGACTACTTTACCAGGTCTCTGGATGTTGAGACTACTTTACCAGGTCTCTGGATGTTGAGGCTACTTTACCGGGTCTCTGGATGTTGAGACTACTTTACCAGGTCTCTGGATGTTGAGGCTACTTTACCGGGTCTCTGGATGTTGGGACTACTTTACCAGGTCTCTGGATGTTGGGACTACTTTACCAGGTCTCTGGATGTTGGGACTACTTTACCTGGTCTCTGGATGTTGGGACTACTTTACCGGATCTCTTGATGTTGGGACTACTTTACCAGGTCTCTGGCTGTTGGGACTACTTTACCGGGTCTCTGGCTGTTGGGACTACTTTACCAGGTCTTTGGCTGTTGGGACTACTTTATCAGGTCTCTGGATGTTGGGACTACTTTACCAGGTCTCTGGATGTTGGGACTACTTTACCAGGTCTCTGGATGTTGGGACTACTTTACCAGGTCTCTGGATGTTGGGACTACTTTACCAGGTCTCTGGCTGTTGGGACTACTTTACCAGGTCTCTGGCTGTTGGGACTACTTTACCTGGTCTCTGGCTGTTGGGACTACTTTACCAGGTCTCTGGATGTTGGGACTACTTTACCAGGTCTCTGGCTGTTGAGGCTGATTTAGTTGGTCTCTTGATGTTGAGGGTGCTCTAGCCAGTCTCAGAATGTTGATAATAATTTACCAGGTCTCTGGATGTTAAGGCTACTTAGACTGGTCTATGGCCGTGAAGGGAATTTTAGTTGGTCTCTTGATGTTGAGGTAACTTGAGCTGGTCTCCGGCTGTTAAGGCAACTTTAGCTGGTCTCTAGATGTTGAGGCTGCTTTAGATGGTATCCATACTGAGACGACTGGGACCCTAATCTGTTGGTTTGGCCTTCAGGATAAGGTTAGCTGGGTGGACCACAGTTTCAGTGAGTAAGACCTTCTATCATTTGATTAAGAGAACATCATCATCATCATCATCATCATCATCATCATCATCATCATCATCATCATCATCATCACTCTTAAACAAGCTTAGCCTTGACCCATTGTGTCGCAGTAACTTTAGACCTAAATCCAAACTTCTGTTCATTTCCAAAGTCTTAGAGCAAGCAGTTTGTAAGCAACTGCTGCATGTCCTGCATGGACAACAATCAAACATTTGATGAAGTTGCCATCCAGTTGTCTTGGGAGGCACAGAGGTGAAAAGGGTTCCCCACCCTGAGTCACTCCTCTGTGTCTTGGCTCCAGGTGGTCCCAAAAGCAGCTGTGAGACTGTTAGGCGAGACAGAGGTCACACATCACACCAGTGTTGGTTTCTCATTGGTGGCCCAATGAGAGCAGAATTGATTGAAAGATTCTCTTCATCATGTTTAAAGCACTACACAGGCTATTGATCTGAACGATTGTGTCCCCTGGCCAGAGTGAGATCACTCTCTCAGTTCTACCCACCAAGGCCTCTAGTCGTCCCGAGAGCCAGGCTAGATATGTAGCACTTACCCCCCACAACTGTCTTCTTTTAACTATCAAAAAGTCAGAGTCAGGATAGAAGGAAGACGATGTTAAAAACACACTTGTTTCGTATATATGTACTTTGTTTTAATAATGTGTGCTTCTAATGTGTACTTTTAATATTGTGTACATTTGAAGTTTTTAAGTTTCTATTTTATTTCTCTTCTCCCATTGCACAGCATCTTATCACTCTTGTACAATGCAATACAAAAAACACCAAAAAAATACTTTTTCATTTGATAGTGAAAATAACCATCTAAACAAAGAGCATGGAAGAGAGTTGAAGGCAAGAGACAGGAGAAAGTTCAGCTGTGGCACTTTCATGGTTTGAATACGCTAATTCCCAGAGCATGTGGTTTTAGAGCCTTGGACTGGCTAATTAGCAGATTCTTAACAACAACTTTCACAATAATCTCTTAATAACTTAGTTGTTAGGAAAGCTAGTTAATCTAGAAACAGAATAAATCAAAGCATAACTTGAATAATTAAACTTGGTTAAGATGTATAAAAAATAATGCAAATAAACTGGACTCTTCTCATCAGGTAAAGCATATAGATGCAAATGCATACAGTGATAATGCAAACAGAAACCATTTCCCTTTCCTTTCAAACTAAGAATAATTTAAGTTTATGTTCATTTCAGATGAAAATGCAATGCACACACTTCCCCCTGTGTACAGGAAGGGTTGGGCTTTGCCCAGGGCTGGATGAAGACACCCAGCATGGCAAGGGCGTATCTACTGTGTGTTGCCTCCCTCCTGCAGGACTTCACAACACCAGTGGAGTGTGGGGAGGGAGGGTTGGGTTGACAGTGCTTTAGCAGCAAGGACTCGAGCAAGATACATATAATTGTGGGCACATGAGCATTTGGGATGGTTTCCCCTTCAAATGTCAAATCTACAGTGTAACAAGTGTGTAAGAGTCCACTTTTGATTTGAAATGAATACTTAATTGGCTTTTGTCTCACAATACCTCTTTTCATTCTTTCTTCTTTTTTTACTGTCAGTTGCCAATAACAGTGAATGTGTTATTATCATACCATGAATGACATCATCAATCATTCAGGTGCATAATGAAATTACAGCAGAACAACAGTGGAGAGACCATTGGATGTTTGCTCATCTCTACTGATAAGGCCAGGTAAATACATACAGTGAAACATGAATGGGTCAACACATACTATAAAAAGGCTGTGGCAATAATCAACCAGTAATCATCCACCTATTGTTGATCGAAGTACAGTAAATGTGTCCCAGATATGAGTCACAAAAGCCTGATAACCTTTTCTATGGTAAACATCTGGTTTTGCCAGGATACCAGAGGCCATACTTTTGTTCCCGTTCCGATAATCAAACCCCACAACTCATCGAGAAGGGAGTCACTTTGACTCACAATATTCTATTACCATTTGCAATTGCCATATTCCATTTTTCACATTTCAATTTAATGTGACAATATCCAGTTCTTCAGCCACTTTATAGTTACATATATTTGTGTGTACATGTATACTTTATGTGCATTTGTGTGTGTGTGTGTGTGTGTGTGTGTGTGTGTGTGTGTGTGTGTGTGTGTGTGTGTGTGTGTGTGTGTGTGCGCGTGTGTGTGTGTGTGTCGGTGTGTCGGTGTGTCGGTGTGTGTATACAGTATATGTATACATAATGTTTCTAAAGTTCCGATTATTCCTTATTTTGTGTTCAATTACCTTATCCGTTATCCATCTTGAGTGGAGCCATTTTCTTTGGGATTAATAAAGTAGTGAAACACACCTGAATATTGAAGATCTTGAGGGATTTCTATGGGCAAGCTGAAGCCTGATGTAACTAAAACCAACACATCATGTGTTTGACAGATGTGGCAGGACTCCAGTCCACCATGGTTTGGGGCCGTAGGTTGTATGGACATCAAGCTAACCACCTAGCAGTACTTCCTGAACTGTGGCCTCTTCTACAAGCTCTGACAGCACTCACAGCAAACAACATTATGACACTTGCTGACAGGCACACAGTGTACACAATGGATTAACACGATTATGACTGCTGGTCTGGCACACCTGCAGGGTGCAACATCAATATGTATTATTATTATTGTTGTTATTATTATTATTATCATTATTATTATTATTATTATTATTATTATTATTATTATTATTATTATTGTTATGTCATTTGAATAGACTTGAGGAACACTTTCGAATCAGTGTAACTTTGAAAGCAGTAGTAAACCGTGAATTGCTCATTTATAAAGCAGTGCTCATGCATGAAGGCTATTCATAATCATATAGTCATATAGTCATATATTCATATGTGATAAATAAGGTAATGGTTCATAAGCTCATTGATAATTGTTAAGCTAATGTGTTAATATTTGTTCATATTTACAATTTACAGTGTGTCGATAATACTGCAATTAAAGGCAGGTAGTTTGAAAGGATTAGTTAAGTATTTTAAAGTGAGGACTATCTTAAGCAATAAAAGCAATAGTAAGAAGTAAGACATCCTCACTTTATTGGAGCTCACACAAAATAATTTACTCGTGGTTTAAAACTATCTTACCTATCATGAATTGCCTTATTACACGTTTATAAAGTATTATGGATACTTTGAAAATTGTTTGTAAGTCATCAAATCATAACTTATAATGATTTGTTTTCTAACAAGTATTTATTTAGGAACAATGCTTTATAAACGTTACTACTATAGTAGTAATAATAAAGAGACAGAAAGACATTATTAGCAAAAAGGTATAATTAGTGTCTTGTTTTTTCTTCTTTCAGTGGTCATGTCTTAAGGTAAAGGTGTAAGCATGCACACTCTAAGCAACCAATTCAATGAACAGCGTCACAATACTGTAGCTTTGACGAGGAGGAGACGCCACGGTCTTTGACATAGGAAACAACAGGTACGTTTCATTGTCTTTCTGTTGACGCGAGATAGAAAAGCCGCAGAACTCAGGAAATGAGGCTGAAGGGGCTTTGATTGCGTCCGACCCCGCAACATTTTCTTTATGAACGAACAGTGAACCAGGTGGCTGTGAATAGGCTAGTCCTTGGAACCAAAGGGCTGGCGAACGTGACGGAACACACATCTGCATTCTTTCTCTCCGCGTCATCCCAGCAACACAGTTGTTACGCACTGCCCGGCTCACACTATGATGATGAAGGTCCACACTGAAATGGAGTGGAACAACGCCCTCATTTGTACATCAGCTGAGGCCTTAGGCATGGATTAACACACTATCCATTTAGTATAGATGATGCACATTGTAGCTTGCTATTTTGCCATGTTATTGGATTGTTATAAGAATGACATGGTTAAATGTGTTTGTTTAGCTTGAAAATTGTTTTCCAAGCTATGAAAGGTAATTTATCTATTGTAACTGTTTACAAATTACTTTAAAACATGTATTCTGCATCAAATAAAACCCTCTGGATTAGTGACATTGAAAATCTAAATGTATCTAGCCTATCTGATAGATGCAATCTAATCCGATCTATAGATAATAATACGAATAAGCGATAATAATGGCATGCGTATCTTCAAGGATATATCCATCGAGATGTTATTATACACTACAGAAAATATTGCACGAGACATAAAAATAGAGCGCATTTAATTTTAAGGCAAAAGGTCGCTCAAGATAACAGCCACAAGCGTGGGCGATGTTGTTTGGACTGAAGAGGCGCAAACTGACATCTTCTATTAAGATCACACCAGCCCCACATCCTCCAGTGCGTCCGTCATCGGGCGCCGGGCAACGCCTGCGCTAAGCAGAGCCCACAGTGCTGTACCTATAGAGTCCGTTTGCATTAAGCTTTGGTGGATTGGCAGCTGAGTTGACAGGGGAAAACAGGGAGCATGTGGGCATCACATTGATCTCTGTGACACCGGAGCACTGGGAGCGGGCCCTTCGGTCGCAGCACCGCGTAAAGCGCAAGCCAGCGGCCAAAAGCTAATCTTGAAAGGCCAACCATGATTCCATCTGCATCACGTCCGCCAATACAGAGCACACACACGTGGATGGGTCTCGGAGAAGAAGTGAATGCAGTAATTGGAGTCCTGCGCGGCATTGACGGAAGGACGGAAGGTGTCAATCAAACGCTTTGCGTATAAGATGCACGCGTAAAAGTATTTTGGGTTCGTAGATGTTTTTCGGGTCTGCATCCTGAAACAACAACATCCATTGAATGCCAACACGTGTCTCTAGGACAACGTCGTAAATGCACACGTATAGGCAGGCTACTGCACAATTTGTAAAAAAAAAAAAAAAAAAAAAAAAGACCGATTGCGCTCATCAGAATAGCCTATGTGCACCTCCAAAAAGCCGATTATCACTATTCCATGCTTTTGATTTTTATTCAAATACTTCTGACACCAATGTGTTCTGTTGCTCAATATAAAGCAGCATGTAAAGTGTATTGCATCCTCCTTTCCAAGCATATGAGTAAGGGACACGCTGACGACAACATTAAGTGTTTACCAGAGGGTGACAGTCACTCCACGGGGACAATAACGTGAGATGAAAGGCCTGAGCCTGGCAACAATGAACTCATTTGGTTTCCAAATGCGACATTTCGCCCACTCAAGAGGAAAGCGCAGGGCAACCTGCGCATTTCTAGTGTGTTTACTAGAGCTGTGCGAATATAGCAGCTTTTTAATTAAAGGTTGGATTGATATGGAGAACACGCTTTCTAATGTAAATCCTGAGTTGGTTAGAGTGCATGAGGGAAGGACCACATTACTAAAAAGGTATTTTACGATAACCTCACTGTAAATGACTGACCTGTTCATAGTCTGCCATTTATATCTAAATAAAATAAGACACACATACTTTTACTGTATTGTACTTTCAAATTGGGCAGGTTTAATTCACCTGCTCGTGAATGACTATTGCATTAAAGCGTTCTCTCAGGACTCTCATCTGCACAGTTCAACAGTTTCTTGTCCAGGTGGTCCACTCCTATAAATATGGAGGGATTCTACTGACAAATGTTCATATCAAGTTGAAATATTCCTATGGTATTACACAATAATATAGCAATACAATATTCAATTTGTTTTTTTTATTGTAAAATTGTACATTTAATTCCTAATAAGTCACAAATATACATGTAAACATGTATAAAAATAAACATGTATAAAACGAAGACCAAAAGAGGGTCATATTGTGTCAGCATCCACTTCCTTAAGGCTGGTCTGGGGAGCCTCCCTGATGATTCCAGTGAACACTGGGGGCTCACGTGGAGACGCTATGAAGTCCCTCAGCAAACAACCCAGGAGCGGCTGCTTTTCTCCCGGTGGCGTGATCCCGTGCTCCTCAGTGCCTCGCGGCTCACAGTCGCCTCCTCATCTCATCTGCCAGCTGGGGATCAGCCTCTGTCAATAAGGAAGCCAGCTGCACCAACTGTCCCAACATGAGCAGGAGACAAAACACACACAGCACACGTTCACTGGAACTCCCCAAACCACTTGGTGTGTGACGAGGATGGGAATCCATCCATACAGGGCGGAACACACTTCATTCTCTACTGGTGCCAGCAAGCTACAGATTTTAAGGAGCATGAATGCAGGTCTCGTAGCACGCACACAGGTGGACTGTTAAGCCATTTTATTAGTAAGTAAACAGAATGTTTAAACTTGAGAAATAAAATTTAGCCACTCCTGTATTTTGGCCATGAGAACATTTTGATGAGGAAAGTCAATGTATATTATTATTATTACTATTTATTAATAATAATAATAATAATAATAATAATAATAATAAATAAAAAGAGCAAACAACAATTGGCTATTACAAAATAGCCGACTTTCAATCTAACAGACAAAAAGGATGGTTTACCACACACATATATATATATATTGATATACAGATATCTATATCTCTTTATATCGATATAGACATCTATATGTATCAACATATATGTACACACACATTTCTTCTGCATTTTCATGATGGTTATTTGTCACTGCTCCCATGTACCATGGGATGGGTCAAATGCAGAGAACAAATGTCATTCTCATAGCTAAAACATACTGAGAATGAACAATAAAGCCCGAAAGATCCTCTCTTCTTCTTTTCTTCCTTCTTACTGGAATAAACAATAGTTCTACACATTAATGATAATTAATTAATGATCAAGAGACCAAAGACACAAGCAGACACCATTAAGCTTATTTAACTCACTCTTCAGGGACCCCCCCCCCCCCCCACACACACACACACACACACACACACACACACACCGATAGCAATACAGCACTTTAGTGCTTGTCTTGTCTGGAGTTCCACATGCTGCATGTCTTCCCCCCTCTCCACCATACTTTTCTGTTTCTACTGTGTCTATAAATTAAAAATCCATTATATATATATATATACATTATATATAATAAAAAGCATGTTAGCTTTGACTTCTGAGTACTTACTGCCGGCTTGAACTGAGGCAGTAAGCCACCTACTGCTGCCTGGCAGGTCTTCTGTGTGAGGTAGCGTTTGTTCACCAGCTCAGCCACTTCCTCCTGCACACATAAGACACTTTAAGTACAAACAGCACAACGAATATGCTGCACAACTTCCAATGTTATCCTGATTATACACACACACAGACACTTGTTTCGAGTGTAGGCTACCTTAGAGAGCGAGTGGAGAATCTCTGCCAGGAATTCGGCGGCTGTCTCCAGCAGGGCCTGCAGCTGGTCCTCTGATGGCTGGTCCTCTGTTGGCCGGTCCTCTGTTGGCTGGTGGTGGCCAGTGGTGGTGCTCTGGGTCTTGTCCTCCCGATGCTCACTGTGGTACAGGAGCACCCGCAGAATGCTGCCAGCTAAAGGCAGGCCTGAACACACACATGAAACAAGGGACAACGGTTACGCTCACTGGAAGGAGTCCAGCCACAGCTGTGCGGCGCTGGCATGCTACTCGCCATGGTGGAGTCTGGTAGTGAAGAATTGTCAGTCTCACGCTGAGGCTACATTGGCTGATTAACATCTTAGTTGGAAGAAGAGCCGACTCAGATCTCATTTGTGAAGGCGCTCTGAACACTTGAGAGACTGAAAGATGGGTGTGTCGCAATTTAACTTGCTCGTAGTGCAAAGTAACTTATGTACTGTAATGTACTGTGTCAAACATTAAACCTCGTGAAGCACGGATCGCCCACTGATTTTAAAATCTAAACTGCGTAGAATGGATGACTTGATAATTGAGTGGAAGCGTACATGATGTTGATTTATCAATGTGTCTGTCATCTGTGCTGTGATAACATTGCTGCTCAGCCCTATTGAAGTGGTGCTCTAGTGGCTAATATGAATCTGTATGTTTGTAGGATGTAGCTGGCCTTGTTTTGGTCATCAATTCTGTTTTTAGTGATGGATTTCTCAGAGCTCATGAACCTCAAGGGAGCGACTCTGGCGGATTTATTCCCAAACCTTTCTCCCCCTCGCTGCACCGGGTCACCCTGACCGCCTGACTCATACAGGCACAAGGCCAGACTCTGTCCGCCTGTTATGAGGACAGCTGGGAAGTGGACCAGTGAAGCTAAAAGGCTGTACTCTGGGAAACTCCAACAACCGTTCTCAGCTACTCTGCTTCTGTCTGGACGGGGCTCAGACAGATCACCAATTAGAAACCTAAACCCCCTTAACACCAACGACCTGCAGCTTGCAAACAACCTGAATGAGTTCTACTGTCGATTTGAAAGAATGTGGGACAGTCTTGACACTATCCCCCCCATCTCAGCCCGGGCCTCTTCACACCTGCCCATCCCACAGGCCCCTCCCCCCGTCACCAGACTATTGAAGACACGTCACCAGACTATTGAAGAAACGTCACCAGACTATTGAAGAGACGTCACCAAACTATTGAAGAGACGTCACCAGACTATTCAAGAGACGTCACCAGACTATTGAAGAGACGTCACCAAACTATTGAAGAGACGTCACCAGACTATTCAAGAGACGTCAACAGACTATTGAAGAGACGTCACCGGACTATTGAAGAGACGTCACCAGACTATTCAAGAGACGTCAACAGACTATTGAAGAGACGTCACCAGACTATTGAAGAGACGTCACCAGACTATTGAAGAGACGTCACCAGACTATTGAAGAGACGTCACCAAACTATTGAAGAGACGTCACCAGACTATTGAAGAGACGTCACCAGACTATTGAAGAGACGTCACCAGACTATTCAAGAGACGTCAACAGACTATTGAAGAGACGTCACCAGACTATTCAAGAGACGTCACCAGACTATTCAAGAGACGTCAACAGACTATTGAAGAGACGTCACCAGACTATTCAAGAGGCAGAACCGTTACAGAGCAGCCAGGCCTGTCTCTCTGTCCACTATAAAGCACTGTGCTGATCAGCCGTCTCCGGTGTTCAGACTTATTTCAGAAATGAGGCATCACAGTTGCACGGACGGAATGAAATTTCAAAGACTTGCGCCTACAAACCGGGAAGGACTCAACCTCAAAGTCAAACATTGTAACTTCAAACAATGGCGGTGTGTGATTATGTGATTATGTTTAAAACGACAACAGAAACCTTCTACCACATCCTGCTCATCCCACATCAGTCACAGCAAAGTGTGAACAGAGGGTTTGTTGTGTGGGGAATTTCAACTGGCAGGCAGCCATTTCTGTCACCATCACAAATATTCTGTCTGTGTACCACGGCCTGGTGAATACGGCCGTTACCACGACGTTCCACACAATACAGCAGGACAACCTGAGCTTTGTAACTGTTTTCCGATTGTTTTGATGCTTAGTAGTCAGCCCAAGGGGGATATCACCTTACATGAGTCGACTGTGCTGTTCCACTGGTGCTGGAGTCTGTAGAGGGCCGACAGCACAGCCAGTGCCTGCACTAGAAGAACCTTTTGCTCCTGGAGGATGAGCGGTGGATCGTCTGGCTGGCAGAGGTCCTCACAAACCACTTCACACAGGAAGTCCCACACTGCCTTGCCAGGTCCATCTGGAGTGGCTGGGAGATATACATATATACATACATACACACACACATAAATATATATATATATATATATTAGGGATGGGACGGTTTATGAAAACCGTCCGAACCATTCGGTTTGACTGTCTCGGTTTGATTCGCGTGTGTTGTGTTCGGTTCATGTGCTACTTAGGCAAAGCCTATGAGAAAAAAGCCAAAAGCCAACCACCAGTAGTAAACCAGAAGAAGAAGCAGTGTAGCCGGGTGTAGCAGATAGAAATAGGGCATTGGGTCAGTTGTTGTGGAGAATTGTGTGGGTATGGTGAGTGGGAAAGAGCCAGAAGTTGCTAGCTTGTTAGAAGATGTGCCAGCAGCACTTTATAGGGCCATCCTTCAAAATATTTGTTTTCAGTAACAACCAAAAAATAAAATAAAAGGGTTGCTAGGTAGGTCTATATAGGTATTTGTTTTTTGTTTTTTCAAAATTCTAAGTAAAACAAAAAAGTACAATTTTGGTCATGGTGAATACGTTGGTATGAATCTAAACAAATTTGCATATCGTGACGTCACTGACTGGGTCTCCAACCCGAAAAGTTTAGTGGTCTCCTTGACATCAGTCGACACGGTCACTGTAACACTCGAGGGGAGAAGGGATAGGTAAAGATCTGGCCACACGTCTTCCAGAACTTTGTGTCACGTTATAGCGGTGTCGAGATATTTCAATGCATTTTTTAAATTTATTTCTACGGTGCCTGAACCCGTATAACTTTGAATGGTGACCGCGAACATTGTCTTTACTGCAGCCGCAGCCATCATAACAGACAAGCTCAAACCATTGATGAAATGAAGCAAATACAAAAGAAAGAACGTAGCCTACGTATGTAGGCAATTTATATTCGCGATACTTACTAAAAATGTAATTAATTTAAAAAAACGATAGGTCTTAACGCAAGTTTAAAACCGGCAAGTTGGTCGGACTCAAAGAGAAAACAAATATATATTTGGGTCAGTCTTAAATTGACAGGGTCGGTCGTGTTACAGTAAACAGAAGTAATTTTAAGGATGGCCTAGGTCTACTGTATGGGACCACTTTGCATTTAGAGTGACCTACGATGACGGCGGTAGGAAAGTTGTTGACAAAAGTTAATCAACATATGACAATCAAAAATACCGAACCAAACCGAAAACCGTGACCACAAAACTGTGAACCGTTCCACCCCTAATAAGATTATCCTCAATGATTCTATACAAGCAGCCACTCGGTTTGTTTGGCAAAAAATAATAATCTGGCCTCACCAAACATCTGCATGCCTTCTTCTGTGGTCGTCAAGAGTTCTAGAACATGCAGGTACACTTCTAAACCACCCGGACTTTCACTCCTGTAAATACAAGAAGGCATTTTCAGTTCTGCAAGGGTTGTTGCTTGGGTAAATACTACATCCGAACTCAAGCACTACCGTTGACGTTGTGCAAAACGATAAGTGTAAGGGTATTAATCCTGTGACGCCGTCATATTCCATCTCTTACCTAAGCTGCTTTGCAGCTTCAAGTAAAGATGCCGCCATATCGAGGTGGCTTTCACTGTCATCTGCCTCCCTCAACTTTGCTGTAATCCAGCTCTTCATCAGCTCCTCATCAAGGTCAAACAGCTTGTCAACCAACTCTCCAACCTTCGTGAGCAAATCCACTGTACACAGAACAGGGACCAACACAATTACACATCCAATACATTAATGTAGTGTTCCTGATGTAGAGATGATAGTTTGAGCACATTGTAAACTTTACAAAGGAAGTATTTGAGATGTTGTATACTAGCAATGGTTAACCGAGCAATTGAAATGCTTGAAACTTGTTCTGGAGACTTTCTTACAGTATTAGCAGCAATGAAATGTTTCACCTTCTTATGACAAATGTACTATTTGGAAGTCACTTTGGATAAAAGCGTCTGCGAAATGCCCTAAATGTAAATGTAAGTATTTCACCAGGGTAGGTCTGCTAAGCATCATGTATGTGTTTTGAGATGACAATAAACCACATATGTGTTCTACATTCATATGACCACATAGAAAACGATGTGTACATAAATGTCTGTGTATAAAGAAGGCATGGTGCATAACATAGCTCTTACAGTTGGTGGAGCTGCACATAATAAAACAGAGGCTGGTGCAAACAGATCTCTGTTGTCGTATTCGGTCGACCCACAGCCCACACGCATCTCTCTGAGACACACACGTCAGCAGCATCCTGGGAAACACAGAGCAGAAGAAGATGCAGGTGATATATCTCCACTTCAAACTGACACATGTTGAATCACGCACGTTCTCACGTCACCTGCTGGTCTCCAACAGAGTGGGAGGGTCAGAGTCTCCAAGCAAAAGCAACAGCACCATCCTGTGGACAAAAGTAGTACACATATGCTAAGAGGTCAGAAAGCATTAAGTATAAAGCACAATGTATTTTGTGAATGTCTTGGCCTACCCCAAATCTTCATTTTGGCTTAGGGCGACACATGTGTCAGGAAAACAAGCAATGTTGCCCAGGATTCCTACACAAATTTCCTGCAGGAACACAACAGCAATTATATCTGTAAATGTCATCATCATGTGTCGACTTGTATGGAGCACCCATTTTTAAGAGGCTTGTATGTAAACAGACTAACAGTGAATTCAGATATATGTCATTGAGGAGCAGGTAGAGGTCTGGCATCCTTCAAGTGATATGAAAATATGGCACTTACTGTTAGGCGAGGACATTGGGATTTGGCGATCACCCCGAGAAGGATATCTGCTGCTTTAAACTCCTGCAGGAAGCCAGCTACATCCTACAAACATACAGATTCATATTAGTCACTAGAACACCACTTCAATAGGGCTAAGCAGCAATGTTATCACAGCACAGATGACAGACATTAATCCCAATATTGATAAATCAACATCATGTAGGCTTCCACTCAATTATCAAGTTATCCATTCTACACAGTTTAGATTTTAAAATCAGTGGGCAATCCGTGCTTCACGAGGTTTACATTTAATGTTTGACACAGTACATTACATCGAAAGGAATGCATATTCAAATACAAACACACTCACTATTATCCTAGCTTTTAAAAATGTTTTATGTTTTAAGATGCGCAACACACCTTGTCCATCGCCATATCCCAGACTCTACACAAATCTTCCTCATCATCATCAGCAAGTTGCATTTGAGTATCCAATTCTTCATCTTCATGCTCTGTCACCATCTATAAGAGAATGGTATATCACCTTTACTTTGTAGAAGGAAGCAGGTATAAGATAACATATGAGACATAGCAAGACAGGATGAAGTCAACCCCAATATGGTTGACATAAAACAAAAGGTGTGATTATTCTAAATAAAGGACCACGTTTCAAATACCCGTATCACCCATATAATTTCCATACCCCTCTGTCTTATATGATATATAAATCATATAAAATGTCAATTTGAAAATTGACATATTTCAATTAATCACAGTGGGACATACTATCTGCACATTAAACATTGGATACCACTATTTTCCTTGCTTCAAAAGGGAAATGTGTGTGAAAAATTGTCATGTGTATACAACAAATACATCTTCTCTCAAAGAGCTATTGAGATCTTGCAAGGTAGACTCCAAAGATAATGACATCATTTAATAAAATATTCAAACTTGTTTTAGCAATGCGTGAAAATACAACAAAAACGTATCGGAAACAGGAAAGGTCGAGACCGAAAAATATCCTTGAGTCTTACCTGGATGAGTCGGGTTAGAGTAGTAAACAGCCAGTGCTTGCTGTATACGGTTTCTCCTATGGCGTCTCCCGCTTCACTCTTTTCTCCATCTGCAGTGTCGGGTGGAGGTGATGGGTTGCGGTCTAAGCCAGACGAACTGTCCTCTGGTGACCAGCACCTCTCATTTGCCTCTTCTTCTTCGGCACTATCATTATGATCTGATAAAGGCAATGCAAGTATGTAAACACAACATGAATTGGGATTACTGCAAAGCACGATTATGTAATATGATCAATTTTGAATATGAAATCGGATATAGCAATGTTTTGATGATTACAACACAGACATTTCATCACGCACATTTATCTTTGTTATGTTGACCATTTTTGACCATTGATAGTTTACAGTAACGTTAGCAAGTTCAGATTAGCTTCGCTTGTGGCTAACATTGTTCACTTCAAAACACTACAGGTCAAATTGCAAACGTAAATAAATGAAATTGGCGAACTCACTCATTTCGACCGCCCCTTTGTCAAATATTATGTTAAAACACCAGAAGAGTTTTCATGGCAGTGCATTCCAGTTGTAAACATAGATGTAACCGGAAAGAATGTTCCGCTTTCAGAAAGTACGCAAATGCGCATGTGCAGTTGTACGCTGCCTTCTGGGAGGAAAGCTGCCAGCTTTTTTTCTCCCTTTTATTTTTTAAAATTACAGTATCTTAAAATTACAGCACCTTATCTTACATTTTTCTTAACATATTTCAAGACGTAAATTATTATTATTATTATTATTATTATTATTATTATTATTATTATTATTAATAATAATAATTACTATTATTATTATTATTAATTATTGATTATTAATACTTATATTAATACGTTTGATTGATAGACTGAATTAAAAAAAGTTTAGACGCGTGACAACACTGTAATAAGCTATTCTATAATATGCCTATTACTTTTGATAGCTATATCTTCATATCATTATGCAATCAATTTCAGTAGTGCGGTGACCATAAATTTCAGTGGGGCAGAAACTATGAGTTGGACATGGGCATCCACTTCCAAGTGCTGTCACTTGGAAGACTACTGGTGTAGGACCAAACCCACAATTTATGTGTTTTAAATATGCATATTTATTTTTGAGCTACATTAAAACATGCTAACTAAAACTAGTTATGAGTAAGAATTATTTATTCATTGAATTATGAATTCAATTATGTATGTATTGTACTATTATACAATTATGAATCCATTTATTCCCTATTATTTTTATGTCCTGTCTGTTTAATGGCTAATTTTTAATGTTTAATGTTTAATGGCTAATTTCTCCTCCAGCTTTAACTTTTCAAATGTTTTTTTGTTTTTGTTTTGTTTTTTAAATCAGAAACTCAACATCACAGATGCAATGCCATTCGCCATGTCTGCATATCAGATATTGAAACGATGTAGGCTAGGCTAGGCTACTGTATATTGGCGGAATAATTCTAGTCAAAACAGTTCTAGAAGGACCGTGGGACAGTCTACTTTACGACCATATTGGCGCCTTTTAGTGCGTATTGAAATCCTTATTGAAGCCCCCAGGGTGATGCGATGAACAGACGGAGGGATGCGATCGTTGAGGTGTCCTGCCCCCAACGTTGTTAACACGTTAAACTCAACTAGAAACGCCACTATTTTTTGGTCTCTTCACATCAATTTTTGGATGATGGTGGCCCACCATCATCCAATAATTGATGTGAAGAGACCAAAAATAGTTGGAAACCCTACATAAAATATAGATAGTTAATGTGACAATCACATTATTAAAAAGAAGCTTAGAACAATGATTTACTGAGGAACTATTTTTTGTGGAGTAGGCTATGCTGCAGGGAGTTCGCTGCCCCACCTGCCCATATGAACGGCACGCTACTGATCAATTTCATTATAGAACACAGTCTAAAACACCAATGTTTTAGACCATAATTACCACAATCAAAACTCAATTGGTAATGACGCATTTCAAAGGAAGTTAGAATTAATCATGTACTCCCTGAGTCAACACAGATAGCAGGCTATGCTCTGTCACAAACTGCAGCTGTCTTCCTTTGGGAGTGGTAAGTCATTTAATGCCTCTGCCAACTAAGCTAATGTAAAATTCTGTTTGTTCTTGGAGGGGTTACAGAGAATTGCTCAGCATAGTTGTCTATTAGTACAGAGGCCAGGGAAAATGTAACCAGCCAAATGTAACCAGGAAATGTAACCAGCCAGCTTACTGCGTTTCCCTGATCATGTTGCCCATGTTTTTTTTTTTTTGGGGGGGGGGGGGGGGGGCATTGGTAACAATAATGATGTGTCATTGAGGTAATTCAATGTATGCTGCACATTCAAATACTTTCCCTTGTTATATGTATTTTTGTAGAAATTGGTGAATGGGGGATTGGTAGAAGTCTGATTCAAAGGACTGTATTGAAAGGCTAGTTGAATGGCTCGCCCGGTTAACAACAATGACCGCAGGTAGTCGGGTAAGAACTTGAATGACGACGAATTTCCCAATGTAGATGGTTTTATTTTTCACACACACCTGCCACTCCTCTAGGGTGCGTACAGACGACTTTGGCCGTTGAAACAGTGGAATGGCTGAAGCCGTGAATGACTGAAAGCCGTGAAGTGGCTGAAAGCCGTGAAATGCCTTAGTGCCGTGGTTTCATTCGACCGGACGCACGGCAAGGAAAAGAACATTCCCGAATCTCCGTAACAAAGTGCCACCAGCTCCCCAAACTGTGGCTCCGACCCCATGTGACTTGCTGACTGGAGGGCGGGGCAGTTCAATAGTTCAGCATGACGGACAGGTGAGTCAGGATCGAGACTGGCCATCCCGGAGTGGGTGATCTGGGGGAACCTCGGAATCGTCCATTAGAACAGAAACAGTTAGTCTGGTAGGAAGGGGGGGGGGGGGGGGGGGTCACCTGCACCCACAATTTTAATAACCTAGCTTTTTGTAATCCTTAAGGTGTCTAGTAAAGGAATTGTGATGTTCCCCATGGAAATTATTGTCCCATGCATGATTTTTTGGACCATCCTTTGTGTCTGTGCTGGATTTTCGGCTGTGAAAAATGAAAACTTCTTAATAGATCCTGAACAATACATTCTATAGACACAATCCACCCCTTTTTCTATTCGTCTTTGCATGAGGAATTGATAAATATGAGGAATCATTGCCATGATTAGATGCTGTATGGTGTGTAAAAACTCAAATAAACACAAAAAAATGTAAATCGGTAACATTGGATTACTGGAACTCCTCCCCTATGGACCCCATTGATGTATGTTTTCTAACTTTTGTATTTTTACAGTCTTTAAGATGTCTGATAAACAAATGGTTGGTTGTCACCATTGGTTGCCACCCTGGATTTCCAAAAATGCAAAAAAGAAAGTACAGTACATTATGTAACAACAAATGTCTTTTTCAAACTGCTATATATTTGTAATGCTTTTGGTGTCTGATAAACATATTCCCCACTTTAAAATATTGTGCCAGGTTGTTATTTAGATTTGAATCAATTTGAAACTAAATTTGAGCAATAAGGGTGGTGGAAAGTCAATAACACTGAAGGCCTCAAAAAGTCCAGACTTTGCAGGCCCAAAATCCGGTGCCACACTACTAACAGCCAACGTTGATGATAATCTGGGAAACTAAAACTGATGCATGCTAATGTCCCTCAAAAAAAGAGAAGGGAGATATTGATGGTGAGTCTGAAGAATATACTCTACCAAGTTTGAAGCTGCCTTGAAGACATTATAGAAAAACAAAGACAACACTGTTATACTATAATAGCTAATTGGCTAGTTGGTGATTGTTGCTAATCCTGCCCAAGTCGAAGTCAAAGAAACACAAGAAAGAAAATGATATTGAGTCTGAAGAGTTCACTCCTGCTACAAAGAAATCCAAGAGAGATAAATCAGAGGGTAATAAAGGGTCTGCAACTGACAAGCTGGCTCTGCTACACAGCGTTCATGATAGATGTCTCCAAGAAGCTCTTGATTCACCATTTCACATGGAGGATGTCTGTAATCTCATTCCAGAGAGTCTTGTTGGTGCCAATTTAGAAACAACTGGTTATCATCGAGCCTGCTACCAAAAGTTTATAAAGAACCAGGGACGCTTACAGGAAAGACCTACTGTGACATCTTAGCAAGCTTCAACATCACGCTCACCGCGTAAACCATAGTTCTCTGCTAAGCAGCTGTTACCCCCAGAGTGTATCTTCTGTACCACGTTCAACCTGAAATATGTAAAGCATAAGGGAGTCACATCTCAAGGTAAAGCCCTTGCTATCAACCCTGTCAGTGAAACTGAGCTGACTACCATGGCTGCTACACATCAGATGTCATTTAATGCTGTACTTGATATCATTCAATCAAGTGATAAGAGAACAAGATTGGCTTGCATCACTGCAACTGGTCTACACCCAAGAGTTGGAGGGAAATGGCTTCCCCAATCCCGATTACAGAAGTGAGAAACTGAAGAGCAAACTTGAGAAGCATGAGGCGATTGGCATTTCTGTGGTTACAGCAGAAGCAGCTTATCCATCTCAGATGCAGTGACACAAGCATATCAGATGGGGATCAAGGACAAGTATGAAGATGTGGCCCTTCTTCATGGTACAATCCAGAAGACATACAGAGAGTCTTCCTTGGCCTCCCACAGCTGATGATCTGGTCATGTCCTTGGATGACCTCCTCCCAACTGATCTCATGAGGTTCCTGACCCTCATCATTTCTGGTGATGCTGACTTGGAGAAGAGTGAGAAGACAAGATGCTTTGTGCTGTCTATGAGGTATGACATAACTCTCCACTTTGATATATTTGTTTGCCTTTTAATATTGCATATGTTTTATTTTGTGTACAGTATAGTTGCTTGAACACTTCAATTGCTTTTTTATTATTTCAGGACATCTGCCATGCTGTGACAAAGGGAGAGTGGAGGTTGCCTAAGCATATCCTCTGTACCACTACACAAACTGTAAATAACTGACTACTATTCTTAGTATGCTAGGTCACTGTGAAACATATGACTTTGGCTTGGAACTTGAGACTGCTCTAACCAAGGCCCTCAATGAGGTTTCCATTTCTCTCGGTCCACAAATTATTACCGGTGAGGGGAACTATGTGTTTCATGTTGAGTGGGACAATCTGAACAAAATAACAAACGTTCATGGCTCAAATGTGGTGGACTGGACCATGATACAGGAGGTGAAACCTGGATTTGATGCCCCCAACTCTCTGGAAAATCAACGAATGCTCCCTCTCTATGAGCAGAACAAGACACGCTCTCAAGGTAAACACACCTGAGACCCTGGACACCGTCCACATCTATAGTCGAGTCGGCCCCAAATTTCCTGTGGGAGCAGTTTTTACTCCATCCACAGCAAACAACGAAGTCTACTCAAACTGCATCCAAGAGTATCGTGTCTGGTTACTTGTCCAAGTGGTGGGAAGCAGTGGATCAAAACAACTTGTCACAGGGTTTGCTGGCTTTGTATCAGCCACTGGTGACAAGCCCCCTCGAAGATCTATCATCGACTACTTTACGACTACCCCAATCAATCAACCTTTTACAGAGTACTCAGTCATAAAGGAACTGCTAAAACAGTCTGAGGAGGCCACCATGGAGGTGTGTCATCAATACGTCCTAAACACCTTTGACCTTGTTGGTTGCATGAAGGCCCTGCCTCTCATTTGGAAATTCCCAGATGAGTACGAAAAGCATAAGGTTACCCCAGGACCCTTCCGTACCGAGATGAACTACATGGGCATGGTGACAGCACACAAATACAAGGGCTCAGGCTACAGTGAAATCCTCATTGAGGCAGAACTTGTGCAAAAGCACTGTTCTGTCTCAAAACAGTCAGTGAAGCCATGGAGCGACTGTTACTTCAGAGATTCATTGAGGAGGAGAACGTGGAGATCACCAATCCCAAAGCCCTCTTTGATCTAGTCCAGACCTGTAGTCGTGAGAACCTTGACATTGCACTGAAGGATCCCTCCGCTCTCGACATCCTCAAGAAGTATGAGGCATATGAAAACAAGGTGTGTGCCGGCCACCTTGGCAAGACCGCCACATTCTGGCTCAATGTGATTGATCATGCCCGTCTGATCCTGATGTTGCAGTACTCTTACTGAGTGGTGTGAAATCTGCACACTCAAAGCCATGTAAAATACAAGTTTCAGGACCATGGTCTTCTGATTTGTCACCATTATCTCTCTTGGATTTCTTTGTAGCAGGAGTGAACTCTTCAGACTCAATATCATTTTCTTTCTTGTGTTTCTTTGACTTAGACTTGGGCAGGATTAGCAACAATCACCAACTAGCCAATTAGCTATTATAGTATAACAGTGTTGACTTGTTTTTCCTTAATGTCTTCAAGGCAGCTTCAAACTTGGTAGAGGAGTATATTCTTCAGACTCACCATCAATATCTCCCTTCTCTTTTTTTGAGGAACATTAGCATGCATCAGATTTAGTTTCCCAGATTATCATCAACGTTGGCTGTTAGTATAGAGAAGGTGGGAAGATAGGCCAGCACCGATACAGTGTTCCACCGGATTTCTCCAAACAGGTTCTTTCATATGTTGGGCTTGCAAAGTCTGGACTTCTGATGGCCTTCGAGTTTCAAAGTTTCAAATTGATTCAAATCTAAATCAAAACCTGGCACAATAAGTGGGGAATATGTTTATCAGAGACCTAAAGCATTACAAATATATAGTAATAGACATTTGTCATTACATAATGTACTGTTAAGACATTATGTTGCATTTTTGGAAATCCAGGGGGGCAACCAATATAGCCAGAATAGTATATTGGTTGTAGTGAACTGTAGAATGTACTGTTCAGGATCTGTGTAGATTTAAAGTTTTAATTTTTCACAGCTGAAAATCCAGCACAGACACAAAAGATGGTCCAAAAAAGCATACAATAATTTGTGTGGGGAACATCACAATTCCTTTACTAAACACCTTAAGGATTACAAAAAGCTAGGTTTGAAAAATATACCTTTCGGGTTGCAGGTGAACCCCCCCTTCCTACCCTACTAAGTACGTTGCATACAAACACCTTACCCACAAGGGTTAAGCACACTCTCCCCGGAAGCACTGCCCAATTCTGATTTCTTTGAATATTTTTTTTGTATGTATTATTTTTAGCTTTGATTTTATTTTATTTGTGTTGTGAAACTTTTTACTATACTTTTTACTATGGCATTTGTCAAAGGAAGCATCTGTTTGTGTTTAGTGTATTATATGTACCTCTTTTGGTTACCATACATCCATTGAGCTACTTCAACTATGTGTCTCAAAACATTACACAACTGCTATGTTGTACTACGCTTATGCAGCCATCGTTTTTACATAAAAAAACATGTCTCCTGATTCCATCAATATTCATGTTATATGTTGTATTTGTACAAGACATCGCATGATTTTAAATGTGGATTACTCTAGCTGATAATAACAGTATATGGTGTATTTGAGCAGGATTAGATGGGCAATGTGACGATAAGAATTTACGATTAAGAGAAAGAAAAAGATTTAAAAAAAACAACAAGTTCAAAAGACTTTTCGAAAGACTGCACCATCCCTGAACACCACTCCAAAATGTCACTCACACTCCTTACTCCTTAACACATGAAGGCCTGATCAAATAAACCATTAGGGCAATGAAAATGATTATGTGTTATGACACGGGCGGCAGTAGCTCAGTGTGTAGAGCGGGTGGGCAGAGCAAGTTAACCACTAACTGTATAGGGTTGGCGGTTTGATCCCCTCAAACCACCTCCTCCAACTATCCACATGTCGAACCCCACAAATGTACTGATTGTAAATCGCTTTGGACAAAAGCATCTCCTAAATGCCCCTTTACCCTAATGACACAAAAGCTAAAGGACAAGAGTTTATAGTTGTCCTTTTGTAGTCGTTACCATTGTGAGTTCTGAGAGAAACAGGATGCATCTCCGTGACTCTCTGTGACATTTGGATGCCATTGATGGTGTTAATGATGCTTATCAAGACGTAAACCAGATGGGAAACACTCAAAGCTACCTTTGCTTTGGCACATGCACTCGCTTTTAGATGCTTTTACACCTTATGTATACATGACTTGACCTGACGGTTATTGCATCAAAAGTCTACATAATAAACTTTGATGACAGGAAATGGCATCTATTGAAGATATACTCTTATTAAAGTCTTATTAAAGGTTATTATGATTTATTGTAGTTAAAATTTGAATATTCAGTTATATTAAAATAATAATAAGTTAAATGAAATAGTGTAGTTAATTTACCTAAAATATTTTCTTTGAAACCTGTATTATGTAACATTCACTGCAGCCACAAATGTTGCTATAAAAAAGTTATTTGTATAAAAACATCTCAACATCTTCAACAATTTGGTCTGAGAGAAAGGCCACAAAACACACAACCACACACACTAAACCGATGGAGTTCCCACGTCCTTGTTGGTCTGCTGTGTGCCGTGGTGATTTGGAGGGTGTCTGCTCCACGTATCCATCCATATGTTTACCATGTCTCAGCAATAAATCTAAGATAACCCCTAAAGGGGTGTGAACAGAAATGTGGCAATCTCAATATAAAGGGCCATCAGGGACGAGCCTGTTGAATACCTGCTTAGAGGACAGCAACCCCACTGTGGCAAGTATGAAGAGGAGTCACCTCTGGTTGTGTTGCCTGGCCCTGTCGGTTTCAGCCATCTCCAGTGTCCACGCTAGACAGGGTAAGACTCAAATGCTTGGGATTCTATGTAATATTTACACATTGTACACGTTGATCTTCTTTGGTGTAGTTGCAATCTTGAATTTTAAACATAAACCATTGTTGATATCCATACAATATCTGAATACAAATACTTTGTTCGTAATGGGTTTTTTCTGAGTCAGACTCAATTATTGTTCTCTAATGAAAAGCCAAGGCTAACACAACAGTGCACAACGTTGTATTTCCTCTCTTGCTTTTGCATCGACAGCTCCGAACCACGTGAACAGCATCTGCAGCACATGGGGCCGGGATCACTTCAAGACGTTTGACGGCGACGTGTACCAGTTCCCCGGGACGTGTGGGTACAACCTGGTGTCCGACTGCCACGAGACCTACCAAGTGTTCTCGGTGCACATTCTGAAGAGCAGGGCGGCCGGCAACCCCCTGGTGCGCGACGTGGTGGTCACCATCAACGACCTGGTGTTCCACCTGACCAGGAGCACTGTCTCGCTCAACAGCGATATGTGAGTATCATGGAGACCACTGCTTAGGAGGACCAATTCAGACCATCCAGCACATACTGTCTGACAAGCTCCCCTTGGAGACGGTCAGAAACATGGAATTGCCATAACACTGTTCTCTGGATTTTTTTGTTTTTTTTTCCTCCAATGTCTTATTTGACCATCCATTTGGTAACAAACTCTGACTCTTTCCTAGGATCAACCTGCCGTACTATAATGCGGGGGTACACCTTGAACGAAACGCTGTTTACACCAAGCTCCAGGCCAAGGTGGGGCTGGTTGTCATGTGGAATGGTGACGATGCTGTGATGGTAAGACAATACTGACTAATATTTGATGGTTTGTGTTTTATCAATGTTTTATTTACTAATTTAGCTAATTTGTGTGTTTATTATTATTATGATTCCAATAATTCCTTTGTATCTCTTTATTAGGTGGAACTGGACTCAGATTATCGTAACCGCACGTGTGGCCTTTGTGGGGATTTCAATGGCATTCCAGTCTTCAATGAATTCATCCATAACAGTCCGTTTCGTATTAATGATTATGATCCATTTCATATAGGCACTACTGTATAGGCCAAACATGTTGACACTTTTTTCTTCTGTAATCCTGTGTGCTTGGCATCTCATTCTGCAAATCACATTTAGAACGCAAAATCCACCCCATTGAGTTTGGCAACAGACAGCGAGTGCACCGGCCAAACGTTGACTGCGAGGACCCCTATGAAGAGGAGGAGCAGGAGCCGGGACAGCCGGCTGGCATTGACCCCTGCAAAGCATTTGTATGTTCAAAAATTCATTTGTAAAATTGTCAATAAACAAAACCATCCTTTTTCTTTTACAAACTTGTTTTTTTTTCATCCAATACCACCTTTCAGCGGCCCGTCTGTGACCAGATGCTGCGCTCGGAGGCCTGGAGCTCTTGTGCATCCCTGGTGGACCCTGCTGCGTACGTCCAGGCCTGTGTGCAGGACATGTGCGGCTGCAGCAGCAGCAGCAGTGCGGATGACTTCTGCGTGTGCAGCACGCTGGCAGAGTTCTCCCGCCAGTGTTCCCACGCTGGGGGTCAACCACCCAGCTGGAGGACGCCCCAACTCTGCCGTAACATATTCCTCCTTACTTACTAGCTACAGTTAACTCCAACTATAATGGACAATAACATATTCCTCCTTACTTACTAGTTACAGTTAACTCCAACGATAATGGACAATAACATATTCCTCCTTACTTACTAGTTACAGTAAACTCCAACGATAATGGACAAAGCATTCAAGTAGAAGGGATTAATTTCATTGAATCACTTTATTTCATTTTCTGGAGGCAGAAGTGAACTACCATTCAACTTTTTTTTGAATATAACAAAATGACACGCCATTTATTTCCCCTTGCAGCTAAGAAGTGTCCATTCAACATGGTGTATGAGGAGAGCGGCTCGCCCTGTATGACCACCTGCACACTCTTAGACACCAGTTCTCTCTGTGAGGAGCACAAAATGGATGGCTGCTTTTGTCCTGCGGGTGAGCCACCTTTACCGTTTAGTATTAGAAAATATCTCCATTTGTTAGATGTTCTCCCCGGCAACTGGACACCCCTGTATTTCAGGAACGGTGTGGGACGACATTTCTCAGAGAGGTTGTATACCCCAAACTGAATGCCAGTGTAAACACGACAAAATCTACAACTCTGGGGACATTTACCGGCAGGATAGTGAAGAATGGTATGTGAAAGTACATTGCTATCGGGACAATTCAAACGTATGCAGCCTGGTTTATTATCTGCTATGTCATTTGTTAAACAATCTCAATACTTTTGCTCATTCAGTTTATGCTATGAGGGAAGATGGGATTGCAAGAGTCTACCCAGTCCTGCTACTTGCGCAGTGGAAGAGGGTTCCCATGTGACCACTTTTGATGGGAAAGCCTACATTTTCCATGGGGATTGCCATTACATCCTGGCTAAGATCGAAAGCAAGGTACATGAATTAATGTACAGCCTGTCAATTTATTTTTTAAATTATAATTTTGAAATAATTATTTTTTGTATTTGACAACCGACACTTGTGCGTTGTGTGTTGTGTGTTATGTTGGGCATTTGACTTTATTTATGGTCGCCCAAATGTACTCATGCCTTGTGTGATGCAGGATAAGGCAAGCCCCAAGTTCACCATCCTGGTCCAGTTGGCCCCATGTGTGAGCCATGAGTTTGACACTTGTCTGAAGAGTGTGAAGGTCCTGCTGAACAATGACAGAAACAATGTGAGTGGTGTTAGTTTAGGATTTCATCTGGAGAGATGCTGTTAGATACAGGACAACATGTGACCCGTGAATGATAATGTTTGCTTATCATTTTGACGAGACGATGACCTTTGTGCAGATGCTAGCCTTCTCTACAGATGGACAAGTGAGACACAACACCCAGATCATCAGCTTGCCATACAACACAGGTCAGCTCAACGGGAAAACCCATCACTAGCTGCACAGTGTTTTCATTCTTAATTCTATCATTATTGTACTCATACTTCTAGACCATATGTCTTGACTTGTAGGTGACATCAACGTATTCCAGGCATCGTCCTTTCACATCCTGCTCCAGACCAGATTTGGGTTACAGATTCAGGTCCAGCATGTTCCTGTCTTGCAAGTCTATCTGACCCTTGAGCAGAGTTACAAAACAAAGACAAGAGGTAAGCTAACACATGGCTAGTCGGAGGCTTGCTTCATTATAATATGCAACACAGCTTCACAGCTTTTTGTTATATTTCCAAAAACAATTAACATAACTATTGCAAACAGAAAATGTACAACATATTCCATCCACTCTTCTATCCATTTTACTTCAATCCATCAAAACCGCTTCTTTTGATTCAGGTTTATGTGGGAACTACAACATGGTGCTGTCTGATGACATGAAGACTCCTCAGGGCATCGTGGAAGGCACTGCATCCTCTTTTGGGAACTCCTGGAAGTCCAATCCTACCTGCCTGGACAGAGAGGAACGGCTTGACAACCCCTGTTCCCTGAGTTTGGAGAATGGTACGCTGTGTTCATGGAATTATTTCTCAAGCTGTGTCTGCAAGTTCTCATGAACAAAGAATGTTTGCACTCAGCAGTCTTTCATTTTGATTCTTCTATGTTTGAAACATATTTCTGAATCAGATCAAACATTCACAGTCATAGTGTCAGTTTTTGTTTCCAAATGATAATAATTATGATGTTCTTGCAGAAAGATATGCTGAACATTGGTGCTCGCTGTTAACAAGTGTAAACAACACATTTACAAAATGTCATGCAATGATTGATCCGAACATGTACCACAAGGTATTGTACAATTATACTGCAGGTTTATTTGTCAATTTGAGTGGTTTGTCATTGTTGTCACATTATAAACAATGCCCTGTCCTCATCAGAGGTGCATCTACGCCACATGTAACTGCGAGAAGACCGAAGACTGCATGTGTGCTGTTTTTTCATCGTATGCGCGGGCTTGTGCTTCAAAAGGAGTGTTCCTGAGCGATTGGAGAGTGAACATCTGTGGTAAGAGCTTAAGGACATGATGTGTGATAAAGTTGACAAGTCAGAACAGTACTCAGGATTCTGTTACCCAAAGTCAGAACGGTATTCACGATTCTGTTACTACAAGTCAGAACGGTATTCACGATTCTGTTACCACGAGTTAGAACAGTATTCACAATTCTGTTGCCACACGTTTAGCCACATAAGTACATTCTAAAAACAATATTCCAACAGACAAATACACAAGGGGCTGTCCAGCAAGTCAGAGCTTCTCTTATAAGCTGCAGCACTGTCAGCAGACGTGCAAAGAGCTGAACTCAGAGCAGCACAGCTGCAGCTCTGACTTCCTACCTGTGGATGGCTGCTCCTGCCCTGGGGGGATGTACCTGGATGACAAAGGTGCCTGTGTGCCCATGGCCAAATGCCCCTGCTATCACAATGGAATCCACATAAAGCCAGGCAAATCCATCAGCATCAAAGACCAACACTGGTTAGTTGTGAACTCATCTCTCATCAAAATCAGTTTGTTCCATTTTGCTTACTCATTTGTCTTACTATGCATTTGCCCTCCTGACCTTCTGTTTTTACAAACCATTCAAACAAAGCAAAGTGTCAGAAGGCTATGGATAATGCTTTAAGATAGTTTGAGCTGACTAAACTAACATTTTGTTATTTCAGTGTGTGCACCAATGGCAAGCTTAATTGTCACACTTGGAGGACATTTTTATCAGGTATCCTTGTATATACAGTATATCCATGTTGTTTGTTGGTTCATTAATTCAATTGTATGTGTATGTTTGTGTTTGTGCGTGTCTTTGATTTCACGTGGAAGTTAAACCTCACTTTTATGTTTTCAAAGCTTGTCCCACACCAAAAATCTACCTGAACTGTTCGAGTGCAGGCGGTAGAGAGCAGGGCGTGCAGTGTGCTCCAACATGCAGAAACCCAGGGAGTGATGAATGTGTAAGTACAATTCTTCATCTTACACTTTAGCGAGAGAGTAGACCATAGCTTTACTGTCAGAAATCGAATCGTTCATTTACTTACATTCGTTTCCATGGATTTCAATAATCATCGGCTAACTATTGCTTTCATGGGTTTCAATGACCCCAGTACTCAACAGAATGTGAATCCGGCTGTAAATGCCCCAATGGCCTCCTTGATGATGGCCAGGGACACTGTGTGAAGGAACATGAATGTCCATGCCAACATGATGGCTTTTTCTATGCCCCTGGCTCACAAATACCAGATCAGTGCAACACCTGGTATGACGAACCTGATGTGGCTTTTTATAATGTTCCTTGAGAATATCTTAATGTACTAAGAATGAACCATTCAATAACCATCTATTGGACCCATCCCACCATCCAGTACATGTACAATGGGGAGATGGAAGTGTACGGAGAAGCCATGCCCAGGGACTTGCATCATTTATGGCAGTGGTCATTACAGTACATTTGATCAGCAAACATATGGATTTCAAGGGCAATGCGCCTACGTGGCAGTCCAGGTAAGAACATGAGTAGAAATATATAAATAATGATTCCTTGTCCTTTGCTTTTATTTGGTTTCAGCTAATATTTAGACCCCAGTACTGCATGATGTTAGAGGTATAATATGTATAGATGGATAGATGTAGAGTAGAATAGGAAAAAAAAATTCAGGAGACAATGTATGAAGGCTACTGATGTATGGTTGTTCCTTGCTTGAAATAACATAGAGACCTAGGACTCTTACTATTCTACTCTTCTCTTTATCCTGTGTATAAGCATTCTTGTTGATGTAGAAATGATGTTAAATTATTTTTTTAAGAACAAATGTGGCAACAAATCAGTGGAGGACACCTTTCGGGTTATTATAGAGAATATACCATGTGGAACTACTGGCACCACATGCTCCAAGTCTGTCAGGATTCAACTGGGGGTAAGTGGTCATTTGCAAACAGTATGTATATTAGAGGAATGTTACAGGAATTATATAGTGAATACATTTGAGAGGATAACCATGTACTAATATTAAATTGTTCATTGTAGAGAACAGAAATTAAATTAGCGAAGGGGACGTACGAAAGTTCGACTCTGGAAGGGGGCCCTGACATCAAGTACACAATCAGAAATGTGGGTATGTATCTGGCCATAGAAGCCTCACTCGGGATTGCAGTTCTATGGGACCGCAAAACGACCGTCCGGATCCTTCTGGAACCACAGCACAGTGTGAGTAACACTACAGTAGGGCTGTGGAGTAGAAGCTGTTCAGCTGCTCAACTACAGTGTTGTTGTTGTTGCTTCAGTCACCATTTTTGTTTTGATACAAAGGATAAAGATACAAATGTTAAATCCAAGTTAAGATGTGACAGTATTGGTTGAATTGTTTTGTATTTGTGTGTGTTACTTTTGTAGGGTATAATACAAATTGACTTTTGATTGAATTGATGGCTATATTTTTACTGATGCAGACAACACTACTATGGAATTATAAATTATTTTGTGTGCCTTCCCTCTGTAAAGGCGGGGGTGTGTGGTCTTTGCGGAGACTTTAACGGAGATGCACAGAATGACTTCACTACCCAGGGTCAGATGGTAGTGAGTAGCCCCCTCGAGTTTGCAAACAGCTGGAAGGTTTCAAGCACTTGCCTGGACGCAGAAGCTAGCGTCGATTCTTGCATTATACAACCACATCGCCACAGCTGGGCCCAGCTTCAGTGTGGCATTATAAAGTCCAAGACCTTCCAACACTGCCACAAAAAGGTCACTTGAAAATATGTTTCAGATTTTCTTCATAACAAAATGATACATGTAGCAACACAATTTGTGACATTGCCTTCAAATGACCAGGAGTCTCTTTGAATGCACAGGTGAACCCTCTTCCGTTTTACGACAACTGTGTCAAAGACTCGTGTGCCTGCGACAGTGGGGGAGACTGTGAGTGCTTCTGCACTGCGGTGGCAGCCTATGCTCAGGCCTGCAATGAGGTCGATGTGTGCGTCTCCTGGAGAACCCCTGAAATATGCCGTAAGGAAACACTGTCCAATACATTGCACATCGGAAAACTCTTTGCTGTTGTAATTGCAAATCGTTGAAACCAAGAACACACTGGGGTAAAACCCAATCTCTGATAACATCTTGTGTTTTTGGTTTTTTCGTCCTGTTTTTCCCACGTAGCTGTATTTTGTGACTACTACAATGTTGGGGAAGTGTGCCAGTGGCACTACAATCCTTGCCATACACCGTGTTACGAAACCTGCAGGAATCCAAAAATATGCAGCAATTCAATACCAAACCTGGAAGGTAGAAAATCATTTGAAAGACTGTTGGCTTACCTATACCAAACATAAAATGTTACATTTTAGAGCATAAATCAGATGGACTAAAATACTATAGGCTACTAAATGTCACTTGGAATTGCATGGAAAAAAAAAAGATTTCACTTACATTAGCCCAACAATATGACACATTAACACCCTGAATGTATTAATAGTAGCCTTTTAAATGTGATTTTCTTTTATAGGCTGTTACCCTGTGTGCCCAGAAGAAAAGCCCATATTTGACGAAGATAAAAAGATATGTGTTACGATCTGTGAAGATAGATGCATGTACAATGGAACTTATTATGACAATAATGACGTCATTTACAATGTGTCAGACCATTTAGGAATGTGCTACTCAGCAATTTGCATAAATCAGACAGTGACAGAGATAAATAAGCCCTGTGGCCCAACAACAACGCCATCCAGTACCACAACCACACAAACTACACCTGTATCAACAACTGAAGAGACAACCCATCCGCCTATTGTAATAACAACTTCACCAACTACTCCATCTGTCTTCTCAACGACTTCATCTACAACCACACCCACTGCACCACCCAGTACAACTGTAATCATCACTACCCCAGTTGTGACAACATCAACTACTACAACTGTATCAACAACGGAAGGAACAACTGCAAAACCCACAACGACTTTATGTCCATGTGAATGGACAGAATGGTTTGATGTGGACGACAACAAGGATGGCAGCGACTGGGAAACGTACAAGAACATCACAAACAGCAAAAGGAAGATCTGTGAAAAGCCAAATGACATTGAATGTAGATCAACAAGTGCTCCTGGTGTAAGCTTTGAAGACTTGGTCAGTAGCTCAGGACAAGTTGTCGCATGTGATGTCGACTATGGTTTGATATGCAAGAAAGAGGATCAGACTAGCCGACCTTACAAGTGCTTTAACTACAAGATCAGAGTGGAATGTTGTGAATGCGGAAAAACAACGACAAGGAGTACCCCAACCACACAAACTACACCTGTATCAACAACTGAAGAGCCAACCCATCAACCTATTGTAACAACAACAACTTCACCAACTACTCCATCTGTCCACTCAACGACTTCATCTACAACTACACCCACTGCACCACCCAGTACAACTGTAATCACCACTACCCCGGTTGTGGCAACATCAACTACTACACCACAAATAACAACGACAAGGAGTACCCCAACCACACAAACTACACCTGTATCAACAACTGAAGAGCCAACCCATCAACCTATTGTAACAACAACAACTTCACCAACTACTCCATCTGTCCACTCAACGACTTCATCTACAACCACACCCACTGCACCACCCAGTACAACTGTAATTACCACTACCCCGGTTGTGGCAACATCAACTACTTCACCACAAACAACAACGACAAGGAGTACCCCAACCACACAAACTACACCTGTATCAACAACTGAAGAGCCAACCCATCAACCTATTGTAACAACAACAACTTCACCAACTACTCCATCTGTCCACTCAACGACTTCATCTACAACCACACCCACTGCACCACCCAGTACAACTGTAATCACCACTACCCCGGTTGTGGCAACATCAACTACTTCACCACAAACAACAACGACAAGGAGTACCCCAACCACACAAACTACACCTGTATCAACAACTGAAGAGCCAACCCATCAACCTATTGTAACAACAACAACTTCACCAACTACTCCATCTGTCCACTCAACGACTTCATCTACAACCACACCCACTGCACCACCCAGTACAACTGTAATCACCACTACCCCGGTTGTGGCAACATCAACTACTACACCACAAATAACAACGACAAGGAGTACCCCAACCACACAAACTACACCTGTATCAACAACTGGAGAGCCAACCCATCAACCTATTGTAACAACAACAACTTCACCAACTACTCCATCTGTCCACTCAACGACTTCATCTACAACCACACCCACTGCACCACCCAGTACAACTGTAATCACCACTACCCCGGTTGTGGCAACATCAACTACTACACCACAAATAACAACGACAAGGAGTACCCCAACCACACAAACTACACCTGTATCAACAACTGAAGAGCCAACCCATCAACCTATTGTAACAACAACAACTTCACCAACTACTCCATCTGTCTTCTCAACGACTATATCTACAACCACACCCACTGCACCACCCAGTACAACTGTAGTCACCACTACCCCAGTTGTGACAACATCAACTACTACAACTGTATCAACAACGGAAGGAACAACTGCAAAACCCACAACGACTTTATGTCCATGTGAATGGACAGAATGGTTTGATGTGGACGACAACAAGGATGGCAGCGACTGGGAAACGTACAAGAACATCACAAACAGCAAAAGGAAGATCTGTGAAAAGCCAAATGACATTGAATGTAGATCAACAAGTGCTCCTGGTGTAAGCTTTGAAGACTTGGTCAGTAGCTCAGGACAAGTTGTCGCATGTGATGTCGACTATGGTTTGATATGCAAGAAAGAGGATCAGACTAGCCGACCTTACAAGTGCTTTAACTACAAGATCAGAGTGGAATGTTGTGAATGCGGAAAAACAACGACAAGGAGTACCCCAACCACACAAACTACACCTGTATCAACAACTGAAGAGCCAACCCATCAACCTATTGTAACAACAACAACTTCACCAACTACTCCATCTGTCCACTCAACGACTTCATCTACAACCACACCCACTGCACCACCCAGTACAACTGTAATCACCACTACCCCGGTTGTGGCAACATCAACTACTTCACCACAAACAACGACAAGGAGTACCCCAACCACACAAACTACACCTGTATCAACAACTAAAGAGCCAACCCATCAACCTATTGTAACAACAACAACTTCACCAACTACTCCATCTGTCCACTCAACGACTTCATCTACAACCACACCCACTGCACCACCCAGTACAACTGTAATCACCACTACCCCGGTTGTGGCAACATCAACTACTACACCACAAATAACAATGACAAGGAGTACCCCAACCACACAAACTACACCTGTATCAACAACTGAAGAGCCAACCCATCAACCTATTGTAACAACAACAACTTCACCAACTACTCCATCTGTCCACTCAACGACTTCATCTACAACCACACCCACTGCATCACCCAGTACAACTGTAATCACCACTACCCCGGTTGTGGCAACATCAACTACTTCACCACAAACAACAACGACAAGGAGTACCCCAACCACACAAACTACACCTGTATCAACAACTGAAGAGCCAACCCATCAACCTATTGTAACAACAACAACTTCACCAACTACTCCATCTGTCCACTCAACGACTTCATCTACAACCACACCCACTGCACCACCCAGTACAACTGTAATCACCACTACCCCGGTTGTGGCAACATCAACTACTTCACCACAAACAACGACAAGGAGTACCCCAACCACACAAACTACACCTGTATCAACAACTAAAGAGCCAACCCATCAACCTATTGTAACAACAACAACTTCACCAACTACTCCATCTGTCCACTCAACGACTTCATCTACAACCACACCCACTGCACCACCCAGTACAACTGTAATCACCACTACCCCGGTTGTGGCAACATCAACTACTACACCACAAATAACAACGACAAGGAGTACCCCAACCACACAAACTACACCTGTATCAACAACTGAAGAGCCAACCCATCAACCTATTGTAACAACAACAACTTCACCAACTACTCCATCTGTCCACTCAACGACTTCATCTACAACCACACCCACTGCACCACCCAGTACAACTGTAATCACCACTACCCCGGTTGTGGCAACATCAACTACTTCACCACAAACAACAACGACAAGGAGTACCCCAACCACACAAACTACACCTGTATCAACAACTGAAGAGCCAACCCATCAACCTATTGTAACAACAACAACTTCACCAACTACTCCATCTGTCCACTCAACGACTTCATCTACAACCACACCCACTGCACCACCCAGTACAACTGTAATCACCACTACCCCGGTTGTGGCAACATCAACTACTTCACCACAAACAACAACGACAAGGAGTACCCCAACCACACAAACTACACCTGTATCAACAACTGAAGAGCCAACCCATCAACCTATTGTAACAACAACAACTTCACCAACTACTCCATCTGTCCACTCAACGACTTCATCTACAACCACACCCACTGCACCACCCAGTACAACTGTAATCACCACTACCCCGGTTGTGGCAACATCAACTACTTCACCACAAACAACAACGACAAGGAGTACCCCAACCACACAAACTACACCTGTATCAACAACTGAAGAGCCAACCCATCAACCTATTGTAACAACAACAACTTCACCAACTACTCCATCTGTCCACTCAACGACTTCATCTACAACCACACCCACTGCACCACCCAGTACAACTGTAGTCACCACTACCCCGGTTGTGGCAACATCAACTACTACAACTGTATCAACAACGGAAGGAACAACTGCAAAACCCACAACGACTTTATGTCCATGTGAATGGACAGAATGGTTTGATGTGGACGACAACAAGGATGGCAGCGACTGGGAAACGTACAAGAACATCACAAACAGCAAAAGGAAGATCTGTGAAAAGCCAAATGACATTGAATGTAGATCAACAAGTGCTCCTGGTGTAAGCTTTGAAGACTTGGTCAGTAGCTCAGGACAAGTTGTCGCATGTGATGTCGACTATGGTTTGATATGCAAGAAAGAGGATCAGACTAGCCGACCTTACAAGTGCTTTAACTACAAGATCAGAGTGGAATGTTGTGAATGCGGAAAAACAACGACAAGGAGTACCCCAACCACACAAACTACACCTGTATCAACAACTGAAGAGCCAACCCATCAACCTATTGTAACAACAACAACTTCACCAACTACTCCATCTGTCCACTCAACGACTTCATCTACAACCACACCCACTGCACCACCCAGTACAACTGTAATCACCACTACCCCGGTTGTGGCAACATCAACTACTTCACCACAAACAACAACGACAAGGAGTACCCCAACCACACAAACTACACCTGTATCAACAACTGAAGAGCCAACCCATCAACCTATTGTAACAACAACAACTTCACCAACTACTCCATCTGTCCACTCAACGACTTCATCTACAACCACACCCACTGCACCACCCAGTACAACTGTAATCACCACTACCCCGGTTGTGGCAACATCAACTACTACACCACAAATAACAACGACAAGGAGTACCCCAACCACACAAACTACACCTGTATCAACAACTGAAGAGCCAACCCATCAACCTATTGTAACAACAACAACTTCACCAACTACTCCATCTGTCCACTCAACGACTTCATCTACAACCACACCCACTGCACCACCCAGTACAACTGTAATCACCACTACCCCGGTTGTGGCAACATCAACTACTACACCACAAATAACAACGACAAGGAGTACCCCAACCACACAAACTACACCTGTATCAACAACTGAAGAGCCAACCCATCAACCTATTGTAACAACAACAACTTCACCAACTACTCCATCTGTCCACTCAACGACTTCATCTACAACCACACCCACTGCACCACCCAGTACAACTGTAATCACCACTACCCCGGTTGTGGCAACATCAACTACTTCACCACAAACAACAACGACAAGGAGTACCCCAACCACACAAACTACACCTGTATCAACAACTGAAGAGCCAACCCATCAACCTATTGTAACAACAACAACTTCACCAACTACTCCATCTGTCCACTCAACGACTTCATCTACAACCACACCCACTGCACCACCCAGTACAACTGTAATCACCACTACCCCGGTTGTGGCAACATCAACTACTTCACCACAAACAACAACGACAAGGAGTACCCCAACCACACAAACTACACCTGTATCAACAACTGAAGAGCCAACCCATCAACCTATTGTAACAACAACAACTTCACCAACTACTCCATCTGTCCACTCAACGACTTCATCTACAACCACACCCACTGCACCACCCAGTACAACTGTAGTCACCACTACCCCGGTTGTGGCAACATCAACTACTACACCACAAATAACAACGACAAGGAGTACCCCAACCACACAAACTACACCTTTATCAACAACTGAAGAGCCAACCCATCAACCTATTGTAACAACAACAACTTCACCAACTACTCCATCTGTCCACTCAACGACTTCATCTACAACCACACCCACTGCACCACCCAGTACAACTGTAATCACCACTACCCCGGTTGTGGCAACATCAACTACTTCACCACAAACAACAACGACAAGGAGTACCCCAACCACACAAACTACACCTGTATCAACAACTGAAGAGCCAACCCATCAACCTATTGTAACAACAACAACTTCACCAACTACTCCATCTGTCCACTCAACGACTTCATCTACAACCACACCCACTGCACCACCCAGTACAACTGTAATCACCACTACCCCGGTTGTGGCAACATCAACTACTTCACCACAAACAACAACGACAAGGAGTACCCCAACCACACAAACTACACCTGTATCAACAACTGAAGAGCCAACCCATCAACCTATTGTAACAACAACAACTTCACCAACTACTCCATCTGTCCACTCAACGACTTCATCTACAACCACACCCACTGCACCACCCAGTACAACTGTAGTCACCACTACCCCGGTTGTGGCAACATCAACTACTACACCACAAATAACAATGACAAGGAGTACCCCAACCACACAAACTACACCTGTATCAACAACTGAAGAGCCAACCCATCAACCTATTGTAACAACAACAACTTCACCAACTACTCCATCTGTCCACTCAACGACTTCATCTACAACCACACCCACTGCACCACCCAGTACAACTGTAATCACCACTACCCCGGTTGTGGCAACATCAACTACTTCACCACAAACAACAACGACAAGGAGTACCCCAACCACACAAACTACACCTGTATCAACAACTGAAGAGCCAACCCATCAACCTATTGTAACAACAACAACTTCACCAACTACTCCATCTGTCCACTCAACGACTTCATCTACAACCACACCCACTGCACCACCCAGTACAACTGTAATCACCACTACCCCGGTTGTGGCAACATCAACTACTACACCACAAATAACAACGACAAGGAGTACCCCAACCACACAAACTACACCTGTATCAACAACTGAAGAGCCAACCCATCAACCTATTCTAACAACAACAACTTCACCAACTACTCCATCTGTCCACTCAACGACTTCATCTACAACCACACCCACTGCACCACCCAGTACAACTGTAATCACCACTACCCCGGTTGTGGCAACATCAACTACTACACCACAAATAACAACGACAAAGAGTACCCGAACCACACAAACTACACCTGTATCAACAACTGAAGAGCCAACCCATCAACCTATTGTAACAACAACAACTTCACCAACTACTCCATCTGTCCACTCAACGACTTCATCTACAACCACACCCACTGCACCACCCAGTACAACTGTAATCACCACTACCCCGGTTGTGGCAACATCAACTACTACACCAAAAATAACAACGACAAGGAGTACCCCAACCACACAAACTACACCTGTATCAACAACTGAAGAGCCAACCCATCAACCTATTGTAACAACAACAACTTCACCAACTACTCCATCTGTCCACTCAACGACTTCATCTACAACCACACCCACTGCACCACCCAGTACAACTGTAATCACCACTACCCCGGTTGTGGCAACATCAACTACTACACCACAAATAACAACGACAAGGAGTACCCCAACCACACAAACTACACCTGTATCAACAACTGAAGAGCCAACCCATCAACCTATTGTAACAACAACAACTTCACCAACTACTCCATCTGTCCACTCAACGACTTCATCTACAACCACACCCACTGCACCACCCAGTACAACTGTAATCACCACTACCCCGGTTGTGGCAACATCAACTACTTCACCACAAACAACAACGACAAGGAGTACCCCAACCACACAAACTACACCTGTATCAACAACTGAAGAGCCAACCCATCAACCTATTGTAACAACAACAACTTCACCAACTACTCCATCTGTCCACTCAACGACTTCATCTACAACCACACCCACTGCACCACCCAGTACAACTGTAATCACCACTACCCCGGTTGTGGCAACATCAACTACTACACCACAAATAACAACGACAAGGAGTACCCCAACCACACAAACTACACCTGTATCAACAACTGAAGAGCCAACCCATCAACCTATTGTAACAACAACAACTTCACCAACTACTCCATCTGTCCACTCAACGACTTCATCTACAACCACACCCACTGCACCACCCAGTACAACTGTAATCACCACTACCCCGGTTGTGGCAACATCAACTACTACACCACAAATAACAACGACAAGGAGTACCCCAACCACACAAACTACACCTGTATCAACAACTGAAGAGCCAACCCATCAACCTATTGTAACAACAACAACTTCACCAACTACTCCATCTGTCCACTCAACGACTTCATCTACAACCACACCCACTGCACCACCCAGTACAACTGTAATCACCACTACCCCGGTTGTGGCAACATCAACTACTTCACCACAAACAACAACGACAAGGAGTACCCCAACCACACAAACTACACCTGTATCAACAACTGAAGAGCCAACCCATCAACCTATTGTAACAACAACAACTTCACCAACTACTCCATCTGTCCACTCAACGACTTCATCTACAACCACACCCACTGCACCACCCAGTACAACTGTAATCACCACTACCCCGGTTGTGGCAACATCAACTACTTCACCACAAACAACAACGACAAGGAGTACCCCAACCACACAAACTACACCTGTATCAACAACTGAAGAGCCAACCCATCAACCTATTGTAACAACAACAACTTCACCAACTACTCCATCTGTCCACTCAACGACTTCATCTACAACCACACCCACTGCACCACCCAGTACAACTGTAGTCACCACTACCCCGGTTGTGGCAACATCAACTACTACACCACAAATAACAACGACAAGGAGTACCCCAACCACACAAACTACACCTGTATCAACAACTGAAGAGCCAACCCATCAACCTATTGTAACAACAACAACTTCACCAACTACTCCATCTGTCCACTCAACGACTTCATCTACAACCACACCCACTGCACCACCCAGTACAACTGTAATCACCACTACCCCGGTTGTGGCAACATCAACTACTTCACCACAAACAACAACGACAAGGAGTACCCCAACCACACAAACTACACCTGTATCAACAACTGAAGAGCCAACCCATCAACCTATTGTAACAACAACAACTTCACCAACTACTCCATCTGTCCACTCAACGACTTCATCTACAACCACACCCACTGCACCACCCAGTACAACTGTAATCACCACTACCCCGGTTGTGGCAACATCAACTACTACACCACAAATAACAACGACAAGGAGTACCCCAACCACACAAACTACACCTGTATCAACAACTGAAGAGCCAACCCATCAACCTATTGTAACAACAACAACTTCACCAACTACTCCATCTGTCCACTCAACGACTTCATCTACAACCACACCCACTGCACCACCCAGTACAACTGTAATCACAACTACCCCGGTTGTGGCAACATCAACTACTACACCACAAATAACAACGACAAGGAGTACCCCAACCACACAAACTACACCTGTATCAACAACTGAAGAGCCAACCCATCAACCTATTGTAACAACAACAACTTCACCAACTACTCCATCTGTCCACTCAACGACTTCATCTACAACCACACCCACTGCACCACCCAGTACAACTGTAATCACCACTACCCCGGTTGTGGCAACATCAACTACTTCACCACAAACAACAACGACAAGGAGTACCCCAACCACACAAACTACACCTGTATCAACAACTGAAGAGCCAACCCATCAACCTATTGTAACAACAACAACTTCACCAACTACTCCATCTGTCCACTCAACAACTTCATCTACAACCACACCCACTGCACCAACCAGTACAACTGTAATCACCACTACCCCGGTTGTGGCATCATCAACTACTTCACCACAAACAACAACGACAAGGAGTACCCGAACCACACAAACTACACCTGTATCAACAACTGAAGAGCCAACCCATCAACCTATTGTAACAACAACAACTTCACCAACTACTCCATCTGTCCAGTCAACGACTTCATCTACAACCACACCCACTGCACCACCCAGTACAACTTTAATCACCACTACCCCGGTTGTGGCAACATCAACTACTACACCACAAACAACAACAACAACGACAAGGAGTACCCTTACTACACAAACTACACCCTTATCAACAACTGAAGAGACAGCCCATCCACCTACTGGAACAACTACAACTTCATGGACACCCACTGCACCACCCAGTACAACTGTAGAAACCCAAACATCCGTTGCTACAGTCACTACACCACACTATTCAACAACAATGGCAACTACTATGACATCAACAACATTCGGGTCAGTTAATACAGGTGGGGTAGCAACTACAACCCCTATATATACAGCTCCGCTTGTAAACATTACTACCTCACCTACAGAAACAACGTCCACCACTGTCCTCCGTACCACAACTGTTACACTCCCAACTACAATGGAAACTTCAACCACTGTTGTCATGACAACACCTATTCCACACCAGACGACCACTCTGTCTACAGCTGAAGTGACGCAAAGCACAGCGCCTCTGCCGTCATCACTGCAGACTTCAACAACCCTATTCACCACCACATCTTCTGTGCCAGGAACCACAGAATGTGTATGTATTGTTGATGGGGTGCGTTATGGACCTGGTAAGAAAGCATTACTTTTATATTGAAAACATGCTGTACAATAGAATCCGTTTCAATGGAAGCAATGCCATTGAAACTGAATCTATTGTAAAGAATGTTTTCGGTTCAGAACTGAATGATGAATGAGTTGGATCTATCTAATGTAGCTTGAATGTGACGTGTACATTCATGTACACATGAATGCAATGTGAATGTACATTCATTGTACCATTTGATTGACATTTTTGGTATAATCCTGGGATACAGTGAATCACGTTAATTGATTGTTTTTTTTAAATCTTTTAGGGGACAAAGTATATGATATGAAAAATATTGGATATGGGGTTTGTCTCACAATAACATGTTCGAAGATTTGCGAACTTAAAAACAAAACGGACCCTTGCATCTCCACAACTCAACCCTCAACAACACCTTCTCCCTCACCAACGCCAACTGTGCCCACCTGTCCCGAGTGGGATAAAGTGGTAAGGACTGTCTTGCATCCAGTTCATCAAAACAACCATTTATACACATACAGGGATGTTCTCCCATCGATGTCAGACCTATACACTGTACTGTATATTCATTCATGATTTTGGATTATTTATGAACACCTCCCTATCTTCATTTCCGTTGCCAGCAAAACGAGACATTTGTGCTGTGTGATTGCAAAATGGCCAGGTGCATTGAGAACAACACAATTGAAATGGTCCCATATGAATGCCCCCCACTTGAGGAAATCACCTGTACCAATGGAAAGAAACCAGTTATTGTACTCGATGAATACGGCTGCTGCAATTATTCTACATGCCCATGTGAGTGCCATGGCATGCCTTCTTAACTAATTTACAGTTCACTGTACTTAAGCGATAAGAAAAATAACTTTGTTGTGTGTTGCAGGTGTGTGTGAAGGCTGGGGAGACCCGCATTACAGAACGTTTGATGGAGTCTTCTACACTTATCAAGGAAACTGCACGTATGTGTTAATGGAAGAGATCAGACCAAAGCACTATCTGAAGGTTCATGTTGACAATGTGTTCTGCGACCTCACCGAAGCCGTATCTTGTCCTCGCTCAATTATTGTATCCTATAACTCACAAGTTATCACTCTCAAGAATCATAACCTCATTGGAGCAGCTCAGCTGGAGGTAAAAACACATTTTTATCCATGTATATAATTGTAAACATGAGCCAGAATTTGTCTCACTTAAGGAGACTCTTCAGGATTTCGTCAAATGATAATATAAATATAATATAATTTTTTTTTTTCAACACAGGCTCTCAGTAACGGAGTGACTCTAAAACTGCCATACTACCATCAAGGGATCAAGGTGCTGAACACTGGCATCTCCTTGATCTTGGAGATCCCTCGTCTGCAAGTGGTCATCACATATGGAATTACAGGATTTAGTATAAATCTGCCACCTCGGGAATTCGTCAACAACACCAATGGGCATTGTGGTAAGACATCCCCAGTCTCAGAGGTGGCTCGCTCCTTCAAGCATTGGGGACAAAATCTAAGTGTTATTTTTGTGTGTCCTGTCAGGAACATGCAACAATAACAAGGCTGATGAATGTATGTTGCCTAAAGGCCAGCTGGTTCAGAATTGCGCAGTTATGGCTGACTACTGGCCTGTGGTAGACATTTACAAGCCAGACTGCCAAATTCCATCCGTATTGCCAACCAATTCTCCAGTACCCCTACCGCCAGCAACCACATGCAAACCAGACTCTATATGTGGACTGCTTATGGGCAGGTATGCGCATCCTGTTTGACATATATGCATTGCTTGATCAATACATATACTATAAATTATAGTCAAGTTTGTTTGAATTGATCTTCTAGATTAGGAGATAACCAATACATTTTCCACATCACTGGAATGGACCAATGTGATTCGATGGGTTCATGTGAAACCTAATCCTCATCTGTGTGCCCTCCCCCTGCAGCGTGTTCAGAGAATGTCACGCTGTTGTCTCACCGGACGAATTCCACGAGGGCTGCGTCTACGACAGCTGCCATGTGACCAACCCGGCGATGCAGTGCACCAGCCTGCAGGTGTACGCGGCCGCCTGTGCGCAGGCCGGGGTCTGCCTGTACTGGAGGAACTACACTGCTCTGTGTCGTAGGTGCACCGCCGCCCCACCGGGACGCAGACGCACAGCGGACGGTTAGGGGGAGGACGCTTTGCCTGACAGTCGTTCTTTCTCTTGTTCCAAACAGCCAGTAACTGCCCAGCAGACAAAGTCTATAAGCCGTGTGGTCCCGCAGAGCAGCTGACCTGTGAAGACAAGTATGATTTCATTCAAACATGGCATTCACTGCAGAGTGTGTGTTGCAATCCCCAACAATCAGCTCAATAGTAATCCATGAATGATTGACCATGGAGACTAATGCCATTGTCACTCAATGATTGATTTTATATTATAGAAATGACATAGCATACACATCTGAATGTGTTTGACATTACAGTGTTGTTAAATTGATGACAACGTGAATAGGGGCATTTGTTGAAACTCTTGTGTGTGTCACAGACCTGGCGAGAATACAATTAACTTTACCACAGAGGGATGCTTTTGTCCAGATGGCATGAAGCTCTTTAACAAGGAGTCAAACATATGTGTTGATAAATGTGGTAAGTGTGACAGTGTGGTACATTCCCAGGTAAGCATGGCACCAACCATAAAATACCAACAATGCTGCTCTAACATGGTGTGTGTGTGCTCCTACAGGATGTTTGGATTCAGAAGGCAATCCCCGCGAGGTGAGCAAATCTGTCACTTTGTTCAGTCAACCTCTTTATTTGATGCATTAACATGCATTGATGCAGATCCCATTGGTGTGCGTATCCTTTTCTACAGTTTAATGAGAGATTTGAACAAAACTGCCAAAACTGCATCTGTGAGGAATCCACCAAGTCTGTGACATGCAAGCGCAAAGACTGCCCTACAACTCCAGTGGGAAGCTGCACTGAACCAGGGTTCATTCTGGTCAACCAAACCAATCCAGCAGACCCCTGTTGCGTGCACTATGTTTGCCGTAAGACACGATAGTGAAAGGGATACCTAATGTTGTCTCGTTTCCATGCAAGGTTAACACTGGATAGTAATAATACTCCTAAATTGCTTTCTGTAGAATGTGACAGAAGCACTTGTCCAGTTGTCGACCTGAGCTGTGATGTTGGATTCATACCAGAAGTCAGCGGACATTGCTGCCCACAGCGCAAATGCAGTAAGCTTGTCATTTACATTTACATTTCGGGGCATTTAGCAGACACTTTTGTCCAAAGCGACTTACAATCCGTACATTTGTCATACATTTGTGGGGTTTGGCATGTGGACAGTTGGAGGTGGGGATCGAACTGCCAACCCTCCGGTTAGTGGATGACCCGTGCTACCCACTGAGCTATGCCGCCCCCCCATTGTCATTGTCATTTGCTGGTCATTGCTTTACATCTTCAATATGTAGCTCAACACAGAGGACAATGCTCACATTGCTTTGGCTTTTCTATTGAATACAATATAACAAATTGTGCCCCATTGTTTCCTAGGGCCTAAAAGTGTTTGTGTCCACAAAAACCTGGAATACCAGGTAACCAACTGGAGTTCAGATTCATAGAATGTACTGTAACCATTTCTGCATGACATTGCACATGGTCCTGGGTGTGTATGACAAGTGTTTGTGCTGAATCCCTCTACAGCCCGGTGCCTCAGTCCCAATCATCGAGTGTCAGAACTGCACCTGTACCAGGCAGGTGGACTCAGAGTCAGGGCTACTAGAGGTCATCTGTAGGGTCCTGCCATGCAACACACACTGTGATCTGGTAAGTCTTCCCCATAGTTCTTCCACCCATTCTATGTATTCTCTCTCTCTCTCTCTCTCTCTCTCTCTCTCTCTCTCTCTCTCTATATATATATATATATATATATATATATATATATATATATATATATATATATACATATACACCTTATGTTTAAATGTGTAAATTTTATAGAGAGGGATGCATGTGTGTTGCATGTGCATGTGTGGCTTGAGATGAAACCTCTCTCTTCCTCTGTTTGCAGGGATACACATTTCTTAAAGATATAAGCTCAAATGACTGTTGTGGGAGGTGTGTGCAGACCCACTGTGTCGTCAATATAAACACAACTATAGAGCTCGTCGAGGTAAAGGTTGCAATGTTGTACACAGATGAGGAAACAATTTACCTCTAAATCACTATGTGTGTGTGCGTGTGTGTATGTGTGTGTGCGTGTGCGTGTGCGTGTTTGGTTGAGTATGTCTGTGTGTATGTGTGCCCACATGTGTGTGTGTGTTTGGTTGAGTGTGTCTGTGTGTATCTGTGCCCACATGTGTGTGTGTGTTTGGTTGAGTGTGTCTGTGTGTATCTGTGCCCACATGTGTGTGTGTGTTTGGTTGAGTGTGTCTGTGTGTATCTGTGCCCACATGTGTGTGTGTGTTTGGTTGAGTGTGTCTGTGTGTATGTGTGCCCACGTGTTTGGTTGAGTATGTCTGTGTATCTGTGCCCACATGTGTGTGCGTGTTTGGTTGAGCGTGTGTGTGTGTGGATGTTTGGTTGTGTGTATCTGTGCCCACATGTGTGTGCGTGTTTGGTTGAGTGTGTCTGTGTGTATCTGTGCTCACATGTGTGTGTTTGGTTGAGTGTGTCTGTGTGTATCTGTGCCCACATGTGTGTGCGTGTTTGGTTGAGTGTGTCTGTGTGTATCTGTGCTCACATGTGTGTGTTTGGTTGAGTGTGTCTGTGTGTATCTGTGCCCACATGTGTGTGCGTGTGTTTGTGTTCATGTGCGTGTGCTGTCTGCCCATATAGGAAGGAGACACATGGTCCCCACCAGGGAACATGTGTGAGTTTTATACTTGCATGAAGACTGGCAAGACTCTCACAATACTCAAGTCAAGCATTGTGTGTCCACCCTTCCAACAGAGCAACTGTCAAACTGTAAGTACAGCTGAAGGTACACTAACTGCATTCCACCATAGGTTGAAGATAACTAATGGTCAGTATTGCATAAGGCCCACCAGCTGAAATAGGTCCCATTTAATACTCGTCCTGGACATGGTTTTGACGTACTTGTATGTGTTGTGTCGTTAGGATTCAATTCAGATGGCTGCCAACGGCTGCTGTCAGACCTGTGAGTACGAGCTGAATGACGAGCTTTTGAGCACGGTGAGTGGGCTGGGGTGTGAAGATAACTGGTGCGCTCATCTCTGCACCAAGGCGTGGAGAAGGAGAAGGGCTGTAAGCGGAGCTCCATGAGGATGCGGATCAGGCACAACGAGTGCGAGGCCCGAGAGGAGGTGGACATGCCGTATTGTGAGGGCTCCTGCAACGCGGTCGCCAGGTAACCAACACAGCTGGTTCTACAGAACTGAACATCTGTCTGGAGCCCTGAAGGGAACGTTTCAGCAGGTCTTCAGACTTAGTTTTGTTGTTATATTCCACCTGTTGTAAGACATTTAACATCAGTTATGGTTCAATACTTAAAAAATTATTAAATGTAATTAGTTAAATAAATGAACAATTACTAATTCAATATTATTAATTCAGGACGATGTAGGGGTAAGGCATCTAACTTGTTGATGCCTGCACATGTATGCTGTGGGCATGGGGGGGGGGGATTAACACCTGATCCTTTTAACCACAAGCCTAACCTCCTGCCCCCAAACGCCACCAACACTTGTGTTTCCCATCGGGCTGCCGTGTCCGTCAGGTACTCTGAAATGGCCACCGGCATGCAGCACACGTGCACGTGCTGCCGAGAGGCGCGCTTCAGCAACCGCACGGTGGAGCTGGTGTGTTCGAACGGAGAGCTGGTGCCGCACACCTACATCCACGTGGAGGAGTGCAGCTGCGGACACAACAACTGTGACCAGGCGGCCCGGCTTCCGGCCCACAAGAGACAGGCCAGGAGAGCGGGCAGCAAGGGGGTTTAGATGTGGGACGCCACGCCACGCAGCCCATCCTCACATGCCAGCTGTGCTAACTCTCTGTTAGATTTATGTTATTCTTAAGAAAATAACTTTTAACACGTGGGAAAAAATGGCAGATACTGTCAACATGAATAAAATAGCAATGAAACTCCTGCCTGTGTCTTTGACTTTTTAAGTTGTGATGCCTTCATTTTCTAGCACGGCATCGGCCGACTCATTTCTCAAGAATCTCAAGTTCATTTTTGATTTCCAAGCAGCATTAAAGGGTGCAGACCAAAATGCCTCAGGAGACAGACAGTATGCCGTGCCAACAGCCAATCAGAGCAACACAACATCAGCTTGGTTATTCATGAAGATGTGCAGGGCTGCTAAATAAGAACCATCTCACTAACATTTATAGGTACGCCAATGCTGGTAATGTTATGGGCACCCTTTGAAATCTTGTTTAGCCCTTCTTCAGAGAATCAAGAACAATACAAATAAACATAAAAACGGGTTATAATCAAACAAGTTTCAATCAATCCTCCTTAAATATGCCTTAAATATGCCCTAACTTGTCAAAACTGGTCATGGCATTTTCTTACACAACTGATGAGGCACTAGATCATGTACACCCGGATCATGATTACCATGGTTAAGATCATGATTACCATGGTTAAGATGTTTTCACTGCTGTGTAAATATTCACCTCTGCCCTCACCACTCAGCAAGAACAGGAGCTGGACAAGACAAACATATTGGGGATGGATGTAATGTAATGGGGACCTTAGTGCCTTTACTGAACCCATGTTTCCCACCAAATCTATCAAACAAGAAAGCCTGTTACATTTCACATCATAATAATACCTACAATCAACTGAGATTAAACCAGACCTTGTGGGCCATGAGACTTTTCAAAGATTGAACTCTATGTCTCTACTGTGTGACTGCATCCACCAGACATAAAAGCTTGAGTAGGCCATTTTGTACTCTCCATTGTTGGATTTTCTTATGCGCTCAGTAAATATTGAGATGGCAGTCCTTTTGCAAATATGCGGACAAACCAAAACATTTCCACAGTAAGCTGCAGTATGGACAACCCGGCTCCAACATGCTGTGGTCCATTGAACCATGTAGATATGCCTGCCCATTATCAAAACTCACTGCATCTTCTCTGAATAGATAAGAAGGAAGAGCACTGAACCAATGAATTCAAACAGTACTGAGTTAGACGGTAACATTACCCGTCAATGTGTGGCGAGACATCAAGAACAGAGGGGGTATTGTAAGCCTTGGCAGGATGAGCAAAGTTTACCGTGCTTGTAATATCATACTCTTACAGCAAACATAACAGTGGCTGTGTCATTGTACGCTCATTAGCGCTACACGTCGGCTTACTTAGACAAAGACAACAAAGACACCCATAATCAGACCACTTACCACGCCTCAACTATAAACACGCTATGATTATAATGTACTCATATATATAGAATATGCAGCCCAATCCTAAAGTATTCTTCAGACGTCTTTTGAGCGATAGTGCGAAGCAGGATGCCTCTTGCGTGGGTCACGGTGTGGCTCCTCTTCAGCTGGGGACCACTGGCAACACTATCTGGTTAGTATACGTATGCTAGTTCAACTACCACCGCAATGCGTCCTGTTAATGGCATCATTCATTCAACTGTAGATCGTTATTCAGAAAAATTTACCTTTTATATCTTCTACATCTTTTAACACAGCAACTATGTCGATTTTTTTTATGTGATTGTTTTCAGCATGGGCAGTGTGGCTTTTTAAGCAGGTTGATTTAATCATGTTATCATATATTTCAAATGAACACACAAGTAAAAATATACATTTTTTTGTCTTTTCAAGTACTTATTCAGCCTGGCTCAGTAGTGCAGAACATTACAGGTATGTATTGTATCTTTTTTTTTTTTTTTTACATTTATACAAAACATATTGCATTACACATCAATACATAGTGGTATGTGTGACATGGGACTAAAACAATGGTCATCTTTCACCAGAGATCAGTGCTTCACACAATGACCAGTTCTGCAGCACATGGGGGAACCACCATTTTAAGACCTTCGACGGAGATTTCTTCCAGTTTCCGTTCACTTGCAATCACATCCTGACGTCCCAGTGCAAAGGCAGCTATGAGAGTTTCAACATTCAGCTTTTGCGCCAGGAAATCGATGGAGTGACTTCCATCAAGACGGTCACCATGGAGCTGGAGGGGGTCCTAGTGGAGCTGAGCGAGGGCACCATTAAAGTCAATGAGGATCTGTGAGTGTGTGGACATGTTCCTTTGCTATGTTACAGAAACTCTCTCTCTCTCTCTCTCTCTCTCTCTCTCTCTCTCTCTCTCTCTCTCTCTCTCTCTCTCTCTCTCTCTCTCTCTCTCTCTCTCTCTCTCTCTCTCTCTCTCTCTGTGTCTGTCTCTACCTCCCCCTCTCCCCTCTCTGAAGGTGAGATTATACTCACAGATAGCTCTGATACTACTTGAGTGCTGAATCCTCTGGAAGGGACATAATTTCTTTATATGTGTCCTCCAGGATCACAATCCCATTCAACATGCATGGCATCTCCATTCAGACGAAGGTGTCATACATCAGCATCGAGGCTAAGCTGGGTCTGATTGTCATGTGGAATGGAAACGATACTCTCTGGGTAAGCGCTTTATTGTTCGGATGGCTGCTGCTGACGTGTTCCCTGATCGTTACAGAGTCAGAGAAAGTACACATTCTACCCAATGGGAGTTTAATCCAACACATGTAGTACTACATGCATTAAATGTAGCAATCTGCATTAAAACATTTGAATAATGTCAGATCATGCAAGATTTATACAGTATTTTCTTATTTAAAAAAATGATCTCAGGTTGAGCTGGATGAAAAATTCAGGAATCAAACGTGCGGCCTGTGTGGGGACTACAACGGAGTCCAGGTCTACAACGAGTTCATCAAGGAGGGTAAACCCCTTTAAAATAAAGCCTAACCCTTGGTCATCGGTGTGCATGGATGATGATCCCAGTGTCTGAAACCACACCTGCTCGGCACACAGGTGTGATCGTGGACGTCGCAAACTACGGGGGCGCCTGGAAGCTGAACGGCCCCACCGAGCACTGCATGGAGGAGGCTGTCTCCGCTGCCGCAGACTGCCTAAACCAGGTGGGTGACATCGCAGGCAGTCACAGGTGACATCACAGGCGACCAGTGAACTAGGTGTATGATCGTTAGTCGTCTGTGTTTCACGCCACAGGTATAGGGCACATCCTCAAGCAACGAACACTGACATCAGTGACTTCACTTTGTGAAGAGTCTCGTTCGGAAAGTCGTTCAGAAAAGGCATGGCTTGCAGAGTCGAGTAGAGTTGTTAGGTTTCTTTACATTACTCGATTCTTTGTTTTTCTGCCACATTTTGACTTCTACTCCTTACATTTAAACACAATTATCTGTACTTTCTACTCCTTAAATCTTAAAAAGAAGCTTGTGACCCTTGTTTTAGTTTCTGGCAGTTGTGTAGTATTATGTGACTTAAACATTTTGAAGGTATGTGAGGATATACAGTATGTCTTTGCAGTCTATTTCTCTCCTCCATGCACACTGACAAGAACACTCCTTACGCAGACACACTCAAGTCCTTAGCAATCCCTTGCTGCTAAAACAATGTTCCAGTAGTTTTGCAGGCCAGGGCCAGTCTTGAATATTACTACCTCAGTTTGGAAGTCTATTTGCATTCCAATACTGTTTGAGGAAAACATGCCCATTGAGTTCATTGTCTTTGATTGGATTGTTATATTTTTGTATGCTATGTTTCACCATTTCTTGGGATCGATGGAACACAAATCATCTATTAAATTAATTCTATTTCTTACAGTGGTGTCAATGATACGAGGTCCAGCTAGTCTAGTCGATGCCTTAATCGTTTTTATTTTTTTCATAGGATACTTTATACTTTAAGTATGTTTTAGAGCCTATACTTTTTCACTTTTAATTGAGTGGGGGTTAGGTTGAGTCAATACTTTTAAACACCAGTATCTATACCTCTACTTGAGTGACGAATGTGGGTACTTTTGACACTACTCACGGCTTGATTGAGAAGGCTGAATTTGGCATATTTTTTAGTCTTCTTTTATATTTTTGTGACTCAGTCCCACCTGGCCAGCACCCCCAACCCCAGAGGTGGAAAGTAACAAAATACATTTACTCACGTTACTGTATTGAGTAGTTTTTCTGTGTACTTTGTATTTTACTTGAGTACGTTTTGACTGAAGTATTGTACTTAGTTACATTCTAAATCCTATCCATTACTGAGTAAAAAAAAAAATCAGCCCAATGAAAACCTACAGGGGAAAAATACAGACCAGGAAACCAACACAGTGAGGAATGATGATGTGATGAGCACTGTGAGTGAGTGAGTGAGTGAGTGAGTGAGTGAGTGAGTGAGTGAGTGAGTGAGTGAGTGAGTGAGTGTGTGTGTGTGTGTGTGTGTGTGTGTGTGTGTGTGTGAGAGAGAGTGTGAGAGTGTGTGTGTGTGAGAGTGACTGTGTGTGTGTGTGTGTGTGTGTGTGTGTGTGTGTGTGTGAGTGTGAGAGAGAGAGTGAGTGTGTGTGTGAGTGTGAGAGAGAGAGAGAGAGAGAGAGAGAGAGAGAGTAAGCGTGCGAGTAAGGGTGTTTAATGTTTTACCACTAAATGGATGAGCTCAACTAACTTTAAGCTGCTGCTTAAACTGAACAAGAAGTCTCATCTGTTGTTATTGCACTTACATTTGTTACACTTGTTCTTTAATTAAAAACAAACTAGTTTTGGATTTTGACCCCTTGTTCTATTTTCACTACCCTCACCCCCCACATACAGACACACAGAAAGTAACTAAGTAACTAAGTTAGTTTTACTTAAAGTACATTTTAAATGAACTACTTTTTACTTCTACTCGAGTACATTTTCAGATGGGTAATTTTACTTGTACTTGAGTAATATTTCATCAGTATTGATACTTTTACTTGAGTACAATATTTTAGTACTTTACCTTTGCCCACCTCCCACTCAAAGCCGTCAGTGGTTCTCACATCACTCTGAACGGGCGATGACACTCCATTTCACTCTAAGCTTGTGCCCTCACCCGCAGACGACCCTGTGCACGCAACTTCTTCTCGAGCCCGCCTTCAAGAACTGCAAAGATCTTCTTGACCTTGACGCCTTTGTTGAGGCCTGTGCAGAGGACTTGTGCCACTGTGGCAACGACACCACCTGCCTGTGTCCCACCTTGTCAGAGTACTCCCGCCAGTGTGCCCATGCTGGTGGGACGCCCATGCCTTGGAGCACAGCTGGGCTATGTGGTAAGAACAAACAAAACAACAACTAAATACTGCGTCAATCCACAATCATTAATCAACTCCTAAACACTGACATATCTCAGGAGCTGTCAAAAGGGAATTATCTTATTATTTTCTTTCCTTGACTTGGTTCAATAGCCATGGACTGTCCCATCAATATGGAGTACCGGGAGTGTGGCAGTCCCTGTAGCAACACCTGCACCAACCCCGAGGCAAGCCTCACGTGTGAGGAGCACTGCGAGAGGGGCTGCTTCTGTCCAGATGGTGAGCTCCTCTGTTCCACCAAGCACCTAACCCCGAGTACTCACCCTGTCCCTCCCCTCACGCTAACCCCAAGCTCAACCTCACCAAATACACATCTGGACGAAAGCATGCTTTTGGTTCACCCTGGAGAAACTCATCCTCACCATTGTGGTTTCAAACCAAGGAACCGTGTTGGATGATGTCACCGGCAGTGGCTGCATCGCGCTGCAACACTGCTTCTGCCAACACAACGAGAAGAACTACAAGCCCGGGGACTCCTTCTCAGGGGCTTGTCGGACATGGTTTGTTGCCTCACCTGCACCGATCACTCTGGGTCAGAGATGAACAGGGACCAAATGAAACTGATGAAATTAGAGTGACGGTCGGTTTTAACTGTCCTATAAAATAAACAATTATCTCCTGTAGTTTACTCTGTATATGCAAAGCATGTCGGATATATTTGTCGTTGGAGTAATTGATAATTATCATGCAACATAGAACAAATAATGTATTTCTAAACATATATATATATATATAAAATATTATTGCCCAGGAAATTTTCCAGAATGGATACAAAATAGTTTAAAAAAAAAGCCCTTGTCAAAAAAAGATAATTTCCATAACTTGCTACCCTGCAATCAATGTATTTCAGTGTATTTCAATGTATGTCAATGCATATCTCACACAGTAATCCAAGGATGAGCGCTGAATGCGGGAGGCTAACATAAAGTATGTTGTTTGTATAGTACATGTATGCAGGGCCGGTGGAGCTGCCAAGAGAAGGACTGTCCTGCCACCTGCTCCTTCTTGGGAGGATCCCACGTCATCACCTACGATAGCAAGAGCTACACCTTCCATGGAGAGTGCTCCTATATACTGTCAAAGGTGAGGCAGGCCCAGCAGCTCCAGGCTCTGGCCATAGATACAAGAAAGCATGGAGGTCGTGTTGAGTTGTCAGCATTGATAGACTTGGTGTTCAATACTTTTTGGACTCTGAAATGAATCGAATCAAAATAAATAATGCAGGAAGCAATATATGGTTTGAAATATGTTATCATATGAAATGTAATTATAATATAATGTAATATAACATTGGGACTATTTTATATTGTAATTTTATTTATATATTTGTTTTTAGGATACAAATGGCAATTTGACAGTTCTTGGAGACATTGTCAGGTCAAGTCATGACACTGAGAGTCTGGATCAAGTCACTCTGGTGTTGGGAGGACAGAGGGTGAGTTAGAGTTATCTTAAAACACACTCATTTTTACACACATCTGTACTCCATAATGTGGTTCATTTCAGCTTATTCTAGCTATTCAACTATTAGGAAATGCAATAAATGTTACATTTTAAATGTGCCCTATTTTGACCTATATTATTATTATTATTATTATCATTATTATTGTTGTTCTTGTTAATGATATTTCTACTACTTTTGTAGATTAAAACTTACATTTATTATCTTAAATGTGTAATCATAATATACTTTCCATGCTTAAAATTGCAGAGCCTTGTGATTGACTCGAGGGGAAGTGTATTTTACAACAAGATGGCCTCCCAGTTACCGCTCCACATTGGTGAGGAGCGTTAAAGCCCATCACAAGAAAAAATAGAAATACAAATACAAATACAAAAACAAACACAACGACTTTGTTGTGTTGTATTTCAGATGACTTAACAGTCTTCAGGCCATCCACATTCTTCATTGTGGTCCAGACGGCCAGTGGCCTCCAGCTGGAGGTTCAGATCGTCCCCACAATGCAACTCTACATCAAAGCTGATGTTTCTCATAAAGGCCGACTAAGTGGTATGTACTTTGACCTCAGAGCCTTGATATCTGTGCTTACCATTGCTTAGTATTTGTAACTGTATATGCATTAAAATACGATTCTTTATATTTGACTATCTAGGCTTATGTGGAGACTTTAACGATGTGGAAGCAGACGACTTCAGGGGCAGCAACGGGCTGATTGAGGGGACGGCTGTGACATTTGCCAACACTTGGAAATCCCAGACTAGCTGCTCAGATGTGACAAACAAATTGTCCGATCCCTGCAATTTGAGTGTGTTGAAAGGTAGACGGCTTTAACCGTAGCACCGTTAAACCAAGCAATGTTTGGAAACACAGGCATTATGCTTGAGTGTCATTGTAACATCATTATTCCTCTCTTGTTTTTATAGCGAAATACGCTAAGTACTGGTGTGGCTTGCTGTCAGACCCAAAGGGGAATTTCTCTGCGTGTCACTCAGAGATAAACCCGGAGGTTTATGAAGCTGTAAGACGTGATTATAGACCTATACCAATGTTTCAAATTGCCAAATGACATCGTGTTCCATTCTAATATGACTGTGCTGCTGCTCCCCAGTCTTGCCTGTACGACACGTGCATCGGTGAAAGCAGTGAAGACTGCATGTGTGCCGCGCTCTCCTCCTACGTGCACATGTGTGCGGCCGCCGGCGTGTCCCTGCGCGGCTGGAGAGACAGCGCCTGCAGTAAGCCCACCGGCCACACGTCAAGGCCCCCTCATTGTGTCACCCCCTGCTCAGAGTTACAGTCTCAAAGGGCATCTGAGGCCGACACCACACCCCCCACACCACACCCAGACACGTCTCACGCTGGGTGTCATGACAATTACCCATGAAGGATTCAGTAACCTGCAAGAGCATATGCATCACCAATATGAATATTATATACAAATCTTTTCGACAGCAAAATACACAAGAAGCTGCCCCGAGGGCTTGGTGTACGCCTACAACATGACCAGCTGCCAGCGCTCCTGCCGCGGTCTCAGCCAGCCGGACGAGTCCTGCCAGGCGGGCTTCACGGTGGACGGCTGCGGCTGTGCCAAGGGGACCTACATGAACGAGGTGGGCAAGTGTGTGCCCGCCTCGCAGTGCTCCTGCCACGACGGCGACATGGTGATCCACCCTGGACAGACGGTCCGGAAACAAGGGAGCACATGGTGAGAGAGGACCTCCATTCTGAGAACATACTATTGTCGTTCTTTTTTTGTATCCTAGTGGAGAGGAATCGCTACCCTTTGACCATTGACATTGACCTTGTTTCTGACCTTGCTTTCCGTCTGTTTTGATCCGGTTCCAGCCTCTGTAGGGATGGAGTAGTACATTGTGTTGGCCAGCCAACATGTGAGTAAACAAGAATACTAACAACACGGCATGTTGTCACACTAGTGCCGCCACTAAGAATATAGGAAACATTTCAAGCTTGATCTGATCCTCTTCAAACCATTGGCCCCTCAGCATGTACGACTCCAATGGTGTACTTGAACTGCTCAACTGCAAAGCCAGGCGTCACAGGGTCCGAATGCCAAAAAAGCTGCCAGTCTGTGGACTCTGAATGTGTAAGTGGATCTATCTATCTATCTATTGGTGACAGTAAATGTTGTATTAGTCTTGCAGTCCTACTATGTTATAGCAGAACTGCTGGAGGTGAGACTGGGCTGGAGACCAATAACTGAGAGGCGAATTTCTGTTTTGTCACAGAGAAGTTTCATCCATCCACTGCATGCGAGTGAATGAGGGGGTTTTATAACATATATTTTTTTAATACGTATTTTTACAGTGGCCAATCTACACAGCGTTGATTTCAATTGGAATGTGAAATGCCCCACTGATCCAAATTTCAGATCTGATTAATTAATTAACTGAAATTAGGTAACACAATGGTGATTGAGCTTATGACCTGCCGATGAAAGCACTTGATAATAACACTATGCAATGCAAAAAGTGTCGCCAAAAACAACAAAAAGGGAATCTTTGAGTTTGCCATTTTAAGTAAAAAGTCACTTGATGTTTAACAGATGGGCACACAGTGCATCTCGGGCTGCGTGTGTCCTGATGGTTTACTGACCGATGGCCAAGGAGGTTGTATCAAGGAGGAGCTCTGTCCTTGTTTACACAACGGTGTCTCCTACATGCCGGGACAGACAGTCAAGGTGGACTGCAATACCTGGTGCGAGATCGTAATGTATTGTTTTGTACTGACTCCATAACGTCTTGGAGTCGTACTATTTACTGTTTTAAGTACTTATTACATAGAACTTTCTCTGTTGTGATCCACAACACGATTACTCCTATTGTGTTCCTTCAGCTCTCTTCGGCACTCTGTCCAAGAAACGTTCTTGTGTGACACATATAATGTGTGTACAGCTACGCAACTTTTTAACAAGTTTTGATTGTATCTGGCATTGATTGTTCTCAGCATCATACTGTCTGCTAAATGCAAAATGTAAACCTTGTTGACCTTGTGTGTCCTGTGTCCGTTGAAATATCGAGTTGTTCTGTTGTCCCAGTGAGTGCCGAGCGAGACAGTGGGAATGCAGCAGCCTTCAGTGTGACAGAACATGTACCATTTACGGCGATGGTCATCACATCACCTTTGACGAAAAAACATTCTCCTACAACGGGGACTGTGGATACATCTTAACCCAGGTTCAGCGCACCTTCTTCGTTCCCCAGTGACCGCGATCAGCCCACAATCACACCAATAATCAGTGGTCACATGACACGTAAAGCGAGTGGATGTTTAAAATGTCCTCCACGTTCTTTACACAGGATTACTGCACCGGTGACATGACCAACGGAACATTCCGTGTGCTCACGGAGAACATGCCATGCGGAAGCATTGACAGCACTTGCTCCGTGGCCATCAAGCTATTCCTGGGGGTATGAACATCATCCACAGCATCCACATTGTACACCACAGGGGAATCCGCAAGAAGCAAGAAGTGGGTGTGCATGTATTTGACTGATCTATCCTGCTTTTTCAGGACACTGAGATTGTGCTGTCTGATGAATCTATTAGAGTTAAAAAGCAGAGTAAAGGAGCAGATATACCGTATCAGGTACATAGCATTGGAATATACCTTGTCATCGAGGCCGAGAATGGTCTCATTCTCATCTGGAACAAGAAGACCACGGTGATGATCAAGCTCAGCTCCTCCTATAAGGTACCTGAACAAACAGTTCATTTGTTGCTGTTAGTATTTTGCCACTTAGATGAAAGAAACGCAGAGTGCAAATACATGTAATTAGTGGTGGTTACAATCTATTGAACATTTTCAAAAATTGGCCAGGACCCTAATATTGTAGACACTACAATCCTATATTATGTCCTTTACATAAAATGTTTACATTTTGTCCTATTGTTTTCCAGGGAAAAGTATGTGGTCTTTGTGGGAATTATGATGGCAGTGTGAAGAACGATTTCACAACCAGACACAACCATGTGGTGGTGGAAGCTGTTGAGTTTGGAAACAGCTGGAAAGTGTCTCCTACTTGCCCCGATACAGGCAATCCAAAAAACGCATGCCAGTTGTACTCATACAGACAGGCTTGGGCTCAGAAACACTGCAGCATTATACGTAGTGAGGTTTTCACTGCATGTCATTCACAAGTAAGAAATAGAGTTGGATACCAAGACAATGTACCTTATAATTACAGTTTCAGCTAAGAAATGACTCAATACTATAATCTATACTATACCATAACTAATGACCCCCCCCCCCCCCCCCCCCCCCTCATTACTGCTCTACTCAGGTGGAGCCCCAAAACTATTACGATGCATGTGTGAAGGACACGTGCGCGTGCAACAGCGGAGGAGACTGTGAGTGTTTCTGCTCGGCGGTGGAGGCCTATGCAGCGGCCTGTCACAGGGCTGGAGCCTGCGTGAGGTGGAGAACTCCCTCTGTTTGTCGTGAGTCCCTCGTTTTACAAACACAAAATGTTGCTCTTTTGGACTAAGGAGATGGGGATGAATGTCCTTATTTCAAAGAGGAAAATGCATCGAAATGAAAGCCACTTGATTTTGACATCTCTTCACCCCTCAAGCTCTTTTCTGTGACTTCTACAACCCCATTGGTGAATGTGAGTGGCACTATGAGCCCTGTGGGAAGCCATGTCTGACAACATGCAGGAATCCAACAGCTACATGCTCCAGTCAGATCCCCGCGCTGGAAGGTAAGCACATGGTCTCATATGCTCTCAATAACACTTTATATACTACAGTTCAAAAATTCCCTCGAGGGAAATTTTGATAGTGCACGGGTGAAACTACCGCCGTATTTCATCACCGCGTCATTAATACAGTCTGAGCAACGGCGTGCTCAATTAAGAGAGAAATAACCTCTACTCTTGCAAGTCGCTTTAATATGACAGGGTCACAAGCGTGCTGTACACGCCGTTTTCAACGGCGTGGTAGTGGTATGACAAGATGCCATAGTGCGTTGAGTAATGGTGCTCCCTGACTTATCCCAAAAACAACAGTCAACAAAGTGAACGTAATGAAACAGTGAAATGCAACCCAACATGTCCTGAACATTCGCCTTCAAACCCTATCTAATAGCGATAACATGTAATGACACAGAATGCCAGAATGTCGCAATGCATTCTGGGAAACACTCCCCCAACACGTTACAATATCCACGATTTCCTCAGCCAAGTACAACAACTTGAACTGATAATACAGGAAAACACAAAAGCATTAACCTAATTTACACAAAATAGAAACAACATTTGTGTGTGTGTGTGTGTGTGTGTGTGTGTGTGTGTGTGTGTGTGTGTGTGTGTGTGTGTGTGTGTGTATACAGGTGCTTCGCGCGATCGATACAGAGATCGCGTCACTCAATGTTATTAATTAAAATGCACACACGCAAGCACGCGCAATGTCGACAGAGACGTTGCGGTTAGGGTTAGTGTTAGGTTTACTTTACATTAACATTTAATTTGATTTGTGTACGATGACGAGAGAGAGACGGAGAGAGAGAGAGAGAGAGAGAGAGAGAGAGAGAGCACCTGGTAGAGAGACATACAATAACAGAGAGCGAGCGCCGGTCTCGATAAAGCCGTTAATCAGCGAAATGAAACGTTATTTCCCGATTGTTTCACAGCGGTTACATTCAGCAGGTAGACAGGGCCATGAACTGCACCTATCTGAATCACATTATTCAATTAAAAGTATTAGAGCTCTGTGCGTGATCATAGCCAGGACATCGCGTCTACAACCAGTTCTCCCAGCAGCAGCGGTGTGTGTGTGTGTGTGTGTGTGTGTGTGTGTGTGTGTGTGTGTGTGTGTGTGTGTGTGTGTGTGTACAGGTGCTGCGCGCGATCGATACAATGTTATTATTTAAATTGACAGTTAGACCCACACACGCGCGCGATGACGACAGAGACGAGGAGGAGAGGAATAGAGGAAAACAGCCATTTTCTGCCTCGGCACTGGTCTCACATTTGGGCTTATTCTGACAAAACGGTAGCTCCTACCAGAAAAACAGCAAGACCATCATCGCCGTTAGGACGTTTGTTTCTAGAGTAAATATTTCGGAGACACTCGCAAGTTTAAAACAGGGGTCCGTTCTGCTTTTCTCTGAAAATATTTGTATTGAGTCAATGAGGAGAAGACACCGACTGGCCGCACTTAGAGGCTGCTAATTCGAATTCTGTAAATCTCTCCGATTTTTTAAACACATTGTGAGAGACAGAACACCTATGTCTACAAAGTTGGAAAAAATCACGTGTGTACATTGTAAACTGTGGCCAGGTGCAGCGTGGAAAGACATTATTTTTTTATTTTTCTGGGGCTCTCTCCCACTCTAGCTACACTGTAACCCTAATAAGGGCATGCAATACACACCCATTGTAATCTCATCATTTTCCCAAAAATGATCATGGTCATTGAACAGTGATTGATCAAAAAGTATATGACCTATCAAAACATGGAAATATACATAAAATACACAGGACTTTTGTCTCTCTTTGTCTGTTTAAAGTTAAAATGGAGTCTCTAGGTCAAAGTATGCAGGAGCAGCAGACAGCACCAAAAGTCTTTATTTTTTGACCTCCCATGCATTCTCTATGGGAAAATGTTCGCAGTTTTTTGCCAATAACGTCGTGAAAAATTAATATTATTTTAAGAAATCGAATAGCACACCGATCCCGATGAAGACGCACATTTTGATATATCATTTGTCGAGTTGTAGGACTAGATACGCATCAAAAAACGCGAGGAAGAGGAATATTAAGAAAAAATCCACAGGAGAACAATAGTAGGGCCAGTGCTCGGTGCGTTTGCCCCGTGCACTAATAACATTTTTACATACACATCTTTTTATTCACTTTCTTAGGCTGCTATCCGAGGTGCCCTCCTGAACAACCATATTTGGAGGAAATGACTATGAAGTGTGTGTCCAAACAGGAGTGCGGCTGCTATGACAACGACAAACATTATGAGGAAGGGGGCAGCATGCCCTCGCTGGAAAATTGTCAAACATGGTAATGATTTGGAAATTTGAATTTATTTTTTTATATATTCAAAAGACACCAATATATGAACAAATGTTACAATAAGTATGAGTACAGTTGGAGTGCACACTTGACTGACTTATTAATACCGGAAAAGTAATGTATTCTTAATGTTTGTAATGTTTGTATTCTCACTATTGTACTGCAATTACAAATATGACAACAAATACTAGCAACTGTTTGAAGATAGAGATAGATTGAAGATAAATAGGGAAAAAAAACATTTGTAAGTAACACTACTTCTATAATTGCCTTTCCTTTTCAGTCATTGCTCATCAACACAGAAAAAATGCACATATAATGTCCAAGGTCAGTATTACTTGCATGCATCAATATGACTTTCATTTGACCAAAATGTTGAATGAAATGTTGAATGAAAACAATGAAAATAAACAAATATGTATCTTCTATGTTGTCTGCAGCTTGCTACTGTTTATACAGTGGGAATAAGTACCCTTATGGGGCAACCATTTATAAGACACATGATGGTGATGGCACCTGTATGACTGCTGTGTGTGAAGAACATGGCACCATAAACAGGACCGTTGAACCTTGTCCTACTACTCCAACTACAACCACTGCTACCCCAGAAACTACAACAACAATATTTACTTTTTCAACACCTGGTGAGGATGAATGGGATGTTGATTATACAGCGTTCACAGGCTTACTTTAAAAGTACATTATAATAATTAGTTCTTTGTCAAGGAAATGTTGAAAGCAAGAAAAAACATATTTGTATTCCATGTGTGAATGCATTTTATGGAGATGAATACTAAAATATGACAATTACTGTATTGTTTTTTGAATTGTAGTTAAAATAAGATGTCAAAATGTGATTAATTTACAGTGTCGTTTAACTTCACTACATCACTGCCATCAACATTTTCAACTACATTTTCAACATCCACATCAACTACAGAACGATCAACCTCCACATCAACGACAGAACAGTCAACCTCCACATCAACGACAGAACAGTCAACCTCCACATCAACTACAGAACAGCTATCTAGCACGACTCTAACCACAATACAACCTTCCACCACAACTACAACTACAGAACAGCCTACCACCTCACCAACAACAGAGCTGTCTACCACAACTTCAACTACAGAGCAGTCAACCTCCACATCAACTACAGAGCAGTCAACCTCCACATCAACGACAGAACCGCCAACCTCCACATCAACAACAACCAGCAGCACAGTGTCGACCGGTACTACTCATGAATGCCTTGTTTGTCACTGGACAGAATGGATTGACAATAATAGCCCTGATGTAGTAGCTGGTGAGACTGAATCAATTACAGAGTTAGACTTGAGCGGGTGCAATGCGGGTTTAGAAATAGAATGCAGGCAGGCTCCACCCAGGAATCATCCAGAAAAGGTGACATGTGACACAAAAGTTGGCCTAGTTTGCGATCCCAAAGACCAATATTCTAAAATTTGTTTTAATCATGAAATACGAGTCAAATGTTGTGTTAACCAATGTAATGCTACAAGCACAACAACAGAGCTGTCTACCACCACGTCAACTACGGAAACACCTACCACAACTGCAACAACAGAGCTGTCTACCACCACGTCAACTACGGAAACACCTACCACAACTGCAACAACGGAGCTGTCTACCACCACGTCAACTACGGAAACACCTACCACAACTGCAACAACGGAGCTGTCTACCACCACGTCAACTACGGAAACACCTACCACAACTGCAACAACGGAGCTGTCTACCACCACGTCAACTACGGAAACACCTACCACAACTGCAACAACGGAGCGGTCTACCACCACGTCAACTACAGAACAGACATCTAGCACGACTCTAACCACAATACAACCTTCCACCACAACTACAACTACAGAACAGCCATCTAGCACGACTCTAACCACAATACAACCTTCCACCACAACTACAACTACAGAACAGCCATCTAGCACGACTCTAACCACAATACAACCTTCCACCACAACTACAACTACAGAACAGCCTACCACCTCACCAACAACAGAGCTGTCTACCACAACTTCAACTACAGAGCAGTCAACCTCCACATCAACGACAGAACAGTCAACCACCAAATCAACTACAGAGCAGTCAACCTCCACATCAACGACAGAACCGCCAACCTCCACATCAACAACAACCAGCAGCACAGTGTCGACCGGTACTACTCATGAATGCCTTGTTTGTCACTGGACAGAATGGATTGACAATAATAGCCCTGATGTAGTAGCTGGTGAGACTGAATCAATTACAGAGTTAGACTTGAGCGGGTGCAATGCGGGTTTAGAAATAGAATGCAGGCAGGCTCCACCCAGGAATCATCCAGAAAAGGTGACATGTGACACAAAAGTTGGCCTAGTTTGCGATCCCAAAGACCAATATTCTAAAATTTGTTTTAATCATGAAATACGAGTCAAATGTTGTGTTAACCAATGTACTGCTACAAGCACAACAACAAAGCTGTCTACCACCACGTCAACTACGGAAACACCTACCACAACTGCAACAACGGAGCTGTCTACCACCACGTCAACTACGGAAACACCTACCACAACTGCAACAACGGAGCTGTCTACCACCACGTCAACTACGGAAACACCTACCACAACTGCAACAACGGAGCTGTCTACCACCACGTCAACTACGGAAACACCTACCACAACTGCAACAACGGAGCTGTCTACCACCACGTCAACTACGGAAACACCTACCACAACTGCAACAACGGAGCGGTCTACCACCACGTCAACTACAGAACAGACATCTAGCACGACTCTAACCACAATACAACCTTCCACCACAACTACAACTACAGAACAGCCATCTAGCACGACTCTAACCACAATACAACCTTCCACCACAACTACAACTACAGAACAGCCTACCACCTCACCAACAACAGAGCTGTCTACCACAACTTCAACTACAGAGCAGTCAACCTCCACATCAACGACAGAACAGTCAACCACCACATCAACTACACAACAGTCAACCTCCACATCAACTACAGAACAGCCATCTAGTAAGACTCCAACCACAATACAACCTTCCACCACAACTACAGAAGAGCCTACCACCTCACTAACACCAGAGCTGTCTACCACCACATTAACAACAGAACCGCCAACCTCCACATCAACAACAACCAGCAGCACAGTGTCGACCGGTACTACTCATGAATGCCTTGTTTGTCACTGGACAGAATGGATTGACAATAATAGCCCTGATGTAGTAGCTGGTGAGACTGAATCAATTACAGAGTTAGACTTGAGCGGGTGCAATGCAGGTTTAGAAATAGAATGCAGGCAGGCTCCACCCAGGAATCATCCAGAAAAGGTGACATGTGACACAAAAGTTGGCCTAGTTTGCGATCCCAAAGACCAATATTCTAAAATTTGTTTTAATCATGAAATACGAGTCAAATGTTGTGTTAACCAATGTAATGCTACAAGCACAACAACAGAGCTGTCTACCACCACGTCAACTACGGAAACACCTACCACAACTGCAACAACGGAGCTGTCTACCACCACGTCAACTACGGAAACACCTACCACAACTGCAACAACGGAGCTGTCTACCACCACGTCAACTACGGAAACACCTACCACAACTGCAACAACGGAGCTGTCTACCACCACGTCAACTACGGAAACACCTACCACAACTGCAACAACGGAGCTGTCTACCACCACGTCAACTACGGAAACACCTACCACAACTGCAACAACGGAGCTGTCTACCACCACGTCAACTACGGAAACACCTACCACAACTGCAACAACGGAGCGGTCTACCACCACGTCAACTACAGAACAGACATCTAGCACGACTCTAACCACAATACAACCTACCACCACAACTACAACTACAGAACAGCCATCTAGCACGACTCTAACCACAATACAACCTTCCACCACAACTACAACTACAGAACAGCCTACCACCTCACCAACAACAGAGCTGTCTACCACAACTTCAACTACAGAGCAGTCAACCTCCACATCAACGACAGAACAGTCAACCACCACATCAACTACACAACAGTCAACCTCCACATCAACTACAGAACAGCCATCTAGTAAGACTCCAACCACAATACAACCTTCCACCACAACTACAGAAGAGCCTACCACCTCACTAACACCAGAGCTGTCTACCACCACATTAACAACAGAACCGCCAACCTCCACATCAACAACAACCAGCAGCACAGTGTCGACCGGTACTACTCATGAATGCCTTGTTTGTCACTGGACAGAATGGATTGACAAAAATAGCCCTGATGTAGGAGCTGGTGAGACTGAATCAATTACAGAGTTAGACTTGAGCGGGTGCAATGCGGGTTTAGAAATAGAATGCAGGCAGGCTCCACCCAGGAATCATCCAGAAAAGGTGACATGTGACACAAAAGTTGGCCTAGTTTGCGATCCCAAAGACCAATATTCTAAAATTTGTTTTAATCATGAAATACGAGTCAAATGTTGTGTTAACCAATGTACTGCTACAAGCACAACAACAAAGCTGTCTACCACCACATCAACTACGGAAACACCTACCACAACTGCAACAACGGAGCTGTCTACCACCACGTCAACTACGGAAACACCTACCACAACTGCAACAACGGAGCTGTCTACCACCACGTCAACTACGGAAACACCTACCACAACTGCAACAACGGAGCTGTCTACCACCACGTCAACTACGGAAACACCTACCACAACTGCAACAACGGAGCTGTCTACCACCACGTCAACTCCGGAAACACCTACCACAACTGCAACAACGGAGCGGTCTACCACCACGTCAACTACAGAACAGACATCTAGCACGACTCTAACCACAATACAACCTTCCACCACAACTACAACTACAGAACAGCCTACCACCTCACCAACAACAGAGCTGTCTACCACCAAATCAACTACAGAGCAGTCAACCTCCACATCAACGACAGAACCGCCAACCTCCACATCAACAACAACCAGCAGCACAGTGTCGACCGGTACTACTCATGAATGCCTTGTTTGTCACTGGACAGAATGGATTGACAATAATAGCCCTGATGTAGTAGCTGGTGAGACTGAATCAATTACAGAGTTAGACTTGAGCGGGTGCAATGCGGGTTTAGAAATAGAATGCAGGCAGGCTCCACCCAGGAATCATCCAGAAAAGGTGACATGTGACACAAAAGTTGGCCTAGTTTGCGATCCCAAAGACCAATATTCTAAAATTTGTTTTAATCATGAAATACGAGTCAAATGTTGTGTTAACCAATGTACTGCTACAAGCACAACAACAAAGCTGTCTACCACCACGTCAACTACGGAAACACCTACCACAACTGCAACAACGGAGCTGTCTACCACCACGTCAACTACGGAAACACCTACCACAACTGCAACAACGGAGCTGTCTACCACCACGTCAACTACGGAAACACCTACCACAACTGCAACAACGGAGCTGTCTACCACCACGTCAACTACGGAAACACCTACCACAACTGCAACAACGGGGCTGTCTACCACCACGTCAACTACGGAAACACCTACCACAACTGCAACAACGGAGCGGTCTACCACCACGTCAACTACAGAACAGACATCTAGCACGACTCTAACCACAATACAACCTTCCACCACAACTACAACTACAGAACAGCCATCTAGCACGACTCTAACCACAATACAACCTTCCACCACAACTACAACTACAGAACAGCCTACCACCTCACCAACAACAGAGCTGTCTACCACAACTTCAACTACAGAGCAGTCAACCTCCACATCAACGACAGAACAGTCAACCACCACATCAACTACACAACAGTCAACCTCCACATCAACTACAGAACAGCCATCTAGTAAGACTCCAACCACAATACAACCTTCCACCACAACTACAGAAGAGCCTACCACCTCACTAACACCAGAGCTGTCTACCACCACATTAACAACAGAACCGCCAACCTCCACATCAACAACAACCAGCAGCACAGTGTCGACCGGTACTACTCATGAATGCCTTGTTTGTCACTGGACAGAATGGATTGACAAAAATAGCCCTGATGTAGGAGCTGGTGAGACTGAATCAATTACAGAGTTAGACTTGAGCGGGTGCAATGCGGGTTTAGAAATAGAATGCAGGCAGGCTCCACCCAGGAATCATCCAGAAAAGGTGACATGTGACACAAAAGTTGGCCTAGTTTGCGATCCCAAAGACCAATATTCTAAAATTTGTTTTAATCATGAAATACGAGTCAAATGTTGTGTTAACCAATGTACTGCTACAAGCACAACAACAAAGCTGTCTACCACCACGTCAACTACGGAAACACCTACCACAACTGCAACAACGGAGCTGTCTACCACCACGTCAACTACGGAAACACCTACCACAACTGCAACAACGGAGCTGTCTACCACCACGTCAACTACGGAAACACCTACCACAACTGCAACAACGGAGCTGTCTACCACCACGTCAACTACGGAAACACCTACCACAACTGCAACAACGGAGCTGTCTACCACCACGTCAACTACGGAAACACCTACCACAACTGCAACAACGGAGCTGTCTACCACCACGTCAACTACGGAAACACCTACCACAACTGCAACAACGGAGCGGTCTACCACCACGTCAACTACAGAACAGACATCTAGCACGACTCTAACCACAATACAACCTTCCACCACAACTACAACTACAGAACAGCCATCTAGCACGACTCTAACCACAATACAACCTTCCACCACAACTACAACTACAGAACAGCCTACCACCTCACCAACAACAGAGCTGTCTACCAGAACTTCAACTACAGAGCAGTCAACCTCCACATCAACGACAGAACAGTCAACCACCACATCAACTACACAACAGTCAACCTCCACATCAACTACAGAACAGCCATCTAGTAAGACTCCAACCACAATACAACCTTCCACCACAACTACAGAAGAGCCTACCACCTCACTAACACCAGAGCTGTCTACCACCACATTAACAACAGAACCGCCAACCTCCACATCAACAACAACCAGCAGCACAGTGTCGACCGGTACTACTCATGAATGCCTTGTTTGTCACTGGACAGAATGGATTGACAAAAATAGCCCTGATGTAGGAGCTGGTGAGACTGAATCAATTACAGAGTTAGACTTGAGCGGGTGCAATGCGGGTTTAGAAATAGAATGCAGGCAGGCTCCACCCAGGAATCATCCAGAAAAGGTGACATGTGACACAAAAGTTGGCCTAGTTTGCGATCCCAAAGACCAATATTCTAAAATTTGTTTTAATCATGAAATACGAGTCAAATGTTGTGTTAACCAATGTACTGCTACAAGCACAACAACAAAGCTGTCTACCACCACGTCAACTACGGAAACACCTACCACAACTGCAACAACGGAGCTGTCTACCACCACGTCAACTACGGAAACACCTACCACAACTGCAACAACGGAGCTGTCTACCACCACGTCAACTACGGAAACACCTACCACAACTGCAACAACGGAGCTGTCTACCACCACCTCAAATACGGAAACACCTACCACAACTGCAACAACGGAGCTGTCTACCACCACGTCAACTACGGAAACACCTACCACAACTGCAACAACGGAGCTGTCTACCACCACGTCAACTACGGAAACACCTACCACAACTGCAACAACGGAGCTGTCTACCACCACGTCAACTACGGAAACACCTACCACAACTGCAACAACGGAGCTGTCTACCACCACGTCAACTACGGAAACACCTACCACAACTGCAACAACGGAGCGGTCTACCACCACGTCAACTACGGAAACACCTACCACAACTGCAACAACGGAGCGGTCTACCACCACGTCAACTACGGAAACACCTACCACAACTGCAACAACGGAGCGGTCTACCACCACGTCAACTACAGAACAGACATCTAGCACGACTCTAACCACAATACAACCTTCCACCACAACTACAACTACAGAACAGCCATCTAGCACGACTCTAACCACAATACAACCTTCCACCACAACTACAACTACAGAACAGCCTACCACCTCACCAACAACAGAGCTGTCTACCACAACTTCAACTACAGAGCAGTCAACCTCCACATCAACGACAGAACAGTCAACCACCACATCAACTACACAACAGTCAACCTCCACATCAACTACAGAACAGCCATCTAGTGAGACTCCAACCACAATACAACCTTCCACCACAACTACAGAAGAGCCTACCACCTCACTAACACCAGAGCTGTCTACCACCACATTAACAACAGAACCGCCAACCTCCACATCAACAACAACCAGCAGCACAGTGTCGACCGGTACTACTCATGAATGCCTTGTTTGTCACTGGACAGAATGGATTGACAAAAATAGCCCTGATGTAGGAGCTGGTGAGACTGAATCAATTACAGAGTTAGACTTGAGCGGGTGCAATGCGGGTTTAGAAATAGAATGCAGGCAGGCTCCACCCAGGAATCATCCAGAAAAGGTGACATGTGACACAAAAGTTGGCCTAGTTTGCGATCCCAAAGACCAATATTCTAAAATTTGTTTTAATCATGAAATACGAGTCAAATGTTGTGTTAACCAATGTACTGCTACAAGCACAACAACAAAGCTGTCTACCACCACGTCAACTACGGAAACACCTACCACAACTGCAACAACGGAGCTGTCTACCACCACGTCAACTACGGAAACACCTACCACAACTGCAACAACGGAGCTGTCTACCACCACGTCAACTACGGAAACACCTACCACAACTGCAACAACGGAGCTGTCTACCACCACCTCAAATACGGAAACACCTACCACAACTGCAACAACGGAGCTGTCTACCACCACGTCAACTACGGAAACACCTACCACAACTGCAACAACGGAGCTGTCTACCACCACGTCAACTACGGAAACACCTACCACAACTGCAACAACGGAGCTGTCTACCACCACGTCAACTACGGAAACACCTACCACAACTGCAACAACGGAGCTGTCTACCACCACGTCAACTACGGAAACACCTACCACAACTGCAACAACGGAGCGGTCTACCACCACGTCAACTACGGAAACACCTACCACAACTGCAACAACGGAGCGGTCTACCACCACGTCAACTACAGAACAGACATCTAGCACGACTCTAACCACAATACAACCTTCCACAACAACTACAACTACAGAACAGCCATCTAGCGCGACTCTAACCACAATACAACCTTCCACCACAACTACAACTACAGAACAGCCTACCACCTCACCAACAACAGAGCTGTCTACCACAACTTCAACTACAGAGCAGTCAACCTCCACATCAACGACAGAACAGTCAACCACCACATCAACTACAGAACAGTCAACCTCCACATCAACTACAGAACAGCCATCTAGCACGACTCTAACCACAATACAACCTTCCACCACAACTACAACTACAGAACAGCCTACCACCTCACCAACAACAGAGCTGTCTACCACAACTTCAACTACAGAGCAGTCAACCTCCACATCAACGACAGAACAGTCAACCACCACATCAACTACACAACAGTCAACCCCCACATCAACTACAGAACAGCCATCTAGTAAGACTCCAACCACAATACAACCTTCCACAACAACTACAGAAGAGCCTACCACCTCACTAACACCAGAGCTGTCTACCACCACATTAACAACAGAACCGCCAACCTCCACATCAACAACAACCAGCAGCACAGTGTCGACCGGTACTACTCATGAATGCCTTGTTTGTCACTGGACAGAATGGATTGACAAAAATAGCCCTGATGTAGGAGCTGGTGAGACTGAATCAATTACAGAGTTAGACTTGAGCGGGTGCAATGCGGGTTTAGAAATAGAATGCAGGCAGGCTCCACCCAAGAATCATCCAGAAAAGGTGACATGTGACACAAAAGTTGGCCTAGTTTGCGATCCCAAAGACCAATATTCTAAAATTTGTTTTAATCATGAAATACGAGTCAAATGTTGTGTTAACCAATGTAATGCTACAAGCACAACAACAGAGCTGTCTACCACCACGTCAACTACGGAAACACCTACCACAACTGCAACAACAGAGCTGTCTACCACCACGTCAACTACGGAAACACCTACCACAACTGCAACAACGGAGCTGTCTACCACCACGTCAACTACAGAACAGCCATCTAGCATGACTCTAACCACAATACAACCTTCCACCACAACTACAACTACAGAACAGCCATCTAGCACGACTCTAACCACAATACAACCTTCCACCACAACTACAACTACAGAACAGCCTACCACCTCACCAACAACAGAGCTGTCTACCACAACTTCAACTACAGAGCAGTCAACCTCCACATCAACGACAGAACAGTCAACCACCACATCAACTACACAACAGTCAACCTCCACATCAACTACAGAACAGCCATCTAGCACGACTCTAACCACAATACAACCTTCCACCACAACTACAACTACAGAACAACCTACCACCTCACCAACAACCGAGCTGCCTACCACCACATCAACGACAGAACTGCAAAACACCACATTTATTGTAGTGACAAAATCACAAACTACCTCAACAACAGAAACACCAAAACCAGTAGAGGCAAAAACAACAACAGCCACAACTTCCAAACAAACACCTACTACTTCATCAGAACAGCCTACCACCACGCCAACAACAGAGCTGTCTACCACCACGTCAACTACAGAACAGTCAACCTTCACATCAACTACACAACAGTCTTCCACCTCACCAACACCACAGCTGTCTATCACTACATCAACTATAACAACAGTGCAGTCTACCACTACATCAACTACAGAACAGCCTACCACCACTCCAACAACACAACAGTCTACCATCTCAACAACAACACAACAGTCACACTCCACAACACCTGAATCGATACCTACTACTTCACCACCTACATTGTCAACTCAACCGAGCAGTACAACATTGTGTTTTTGCAAATACATGAATCAACTTTTCCGTCCTGGTAAGAAATACTATTTAAATGAATGCATAATCTTTTCTCTGTTTTGATTTCTCAGCCATTATTCTAATGTTTTTTTGGTATGTATAACCTTATGTTAGATACATTCATCTACAATCAAACCGATGGACACGGTTGGTGCTACACATCTTATTGCAATTCAGCTTGTAATGTTGAGAAGCATGGCAGAACATGTGAGTCTACCACTCCATCTCCTGCAACCACAACCAGCCAGCCTACCACTGAACCCATTAGCTCATCTACACCGCCTCCTTCGCAAGACTGTGATTATGAAAATCCTCCCCGAAAGGTAAGGACATGCAACAAAAATAAAATCTAAGGAACCTCAATTTACCAACATTACTTAACTAATTTGTGGAAAACATTCCACAGTTCCTGACATAATTTAAGGCAAATTGATTCGACCACTCCTGGTTCATTCTGATTCAGTTAACATATCATGTTCTCCTTAATAGAATGGGGATTCCTGGCAGTTGGACAATTGTACCAGTGAAATATGTACAAAAGGTTCAATAACGCGAAAACATGTACGGTGTCCGCATGTGGTGAAACCTGTGTGTGTGAACCGCCACCAACCAGTTAGGGTGTACGACAGTACTGGCTGTTGTTTCCATTATGAATGCAAATGTAAGTTTCAAATATCATAACACCTGAAAAGTGTAGACTAATTTAGGTTTGTTTTTAATGTACTTCTTGTTGCATGGTCTTTTTCACAGGTATATGCATGGGCTGGGGGGATCCTCATTACATTACATTTGATGGGAAGTATTATAGTTTTCAGGAAAACTGCACATATGTCTTGGTAAAAGAAATTGTTGCGAATCACAATTTTACCATCATTGTTGACAATGAAAATTGTGATTCTACTGGAAAAATAACATGTGTTAGATCTATGACTGTGTATTACAAAACCTATGAGATCGTCCTTGCACAGGAGAGATCCCCACAGACTGGGAACAAGGTAACAATAATAATAACAACACAATAACACAATAACAACAATATTATTACTATAACAATAGATACCTGCATCCTTAGAAAATGTCTGACCCTCTTCATCATTGTTTGAGTGATGAAATGTTTGATGGATTTTTCATCTTCAAGGTATATGTAAATGGCAAAGAATTCCCAACTTTTTCAAACAACGACTTCACCGTCACAAGCACCGCAGTTGATATGGTGTTGTCAATCCCAGCGATTGAAGCGACAGTGATGTTCAGAGGGATGCTTTTCTACATCGACTTGCCATATTCTCAGTTCTTCAACAACACAGAGGGACAGTGTGGTAAGATGACAACTGCCTCATTCTTTGACAAAAAGTATTGTAACGAAAACAAACAAGTGACACTAATTTTTGCATTTGTCTTACAAGGTACCTGTGACGATAACAACACAAATGAATGCAGACTAAGGAATGGTGAAATCCATGCCTCATGTAATGAAATGGCTGGTGATTGGGAAATAGAGGACAAGAATAAACCCTATTGTAAAACCCGACCTACCTTAAAACCCCCCGTCACACCTACGACTCCTACTACGTCAGTTACTACACCTTGCAAACCTGATGTTTGTGAAATTATCCTAAGCAGGTAATACAGTGTAATTATTTTTTTAAATTATTTTCCTTTCCTTTACTTTTGACTATGTTTAATCACATAATTCATAACAATAATAATGTTTGTTTCTTTTTTTGATTTAGGGTCTTTGAAACTTGCCATGCCTTGGTGGTCCCAAAAACATTCTACGAGGCCTGTCAATTTGATGTTTGCAGCATGAATGATATTGCTGGCTGCTCTAGTTTGGAGGCATACGCACATATGTGTGCAGCGTCTGGGGTCTGCTTAGACTGGAGAAATTCTACTAATGGAATATGCGGTAAATGGATTTGTTTACGTACTTCACGTTGGGCGCTGGAAGCCTTTCATACTGCAGCATTGCATTGAAACTAACCATTTGTTTTTACTTCCCTCCGTCTGTAATGGTAGCATATAATTGTTCAGCGAATAAGGTCTACAAGGCATGTGGTCCAACTATTGTTACAACATGTGATGCAAGGTAACACTATATTCACTCATCTGATTAGCACTAAACACCAGCACTGTTCAAATATCAACACAATCAATTCAAATCATTTCAAATAAAAAAACATTGATTACTGAATTTTTGTTATTTATAGTAGGCTATTATATTATTATATATTATACTATATTATATGTAAGTATTTTGCATTGCATTGTCCATCACAATCATGTAGCCCATTTCATATCTATAAAGAAAACAATATTAGTGACGATCAACATATTTTCTTCTATCACAGATACAATCTAAAGTATGTGGAGCCATGCAAAGCAGGAGGCAATAAGGTCAAGTCCATGTGTAGTGCAGTAACAGAGGGATGCTTCTGTCCAGAGGGGACAATTGAGTTTGGAGCAAACGCTGACACCTGTGTTGAAGCCTGTGAGAACAAATATATATATTATATGATATATTAACTTGAAAGTATCAGAAATAACGATGTGAAGTTCATAACCTAACCTATGTTAAGTCAAGATAAGTGACTTTCTTTCTCTTATGTTTTCCAAGGTTGTGCCGGGCCTGATGGCAAACCAAAACAGGTACAAATTTAAAACGCAATTTTAAAACGTATTTATCCTAAGTCATTGTTTCGATTTGCTCTCCTCTTGGTGTTGTCACTTCTCATACATCCATACATTCCTGAAGCTCTGACATCTGTCCCACAGCTTGGTGAGACCTGGAAAAGTGGCTGCCAGGAGTGTATCTGTGATCGGGATACCTTTAGTGTTCAGTGTAATAAGATCAGATGTCCCATACAAGTGACTGTGTCCTGTGACAAGGCGGGTGAGGTGCTTGTGTACAGCACCAAGGGATGCTGTAACGTTTCTGAATGCGGTGAGTGATCACTTGAGAAGTTGTTGAAGTTGTTGTTGATAATGAACTGGGGCAGTCGTCATCATAGGCTTCTGTGCTTTTGATCATTTCATCCAAAGTCGACAAATCAAAATGTCTTTTTGTCTGACTGTGTTGTATGAATGTGTCAACAGTGTGTTTCCCGGATAAATGTCCGACGCCAGGTCTACAGTGTTCGATTGGATTTATGCCGAAGGTTATATATAGTAATGAAACATGCTGCCCCACTTATATTTGTGGTAAGGTATTTATTTCTAAGGTCATGTTCATTAAAAATGAAATTATACATCAGCAATTTTCCATTATAATTACATCATCATAAATCACATTTACAAGAAGAACATGCAAATGTTTTCATTATTATTTCTTTAGAACCCACACCAAACTGTGTCTACAATGACACTTTGTACAAGGTAAGAATAAAAGATGTTGTGCTTGATTCTTGAATTATTATTTGAAGAAAAAGTAGACATATGTTATGGCCTGTGATGAGCTCTTTGCATGTGTAACAGTGATCCTAGCCATTAATTATCTTGGCAGTCATTAATTAAGTCACCTGAGGATAGACTAAGATGTCTGTTTGAGCTAACATATTAACAGTATTTAATTTTTTTTCATGTATTTCATAGTATATAGGTCAGTAAGGCTACCTCATACTTTCGAGTAGAAGTAATAAGCAAATAATGATTATTTTACAGCCAGGCACTTCGTTCTACAAATCCGAGTGTGAGCATTGCCTCTGTGGTGAAACAGCTGATCCAATCAGCAAGCTGAATACCATACACTGTGACAAAATAAACTGCTCACCGATCAACTGTTCACTGGTAATATACCTATATATGTGTACGATAAATATACATTATATATGAACGTTTTATTGCCATAAGACAAATCCTATGACTGTTTTAACATTTTTCACATCCATTATTTACATAAATCCATCTCTTCCATTTACTCTTTCTGAAATAGTATCTCAAATAATACTTTTAGTGTATTAACTGTTGAAGTCCTATTTATGACACTGAGTCAGTTTACAAATGGGGCTGGAGACAGCATTAGTAAATCTCAATATAGGATTTGTATTTCAAATAAATTCAACAAATATATTTGTTTATAATAATATGTATTGGTCTGTTTTTGTGCATTTTCATGAAAAAGGGCTCAGTTCATCAAAGTGTGCCAGGCAAATGTTGCGGAACATGTAGAGAAGCATTTTGTGTTGTTGATCTTCCTGATATTGGCATTAAACTCATGGAGGTACGTTCAGCACAATCAAAATAATGCATTGAAAATATATTTTTTGAACATAAACAATTTTATTTAAACATTTTCATAACTCCTGCTCTTTATCTTGTGTAGCCTTCAACAACCTGGTCACCTCCAGGTAACTGTAGTAAGTATGAATGTGTCCAACTGAAGCAGCGGTTGAACCTGATTACTTCAACAATTGAGTGTGCTGACTTTGACCCAGATAACTGCATTCCTGTGAGTAAATGAAGTGAAAATATAAATTTGAAAATATAAAATATTTTATATTTAACTATGTAATATAACTTTTATCTATATATATATATATATATATATATATATATATATATATATATATATATATATATATATATATATATATATATAAACATCTCAAAACATAATATTACTTTTATCTGTTTTAGGGGACTGAGAGAAGTTTAAATGATGGCTGCTGCCAAACATGTAAGTAACATGGTGACTGAAGTATCCTTAGCAAAATAAATAGCTCAATAAAAACCTTCCATCCAGCTGGGGAATAATCACCAACATTTGGGTCTAACTATTTCTTCTTCTTTATTTCTAGGCACTCCTCGTTACAGCTGCCAACTAAAGAGAAACACAACCTATCTTCACATTGAAGACTGCAGGTCGGTTGACCCAGTGGAGGTCACAGCCTGTGAAGGATCCTGCGCCACCTCCTCAATGTAAGAATTACACCTCTCTTTTTAACAGCAAAACATTGCTCTGCATTTCCTTTCTATTTATGGATACACAGTATATTGTTGAAGAAATAAGTTAGTTCATTAGCCATAGTGGAATAAAACAGACTCTTTTTGGTGTTAATTAAACCTGCTTTCCTGTTATTTCTATGTAAAGGTATTCAGCGAAGAGCAATGCCTTAGTGCATACATGTTCCTGTTGCCAAGAAGTTTCCACCATGAAGATGGAGGTGAAGATGGTCTGCTCAGGTGGCCAGACCAAAAACCACTCCTACCTTTCTATTGACAAGTGTGGTTGTAATGCCACACAATGTCACTGAAACCTCCATACAAACATAATTAATAAGCTTTCAATCATTAATACACTTTTATTCAGTTAAATAAACCTTGCATTTTTTCCCCAAAATGAATTGAAAATACCCTTGTGTATTTGTAATAATATATCTGTAATACTGAGGCATGTGATTGAATAATGTAAGATCAAGAAAACAACCTGTAATATGTAAGACATGTGTAGTCACACATGTACACATACATAGGGTTCTGAAAATTAAAATGACTTGCACAATTTTTCTACATACCAACAATAAAATTACAGATTAAATAGTTTCTTTAATTTCAAAAGATATCTGGTTGTTTGGGATGTTTTTATCTGTCTTTCAAAATGCTATCATTAAAAAAACTCATCAAATATTATAGTTTTTATTGAGTATATATCTTTGAGTATATATCTGTGTGTGTGTGTGTGTGTGTGTGTGTGTGTGTGTGTGTGTGTGTGTGTGCGTGTGTGCGTGTGTGTGTGTGTGTAGATACATTGATTTATTAATTTGCAGTTACATTTAGAGAAAAATATTCATGGTCCTGTATGAATAAAGAAATAACGGGGTCATACACGTAAACATACAAGAGTAGTACCGGTAGTTCTTTCTTGACTCCCAAAGCCCCCCTCATCATGTGGACAGGGGCCATTCATTTTGGGGGGGCCCAGCCCCAGGAAGTCACAGGGGGGAGGCTATTGGGGATTTTGTCGGGGAAAACATTACAAAAAAGAAGGACAGGTGGCAACCCTAGTCGGGGGGTACATCTATCAATTTATCTATCAATCCAACACATCGTATATTTTCTAACAGTCTAGAATATTAGATTTGTGGACGAAACGATACGGTGTGCTTAGGCAAGTTTAGGTCTATCTTCGCCACTGCATATGGCATAAATAGGCTTAGTGGGATTTTACCATTACCATGTTTACACAGCTTATACTAGCCGCAAATACGGAACAGTGTTGTCATTTAATTAAGGAAAAGTTGCTGATTGTTTCTGAATTATGTTAGTAATTTTACCATTGAGCTTGACTTGCCGGGATAGTTCTGCATGGACCATTGTAACATATCCATTGTTTCACCGGACCATTTTTATTGTAACACTGCATGGCAGTCACGGTAGTGATGTAGACCGAGGTGAACACTCATCAAGTTGCAATCATTCTTTTTTTTTATAAATAACTATTTTGTTCACATCTATGAGAAATATTGCTGGACATTATATATTGAGAAAGATCGGTACGTTTTACATTACAATTGTAAGGTAAAGGTATATCGTTAGATGCTGACTCTCTGACTTTCTGTCAAGTCGCTAATGTTACGTTAGCTAAGTTGGTACTATCAGTCACTGATTGAGTAGTCAGATTGCCCGGTGTGGTGTAATAAACATGAAATAACTATTCCGTCATAGGAGTATTTTATGGCGTGGGTTATAGTGTGCACCTTGTATGTTTGAAATGTAAAAAGAGTTTCATCTGTGCTATACATTTTTGTATGTTGCTAACGTTCCTAAACTTTAGGATTGTTTATCAAGTAATAACGATTGCTTTTTTGAATGTATATGAGTATGTCAAATCACTATTCAGTGATTGTGGACTGCTGACATAGTGACCGATTTATGTGGGGGATCTAATACGTCAGTGTTCTCTATTCCCTCCCGGATGCTAGTTGTCCTTTTGCCATGGCATCGTTGTCCGAGGAGGTGCTTTTGGTTGTGAAAAAGGTCCGCCAGAGAAAGCAGGATGGCACGCTATACCTAATGGCTGAACGGATAGCTTGGGGCCCCGAGGGCAAAGACCGGTTCACCGTCAGCCACTTGTATTCAGATATCCGCTGTGAGCATCAGATTCACCCTTCTTTGAAAACCATATTGCGCTTATGCAGTGTTGTTGCCATGTGTTGCTCTTATACATGATGTGGTATTGTGGTGGACAGGTCAGAAGATTAGTCCAGATGGTAAAGCCAAAATACAGCTCCAGCTTGTGCTTCATACCGGAGAGAGCAGCACATTCCATTTCTCCAATGAAAGCAGCGCCCTTAAGGACAGGGAAGCTGCCAAGGACCTTCTACAACAGCTACTGCCCAAATTTAAGAAGAAGGCCAACAAGGAATTGGAGGAAAAAAATAGGTAGGAATAAATTTCACCTTGCTCATCGAGTGCTTGGTGCACTCTTGTCACTGGACCAATTTGCGTATATACTCTGTATACTGTATGCACCTTTTATCTCACTAATCAAATATAGACTTCAATATATTGTGGCATCAAAACCAAATGATTATTTTTGTTATAACATACAGTTCTCATACTATTCTCCGTTTGTTTTTTGTTTTGTTTTATCACTGAAGCAAGTTGAATTTACACTCATCTCTGTAGAATGCTGCAAGAAGACCCAGTGCTTTTCCAATTGTACAAAGACTTGGTGGTAAGCCAGGTGATCAGTGCTGAGGAATTCTGGGCCAACCGGATGAGCCTGAACAACACAGAGAACTCCCTGTCAAATAAGAAGCAGGATGTGGGCATATCTGCAGCCTTTCTGGTAAGTTAACCAGTAAACCGTATAGGGCTTGGACGTTAGAATGCATCATATTGAGCTATCTCCAGAGAGTTGTAGTACTGTAAAGTCCTGACTCAATGATCACTAATATCCTGTGACGTAGGGTAACGAAAGTTTTGTTTAGCCACATCTGGCATGGGAAATGTTGCGGCAGTGTCGAACACGTCTCCCAATAATGAAAAATATTTTCACTATTAATTTCAAAACAATGACCAAAAAAAATCCTGCCAACTTAACAAGTAACTCCTGTGCTTCTCAAATGAAGAAGGTCATTGTGATGTGATGTTGCAGTGTACAAGCCCTATAATGGAAATGCTTTGGGGATTACATTGCAATGTCATATATGTGTTTCTTGTTGAAAATACATTGAAAGATACAGCTAATGTTTCAGTTGCTCAGCAGTACAATTTAACTTTATCCATTGCAGGCCGATATTAGACCTCAGACAGATGGCTGCAATGGCTTAAGGTACAACCTGACAGCTGACATCATCGAGTCCATCTTTCGAACATACCCAGCAGGTAAACTATATCAATATCTCAAAACACAATTATTGTGTTTCCTGTGTCCCATCCATGCTGGGCTGAGGTCTACATGTGATTGGACCTATGTTTGTGTTGCAGTGAAACAAAAGTATGGTGAGAATGTGCCTCACAACCTCACTGAGAAGGAGTTCTGGACACGCTTCTTCCAGTCCCACTACTTCCACAGAGACCGCATCAGTACTGGCACACCAGACATCTTCTCAGAGTGCGCCAAGCAGGATGAAAAGGGTGACTAAGCTTTTATTGTCATCTAGGTGCTGACAGAGATTTAATGCTAGTGTAAGTGGACCACTGCAGTGCCTCTTGTGTCAGTAAAGTCTCTACATCTGTGTGCTGCAGGTTTAACATCGATGGTGGTGCAAGGGGTTAAGAATCCTCTGGTGAACCTGCTCTCGTTGGAGGATAAAACACTAGATGAGGTAAAAACCTTGAACCCTTTTTCATGGCAGCATGCATTACATTTTAAGAGATTTGTGACATTCATGTGCTTGGTTCCGTTTTGGGAAGGGCTATGGATTTTCCACTGCTGCTTCTACATCCAATTCTAACAAGACAGTAAAGGAGAACAGCAACTCTGCCATTATTAAGCGCTTTAACCATCACAGCGCCATGGTACTTGCAGCTGGCTCACGGAGAGGGTAAAAACACAAACAAATATATAAAATCTTGTCAACAAGCTACCGGGTAAGTGTCATTTTTTTTCAATGTATTCCGACATGCTTACACAGTGATACACCAAATGACCAAGCTAGCGAGACTAGCAGTACAGATGGAAACTCCAGGGATTCTGACCTCTTCCAGCCCCCTCTTAAAAAGGTATGGTGCTGCGATCTTCTGGAGAAGTCTCTTAACTCAGTGTCCCCTCAGTGATTATGCTTTGGTTAAAAAGAATAAAACATTCCAGGTGAAGTTACAAGAAGCCACAGAATATCTGGATCTACAAAGGGAAAATGGACCAAAAACTGTGGCATTGAACCTTAAGAAATCTGACAGGTAAGAGTCCTAACAGTTCAAAGTCCTCTTCCTCCTCATCTTCTTGTATTTCATGAACCTTTTACTTTGCATCAGTCTGACGTCAATGTTTTTTACACCATGGTTTCTTCCTCTCTAAGGTATGCCCACGGTCCTGTGCCACTTGAGTCCCAACAGTACACTACCAGTCAGGACATCATCAACTCTATCAACTGTATTCGAAACGAAATGGCCAACTACATACCCAACCTAGCTCAGGTTAGATCCACTACTTGTTAACCAAACACATACTCATGTGTTGTATTGACCAAGATGTGCTATTTTTAGTTTTGCAGACCTACATAAAAATATGCTGCTTAAGGAGCCTCTCATTTTAAGTTCATTCAAATTTGGGGTGCTTGGATAGAATTGGGACACTTTTCCTTAAATAAGCTTTGAAGTAAAAATAGACTTTTTCAACTTTGTAGTTCATTAACGCATACGTACATGTATATATAACTCACCCATTAACACGTTGCCAGGTGAGAACTTCTTTTTTTAGGCCAGGCTTTACATTAACTTCAAGCTAGGTTAGGATGCTTTGTTGAAACCAGCCAAGCTAGCAAGCTAGATTTTGAAAGTATCCAAAGGCGAAAATCCCACCCCTCCCATCAAGCCTTCCTCCCATGCCACTCCTCCAAAACAAAACACATGACAACTGACTGAAGACGACTGCAGTCATGTGCAATGAGTGCATTGCAGACTGCCCGCAGTTATGCAGGCAAGTAAGTAGGTAGGTGGGTAGACAGACAGACAAACAGACAGACAGGTAGGGTCGGATACCGTACACATTTGAACCGACACTGGTGCAGGCACCTGGAATTATTAATTAATTCCATTAATTATAGGAAAACATTATTCTAAACTTCTCAATTTCAACATTATTATTTATCAACAACGTTTTACACACCACACAAAATGTAACCCCTCCCTCTGCCCTCCCAAACGCCCCCCTACGACTCCAGCCGGTCAGTCTGTCACCGTAGCATGAAAACTGTAGCACACTGTGGTGTGTGTCTGCAGGGGATGTGCTTTCAGTCCCCAGACCCAGGAGTCGTAGCAGTCCCTCTAGCGGGGGAACGACGTGCGCCACAGTGTGGGTATCACCCCTGGGGCTCTTACTGGGTCAGGAGCGCTCGTAGCTCATTCATTACTGAAGATGCCGATCGATGCCTCAGTTTTGTCGTCCACTGAGGCGTTCACTTATTTGACAGTGGCTGCAGACGTGCTAATGTCAGCTATAGGACCTTGTGTTGACCAGGTGTCTCCTGATGTTTGGCCTGTTTGAACACAACCGCTTGCAACCGCTTTCGGTTCTCCATTGTCCTGATTGTGTGTGAACACAACCATTGCAACCAGCTGCAAAGTAGTGGCTTTCTCTCTTGCTTTCTCTCTACTCTAGTCTACTTTCTCACCCACCAGATGCACCCTCAGCCTTTCAATACCAAATTTGGTACCGAATGATTTAACTTGAAAAGGTACTCTGTAGTACCGACATGATTCACCCAGTGTCCTTAAAAGTACCAAGTTTGGTACCCAATCCTACTGGTAGGCCATCCAATAATTGTATTTGGGCCGACTGAAATGATTGGATGGGCATATTTCAGTCCTGCGTCAGCCACCGTATTTTTGTTGTGATGTATAAAAAATTTCTAACAAAATATGACAGAATATTGCCTCACCTAGCTTTAAAGGACTAACAAAGCCTAAAACACCTTTACATTGTTGGAAGAGGAAACCTGATAACCACTGTAAACCAGGCTGTTCTGGCAGCAAGGATCTGGTAACCACTGTAAACCAGGCTGTTCTGGCAGCAGGGATCTGGTGACCACTGTAAACCAGGCTGTTCTGGCAGCAGGGATCTGGTAACCACTGTAAACCAAGCTGTTCTGGCAGCAGGGATCTGGTAACCACTGTAAAACAGGTTGTTCTGGCAGCAGGGATCTGGTGACCACTGTAAACCAGGCTGTTCTGGCAGCAGGGATCTGGTGACCACTGTAAACCAGGCTGTTCTGGCAGCAGGGATCTGGTAACCACTGTAAACCAAGCTGTTCTGGCAGCAGGGATCTGGTAACCACTGTAAACCAGGCTGTTCTGGCAGCAGGGATCTGGTGACCACTGTAAACCAGGCTGTTCTGGCAGCAGGGATCTGGTGACCACTGTAAACCAGGCTGTTCTGTTCTGGCAGCAGGGATCCCAGGGGCATTCTGGGTTCAACATGCTGTCCTGTACCAGTCGGGCAGTAATTCATTGGATGTCCCTTTTTTGCTTTGAACATAAACTTAAGTGAAATGTTCACTGGAGTACTGTCTACATCTCTGTTAACGGTGCAGTATGTAATATCTGCCACTAGGGGTCGCCCAATGAAAACTAAAAAAAGTACCGTGGGATCATGGGAGTTGTTACCAGTGAAAATACATCTGATTGAGGATCACTGGTATGAGTCCAGTACATCTGCAAGTGTCAGTGGCAGCAGTCCTTGAGTCATCGTAGACAGGGTAGAGTGCGTGCCATTAAGGCTGAATCCTTGCAACGACATAAAGAACTTACTTATCATAGACTGTATATAATGCAGAATACTGTCTTTCAACGTGTCTGCATTGTATCGCATACTTTTATTCTCGAGAACTCGTTGGGATTTTTAGGGTATTTATGGCATCCCTCATACCGAAATGCGAACCTCGGATTAAAAGTTAAAAGAAGTACATTGTGTTAAACTAGATCGCAATTGACATATAGCAATAGATGGGGTATCTACTGCATGACTGTTTTCACATGTTTCCACGTAAGGGGCTGTAGGGCGCATGACTCGATTGATATGCGACCAAATGTGATGGACCGTTACCGTGATTAAACCGTTGTTGGAAACAATTTTGATAATGGTAGTACACAACTCAACAAAATGTATAACATAGGTCTAGTCCATTTTAGACATTTTTAAGTGAAAATGTTACATATACATACCCTTAACGTTTGCTCTTTTTTTGGTTTGGAATGGAGTTTTCCCCAAAAACAAGTGATACAGGATCAACAATCTGCCATTGAGTGTTTCTATAATGTACACTGGCTGAGATCAAGTTAGCCAGCTCTAATCCTGAGGCCGTCATGAAGGGAAGGTGGAAATGTGATCGCCTGTGTCGCATATTGTATATGTGGAGCTTTCACAGTTAATAGTAAAGCCAGTTATACAGATTGTTATTACGCAGTTGATTGATTTATTCCATTTTCTAATGTACCATTCTCAGTATGTTCTCTTTTGGTGTTGAGAGGGGGCAGGCAAAAGTAATTCTGGTGAACGTAGCAAAATTGCAACCCAATTAAATGGGGAGAATCAAGTACAATTCAATATACAACATACAGATAGCAAAACTATGTTGTATATGGAAGTCAGATATGGTCTGACTGAAATGTCTCTTCGACATGGCTTGCAGGTGTTGACCAGCAGTGCTGCTAGTTCTGCCATCGCTGCTCTCTCTCCAGGAGGAGTCTTAATGCAGACAGGCAGCCAGCAAGCAATCAATCGTAAGCACATTCATCCATTTTCTTAGCTCTGAACAGCGGCAGCGCTAATCATGCTGAATATCTTGCTTTTACACATTTGTGCAGCATATCATTGATGATTATACTTTTTTTTTACTTGCAGTTTACTAGACCATTTATGAGATTTATTTAATTCTGAACTTTATTTTTTTATTTTTGTAGAGATGGTGCCCAGTGAGGTTCAAGGAGAGTTGAAACATCTCTATACTGCCGCTGGGGAGTTGTTGAGACATTTTTGGTCATGTTTTCCTGTAAACACTCCCTTCTTAGAGGAGAAGGTGAGTGAATCTTAATATGATTATTACAAGCAATGTATCAACCTGTGTTGTCTTCATCACAACACACTGAATTGTTTTTTTGTGAACAAAATAGAGCAAAATATACAAATTAAAACTGTTCAATTAAAATTTTATGTTGGTGATTTTTTGCAATCACGATTTGCTCATTTGTTGTCCTGGTTACTGTATACATAATTCATCTGCTCTAACCTTTTCTAAAGTATGATATTGTCATCTGTGTTCATTCAATTATAATTCAATCTGTGACATTGTGTTGTAGGTAGTAAAAATGCGGTCTAACCTGGAGAGATTTCAGATGACCAAACTCCGGCCCTTTCAAGATAAGATCCAGCGTCAGTATTTAAGTACCAATGTAAGTCCAAAAGTGATTTCAAGTTTATTTCTCTGCATCAATCAGTGCATCCTTGGAACACAATGGTTGGACTCTTGACTCTATAACCATCCTTCAGATTACCGGGCACTTGGAGGAGATGTTTCAAACAGCCTACAACAAATTCCATGCTTGGCAAACCCGTCGGATGATGAGAAAGACTTGAGGCCTGTCTGACGTGGGATGTGGATCAGCATCAATGTGGACAGCAGATGGCCGAGAGATGCCTGCTAGACTGCTGGGACAGACTGGAGGAACTTGGTTGAGTCTGATATAGACAGGAACCACTACTACATCCCTACATGTGCATCAGATACTAACATTAGTCTTGGTTACCCGCAACAAGCTTTGCATTTCCCATAATGGATAGGGTCAATCTTTATGACCGTTGATACGACCAAACCTCGTGGGGAAATCAGAGACATACCCAGCTCTCAGGAAAATGTATGAGGCATTGGATGTGGAGGACAGGAAGACAATTTCAATGGTGCAGAGCAAGACTTGTGAAAGAGAAAATGCGAATGCAATTGTTCCTTTTGCAATTGCAACAGGTGAATTCAGGGATCTTTTTCCACTTAACCTGGACGTAGAGAGGAGTTATTATAGCAATAAGGCCTTTTACATTTCAGTGTTAAAAGTATGGTCACGTCCTGCTTACAGCTCACTGGTATGTAACGTCCGCACCTTCTATCTTCACTGAAGACGAGTATGTTCATTTGAATTAAAAGAATTGTGTTTTTGGTTTCTGTAATAAAACAAATGTAAATTTCACTCGTTTTACGTTATCACAAGTTAATGTCTTAATCTCAGTTTTTTCTGGCTGCTGTCAAATGTATGAGGTCACTTTTCGGAATTCGATCAATGGGAATTGCGATCAGGCATATCTCTCCTTGCCTGAGAATCGAACCAGTCTGGTCCTCGATAGTCCGATGAAGTAAAGTGACCGGTGGACTGGAACAGGAGGATGAAACCATTTTTTGAGGAAGTCTGTTATAGGTTCGCTTGTGCATCAAACGTCACCACGGCAGTTGGTACAAGTTGGTTGGCTGAAGGGTTCTGGTTAAACCTAGCGTTCTGGTCGTTGAGAATCGTATTTATAAATGCGTAAACTGAGATTGGAATTCGCTTAAAATGAGATAATAACCCAGGAGATACATCTATTCTTAAACCCGGTAAGTGTAAAACCAAACATTGGGAATGATAAGGTTAGCCAATATGCTACCTTGTTAGCCTAATATTCTACGATACAAATGGCATTACCACCGCTTTTGGGATTTGATCAAACTAAGTGAAAGCTTTTTTGCAATCGGAAGATCGGTGTTTGAAAGTCGACATGTTTTGAAGTTATGTTTATTGTTATTTCATTGACATCTCCTGAACTTCTCCATGAACGGGAGCACCGCTGTCAGCAGACAGGTCTCGTGATTCTCTACTGACAGATCTCTCGCATTCTGTGGCTACAAAATAAAAGCACCCTGCCAGTTCACATTTCGGATGTGCTTTAAAGCTGACTTAATTAGCGTTTAGATTTGTTTATCATCTCATTATAAATTCTTAAACTTTACTTTAAATGTAACCATGTTACTCCAGTTATTCCAAGTGTTTACGGTGCCTTGGCGTCGTCAACACACTGCCTGATGTAGGCTATGTAGAAAATAAATAATTAATACTGCAATCTGTTATATTGTTAAATTGAACATACAAGCCTAATGTTATTTTCATGACATTCGCTCGCGTTATCAATTTACCCAGCCTGAAACAATGTTAAGTGGAACCATTTCAATTCGAAAGTGGATCGGTATCAAGTCATATGATGTGACACAAATTGCAACTAACCTCTTGGTATGCAAAAGAAAGACAGTGAGTCATGGTGCGAGTTGAATAACAATGTCCAATAACCTACGTGAACTCTTCAAAATAGCGTTTCCACTGTTTTCCATCAGTTGCGGAGTGTGAGCTGGAGGATTGCCATTCACAATGCCTCCCATACCAGTTGTGCCTGAGAGCCAAAGTCATTTACTGGCGGAATTGGATTGCCTCGATCCGCTGCTTTCTGCCCTTCGCTTGGATTCTGGCAGATTGAAGGTAGGCAGGCCTACGTTGTCATCATATGTAAAATAACCATTACGATTCATTTATGCAGGGCACTCTATGTTGATTATCTCAGGTTGGTCGTCATGTGTCAATGCTTTTCATGCTCTCTCTCAGTGTACCTGCTTGGCAGTGTCTAAGAAGTGGCTTGCCTTAGGAACGTCTGCAGGGGGATTGCACCTCATTCAGAGGGAAGGTTGGAAGCAGAGACTTATTTTAACCCACAAGGTACTAAACAGGCCTAATTCACTTTCAGAAAATTATTTACTGCATATATTGTTATATTGATTTAGTCTTTCTAGAATACAACTGCATTGTATTGAAACTGTATGAGAAGTGTTTGTTTGTTTGTTTGCTATGTTTCAGGAAGGGTCTATTATTCAGGTGGCATGTTGCCCCAGCGATGAAGACTTTATCGCCGTGGCAACAAGGTTAGGGAGATACCACGAAACAATCCAATTGAGTTTCTCCTCCTGTTATATTCGTTCAGATACAAGCATCCAAAGCAAAAGAATGAATTCAGAAACATTTGATGAAGGAGCAGGTTTGGGGCCTCGCTCAGTCGAGGCTGCCTACCTTTCCACTGGGAGTTGGAACAGTCCAACAGGGCGTTGTGGTTGTTTGTGTTGCCGTGGTGCAGCCAGGGTCTGCTGGTGGTGTGGGAGCTCCAGCTGGAGAGGCGCGGGCGGCCAGAGAAGGTCAGCATGTCGTGGGAGCACCGCGGACAGCTGATCACCTCCCTCTGCTGGGACAGCGGCTCGCTCCGCGTGTTTGCAGGAGACACGGGAGGCAAGGTGTCCTTCCTGCGCGCAGGCTCCTCTAAACTGGGCAAGGTATCTGGTTTCTGTCAGGCCCGTCGCTCTGTTTGTTTGACCTCAATACAGACTCGGGTCAGTCGGTGCCCCGTAGCGGCTAAGACCGAACATTAAAATGGACTCTTCTCAGTTAACTTATTTTCTTCTCATATTTGCCATTTGGTAACTAATCCTTCCTTCCTTATTATTGGATAGCTTTTCTCATTTGACGGCTGTTTTGTGTATCGTTATTTTAGGCATCGACATTCGTAATTTTCCCTGTTCAGACTGTCATGACCGTGGACTCTCGAGTCGTTCAGCTGGGCTACCAGGATGGCCGCCTGCTAGTGTCCTCGCTGAGCCGCTGCTACCTGTGTGACACAGAGAGGTGAGCTGCTCAGTAGGCCCGCTGTCTGTCTCACGGGGTGCACCTGAGCTCAGAGCAGCATACTGCTGAGAAGAGGAAGCATCGCAATTCACTGAGCATTTACGCGTTCTTCAGTTCAACCGAATTTCACACCCCCATACTTCCATCATTTTTCCTCTGTTGTCTCTAAGCAACATGTCTGCTTATGTGATCCTCCAAGGGAGAAGTTTTGGCGCATTGGAAACAAGGAGCGCGATGGGGAGTACGGCGCGTGTTTCTTCCCCCAGAGCCGCGGCGTGGCCCCGGGCCAGCCGCCGCTGCTGTACTGCGCTCGGCCCGGCTCCCGCATGTGGGAGTCCAGCTTCAGCGGCGAGGTCCTGAGCACCCACCAGTTCAAACAGCTGCTCGCCTGCCCTCCGCTGCCACTCATCAGCTACAAGTATGGGGCCTGCTCCTATTGGTCTGTTTCACCTTGTTAAAGGTCATCACAACAAAACCTTGTTCCTGTTCTTTCAACCCATGCAGAGGTGAACCACACTACAGCCCAGCACTGCGGAGCTCCCAGTCTGTTGCCTTTTCAAAACTGCTTTATTTGGGGTAAAGTTCTTACATTGTTTTTTTTGTTGATGCTACCGGGGGTACAGAGTCGACAGAGTTGTTTGTGTCATTCTTTACTATGTCATTTTCTAATCATTTGTTTTGCATATCTTTGCAGAGATCAACACTTGCTGACCTGGACCGATTCAGCCATCTACATCTTTAGACCCCAGAGTGCCCAGGTGCTTCTGTGGAGCGAAATCAAAGGTAGAAGTACTCTCCCAACATGTCACTTTGTAAATGTAACTACACCTGGGAGATTTTCATTGTCATCAGCATATATATATATATCTTAAACAAACAAATATCTAAAATTCTTTGTCTGTTCCAGATGTGGTCGACATTGCGGTGCACCGCAGCGAACTTTTCTGTCTCCACGGCAACGGGCAGCTGTCCCACCTGTCTCTGCTGTCGGCGGACCGCTGCGCGGAGCGGCTCCTACGCAGGGAGATGTGGTGGCTGGCCGCCGCCGTCTGCTGTATGTTCCCCCACGCCGTCATCCCCAGCAGGGTAAGGGGCGGACTGATGGGTACCACATGGACGCCACAATGGCTGCGGGCAAAGGCTATTCAATGTCTTTTATTAAGTACATTTCAAAGCGACCAGGGTTGCTGACAGTGTCTGTGCGGCTCGGGCAAATGGAAACCTCCATTTACAGCGTGAGATTTGGCACAGATGATGAACACCGAGAGTAGCTAGAAGATGCTGCATGATACACTGTAATGTTCTCAATTTGAAACTATGCTCGAAACTTGTTGGCTGGTGACTTTGTTACTGTATTAGCATTAATGAAATGTTTCACCTTCTTATGGCAAATGTGCTCTATGTAAGCGTCTGCTAAAAGCCCTGAATGTAAATGTAAATGAGTCAGACGTCGGGGAGAAAAAGTTGGTTGTCAATATCCAAACAAACATCGTTGTGTTTTCGCCCCCCGTCCCGGCTGGCTGTTCAGACCAGGAAGTTAATCCCCATCGACCGCATGGAGCACCTGAGGTCACAGCTCAGTCCCGCCTCCCACCTGGAGCTCATGGCTCAGCTGGATGAGGTCATCTCAAAGCTGGAGCCTCTGGACTCCGCCTCCAGCAGCCGCCGGAGCAGCATTTCTTCCCACGTGAGTTTGGTTAGTATTCTTTTACCATTGTCAAGGTTTTGATTCCACTGCACTACTTACATACATACATACATACATACATACATACATACATACATATATACTGTATGGTATTTTTGTAGTTCTCAATTGTCCATAATTTTCTACTATGGTGCGTTCCTATGGTGCTTTTTGTTGAGCTGATGTGACATGGTAAGCTAGGATCGGATTGACTAGGAAGAAGCATGATGCTGATTTTCATTTACATTAAAATCTTATCCCAAATAAAGAAATATGTTTATGAAAGTACAATCACTACTACTCTGAGAATAGCATTACTGTAACCCACAAAGCATGCAGCATCTGCCCTGACATGGCCCTTGTCTGTTTTGATTCTGGAGGAGAGCTTCAACGTTTTGGACTGTGGCATCTATCGTGTGGTCAGCCGCAGGGGCAGCCAATCAGAGGAAGAGACGGGCTCCTTCATCAATCAGTCCCTGTCTGAGGAGGAGAGGCTGAAGGAGTTTGGAGTGGAGGAGGACCAGGGGGACCATGGTGAATGCTCTCTGGTGTTCTGTTCTCTGAGATGAACGGAAACACATTTCTTGCTGAATAATTTCACAAAACAGGATCATCTTGATATATGAGTCACCACATCTTTCTGTCAACCCCCTCTTAGGTTTGTTTGTGTAGGCTTCCAAACTGGGAAAACAAAATTATGCAAAACAATACCAAATACACATTACATTTGGGCATTAACAGAAATGCTAGATCAAGGAGTATCATTTCAACAAGAATTTGTAGTATAATTGTGAACAGATTCATTTCCTCACACTATTATTTATTATCAAATATTCATTGACTTTAAACTGCCCTATCTAATTTTCTGTCAATGATGCGGTCATATCTGATGACCATTAATATGAATCTTTTGTCTTTTCCATCGTATTCTGCACACGCCACGTTTATTTTTTGTTGATTGAGTCTCCGTTTTATCCATTTCTCTTCTCCAACATATGGTTTGACGTTCTGTCTGCGTAGTGGTGTTCGGCTGTCTGGCTCCGCCTGCCTCCGTCTCTCCCCCACCTTGTCACCATGTCCCTCTGGCCCTCCATCCGTTCTATGTTCTCTCCTCCGGCCCTCCATCCATTCTGTGTGTTCTCTCCTCCGGCCCTCCATCCATTCTGTGTGTTCTCTCCTCCGGCCCTCCATCCATTCTGTGTGTTCTCTCCTCCGGCCCTCCATCCATTCTGTGTGTTCTCTCCTCCGGCCCTCCATCCATTCTGTGTGTTCTCTCCTCCGGCCCCATCCTCACACAGATCCCCTGGGCGCCGAGGCAGAGCGGGCCGAGTCCGGCATGCCGTTCCACCTGCCCCTCTCCTTCCGCACCAAGCCCCCCCGCATCGCCCTGCAGGCCGTCAAAGACAGGTGTGTGTGTGTGTGTGTGTGTGTGTGTGTGTGTGTGTGTGTGTGTGTGTGTGTGTGTGTGTGTGTGTGTGTGTGTGTGTGTGTGTGTGTGTGTGTGTGTGTGTGTGTGTGTGTGTGTGTGTGTGTGTATCTGTCAGTATGTGTAACGGTATGGTGATTTCTAATGTACCTATTCTAATCTCTGGGATTGTGTGGATTATATCAAGGGAACCCAGATACCAGGCACAGTCAGAAGGTCTACAAAGGTCCAAAAATAACAAATGAATTCATGTTTGTGTGTTTTCTTTATTTTCCCCAGTGTCTCTAGTTTTGTTAAGAAGACAACAGAAAAGATTAACACTCTCCAGATGAATACTGATCTTTGGCAGCGTTCGGACACACAGGTTGAAGTGTTGGCAGCTACATCCCCATCTTCAGAAGATATGGAAAACGAGTGAGTACCTTATGAGTTGTGCCACGAGAGCAGACCAGCAATTTACTATCTAACTAGCTATTTGTTTGTCTGTGTTTACCAAAATGTGGAATGGAAAGTATTGCTCAGGAAGTAAAGCACAGTGTTTCCTCTCCCTCTATTAAACGGCAGCATAAATGATTAACTCCACACTGCACACATTTTTTAATGCCCTGCGCAGAGTTTGCGCTGACATGGCGAACACTGTGCCTGACCTGCATGACCTCCGGACAGCAACAGAGCGAGCGACGTAAGTACATGGCAACCATTAACATAACTGAATAAATCAAATACAAAAAACGCGTCTCAAGAGGATATATGTGATGTTTCTTCACCATCAATATTGAATATTGTTATTGATGTCTACCAAACCCAGCTCCCAGATCCTGGATCCCTTCGTCCTGATGGACCCAGCTGCCCTGGACCAAGTCCTGCTGGAATGGCTGCAGGTGCTGGAGCGAGTGCTGGGAGCGGAAGAGCCAGGCTCCTGCAGTGAGGATGCTCAGCCTGACGAGGCCAGGCCGAGGGAGGATGCTCAGCCAGACGAGGCCAGGCCGAGGGAGGATGCTCAGCCAGACGAGGCCAGGCCGAGGGAGGATGCTCAGCCTGACGAGGCCAGGCCGAGGGAGGATGCTCAGCCAGACGAGGCCAGGCCGAGGGAGGATGCTCAGCCAGACGAGGCCAGGCCGAGGGAGGCTCTCAGGCTGGAGCTGCAGCTCCAGCCTGAGAGCCTGGAGCTGCAGCTGCAGTCTCTGTGTTCCTCCTCACAGGAGCCCACGGGCCATGTTGCAGGTGAGCACCTGCAACTCCATGAGGAGGAGCACCAGGGCGAGGGTGACAGTGTTGGTCCCGAGTCCACCGAGGAGGAGGAGGAGGAGGAGGAGGAGGTGGAAGAAGAAGAGGAGGAGGAGGAAGAGGCTGAGAACCACTGCCACGGCACCCCGGAGCCTGTCCGAGTGGAGCCCCCCACACCCTTGCCCTCAGAGCTGCTTGGAGATCTCACCCAGCTGGCCACCTTGTACCTGGAGCTGAGCTGCTTCAGGAGGCAGCTGGAGGAGCGCAGAACCCTGGGGGTCGTCGACTTCCTGCGGCGTTACTTCTTCCTGCTGGACAAGGAGCGCGTGAGGCGCATGTGTCTGCTCTGCCACAGGGAGGAGCCGGAGGTGCACAGCTCCTTCGTGGAGGCCATGCAGGGTTAGAGGAACACCGGCTGCTCACCCAAACCTTGCGGTGCTGCAGTTGAATAAAGACAAATGAGCGTGTTTCTCTCCCTCAACAGAGCTGACCCGGTCCAGTAAGGTGGTGGAGGTGATCCAGAAAGGGGACTTGCTGAAGTCACTGCGAGGCCTGCGGGAGCTGCAGCCCTGGTCTGCCTCCGAGCTCCTGGCTCACTCACACAGGTCTGCCCCCGCCGCCCCCTGCTGTCCCTCCCTCCCTGCCGGTTCAGGTTCCTAATAATGAATGTGATGCGCGTGTGTAGCGGAGTTGATCGTGTTCCTCAGATACACGTCATTGAGGGCGGCAGTAGCTCAGTGGGTAGAGCGGGTGGTTAGTGGTCGTCCACTAACCGTAGGGTTGGGGGTTCGATCCCTGTGATCCCCACTTCCAAAAACTGTCTGCATGTCGAAGTGTCCTTGAGCAAGACACTGAACCCTGAACCCCAACTTGCTCCCCGGGCGCTGATCATAGCAGCCCACTGCTCCTATGTACAATAGGATGGGTCAAATGCAGAGAACGAATTTCGTTCCCATGTCACATGGGAATGACAAATAAAGACCACAAGGTCCCAATAATTAATTATAATTATTATTGAGAAGCAGAACGGGCTCTCCAGAATGGTGGTCTCTACACATGGGGCAAAGCACCCATTGAACCCACCAACCATAACCACATTATCCTTTCCGCTTCTGTCTAGGTTGTATGAAAAGCACGGCGAGGCGGCGGTTCGCTCCTTCTCGCAGTTCTACCCCACGCTGACCCCCACTGATGTGATGGTCATGGCCCAGCAGCCTCACTTCCTGGCCTACCTGGATAACCTGGTGCAGTCGCGTGCAGAGGAACAAAGGTGCTGCGCTTATATTTTGAAATTCCATTGCCCTTCTGTCTTACAACCTGCCTTATTTTGTTTGAATTTTACTTACTTACTTACTTTTTTGCATTGATAAATGCTAACGTGTCTGTGTTTTTCTTCTGACTTTTTTTTACAGATTATCATTTTTAGGCTCCCTCCTCCAACCAGAATCTCTGCGGCAGGATTGGCTGGAGCTGGGTCTTACCAATGATGCCCCTCAACCTTCAGACACCCTAACTGCTGACGGACAACCCAGGTGTCTGTCGTTGTCGAGACCGACCCGTTTTCTGGTTTTAATTACCCTATTCCAGAAGTAACCCTAAACCCTTCATCTCCAATTCCAGGTGGCATTCCCATTTCTTCAGTTGGGGCTACGGGCGTCTTCTTTCTCTGCTCATACGTCTTCCTGCTGACCTGTCGTCCAAGGAGAGAATGGCGGAGACCTGTCGGAGCCACGGGTACCAGAAACATTAAGAGTGGAGGATAGAGGCGATAATCATAGTAGTGATGGACTGAACAACCCACATCATGCTGTTCTGTAGCTAACCTCTTATTGTATATAAATTGACATCTTTGCATGTTTTCAGCAGTAGTGTCTGTGTGAGTGGGAACTTGTGTGTACTCATGCTACATTGTGTCCATGGGCCCTCTGCAGATACTGGACTGGCTACCTGTTCTTGTGCTGTGAGCTACAACGTAGGACCGAGGCTTTCTCCACCATCTGCAGGCTGGATGACATCAGCCTGCTCGAAGAATCACAAGGTTAATAACCGTCTGTAATCGGGTTTCGCATGATTCAGTCAAGCATTCGAATAATTTATTTAGCGTTAGTGAAAACACAGTCTTACGATTGACGACACATGATTTCAAGCATGCAGCGAGCATGCTTGAAATCATGTGCAAAACCACAAGCATGAGGGGTGTAGTCTGGAGGCTGAGGTTGTGGGCTGGATCCACAACGCCCTCCTCCACCGGCCTTTGTAAGCGTCCGTGAGTGGGATGCCTGCTGAACCCCAGGCCACCCGCGTGTGTCTCTCCTCAGCCGCACCGCAGACGGTCCAGGAGTGGAAGCTCCTCCTCCAGCTGTCTCAGGAGTGCAGCAGTGAGCCGCCCGCCGCCGCCGCCGCCGCCAACGGCACCGCCCAGCTGCTCAACGGTTCGGCCGTAGAGCAGCGCCGGCGCCAGGTGACCCCGGAGAACCTGACTCTGAGGCTGGCCCGGACGGCGGGGCCCGACCGGGCGCTGGAGATCCTGGAGGAGTGTGGCCTGCCGCTGGGCCTGAGCCCCCACTCCTCGCTGGTGTGCGAGCTGCTGAGAGTGGCGGAGAAGAGACAGAGGTAAGACCAACCCGTCTCAACGTGAGAGAACCTCAGGAACCAAAGGTTGTACTCTGAGTGTTATGGTGCGGGATGGGCCATGCCAAGGGTTCAAACCCCCTGAAAGACCGAATCACGTTTGTTGAATTGGTTTTGTTTTTTGTTTCAGAGCCACAATCCAGACCATGCTGGAGCGCTGTGATCGCTTCCTGTGGTCTCAACATGCCTGACTGAGCCCAGTGCTGTGTTCCCTCAGGATCCCCTCCCCTAGCCAGACAAGCTAAGCTACTGCGTGGGGGGGGCTGTCAGCCTGCCTGCTGTTATAACTGTGACCTAACCTCTTAATATTAGCATGCACAAGAGCTTCCCACTCTCATACTGTATAATAATATTATATACATGCCAATTGTATTATTGCCTTACATCTCACATGATGTATTTGTAAATGTTCCAGAGTGTATAACATGCTGAAAATTCCTTTAGGCTAATGCTTGTTGTAACGTCTTTATTATGGATTCATGAAGAATGTGGCACTTTTTAGTTAGTTTTTTTGCTTTTATTTATATATTTCTCAAATGACCAAATGAATAAAGACTATAATTGTATAAATACTGGGACAAATGTTATAACCTATTAATATTTATCTTAATAAACTTTTCAAATTCTATTTGTGTGTTGTAGTGAACCAAAGATTAAAATGTAGTTTAAAAAAAAAAGGTCATCACAACATACTGGACGAGGAAGAAGATTGCCTTGGTGCTCACGCTGCTGTCGCATCATGTAGGCCTATGTTCTGTTTATGTGCTGCTGTCGCATCATGTAGGCCTACGTTCTGTTTATGTGCTGCTGTCGCATCATGTAGGCCTACCCTCTGTTTATGTGCTGCTGTCACAACGTGTAGGCCTACCCTCTGTTTATGTGCTGCTGTCACAACGTGTAGGCCTACCCTCTGTTTATGTGCTGCTGTCACAACGTGTAGGCCTACCCTCTGTTTATGTGCTGCTGTCACAACGTGTAGGCCTACCCTCTGTTTATGTGCTGCTGTCACAACGTGTAGGCCTACGCTCCGTCTGTGCTGCCGTCGCATCATGGAGGCCTATGCTCTGTGTGCTGCTGTCGCATCGTGTAGGCCTACACTCTGTTGATGTTTGTGGGGACAGGGTACTTGGAGCATCAGAATTTGCTTGCTGTGTTACAAAGGCGTTTTTCTTGGAGGAGCTAGATGTTAGCTAGAGGGGCGACTCAGCAGCAGAGTGTTAATAAGACTGTAATGACATGCGATGGATGACTCAGAACTGATGATATCACACACCTGGACTCATCAAAAGGGGAAGGGGATCTCAAAGTCACGTGACTTTGTTTTCAAGGGCTTGATTTACGGGAATGTCGTCTATAGGTTTCGTCTGTAGTTTACATTAACAGTTGTGGTCACAGAATGCTATCAAATATTGAACTCTTTAATCTGTTCTGTTTTGAGACTATGAGACTCCTCCAAGAATTCCCCTAATCCCTCTTCTCTCCTCTCCTCTCTTCCCCACCCCTTTCCCATCCCTTCCATACCCACCTTTGATGAACTGCTTGTGTCATTGGAAACTCTGGCTTCGGTACCATCAGATTGAACATTTTGGCATGAAGTAAGGACATTGACGCATCAGTTGATTCATAATAACATTTAGAAAAATATTTGTGTATTTAGGCTTCTTCATGAATTATGACAATAATCAGTACCTGTATTGTGACGTTGTCTCACACGCCAATACAAATGTAATGCAGCGTTACTTGTCCACTTTTCTAATTCAAACTAAATCGCTGCTTTGCTATGGCAGCTTCTGATTGGTTGATTGCGTTGAGGTAAAATATTTGATGCTATCTGGAGGCAGATGGACTCTGATGAATATGTTGGAAAGGGTGAGGCTGTGACAGATGGGTTTCAACATGAGCAAGAGGCAGAGGCGCAGGTTTGATTTGAAAGGTTATTAGGTGGAGGTAGTGGAGCCGTGTGTTTGATGTGGAATGGCTGTCACCCGCTGGGAGAGATAAGGGATTCTGCACATACCTGTTGGCCACATGGGCTGCGTATAAAAGCCTTAACACTCACACCTGAGCTGATACTGAACCACAACACCTGCCGGCCTCCAAACACATCGACTGCCCTTACAGGGGAGACCGTTACATTTGCAGGATAGTAGAAGGATATTATTATTATTATTATTATTGTTATTATTATTATTATCATTATTATTATTACATAGAAGGACATTACTGTGTCACTTGTATCAGAGTGATATACATTTTGAATGTCATATCCATGGTGTAGAGTCTCAGCTTAATGTACACAGCACTCATGGTAAGTGATATATTTTGTTTTAGATGATTTGAACTGACTTGTGACGGATGGGACATATAACATGTGTATTATACCCAGAGGTCTTTGACTGCTATTTGACTGTTCTAGGTTACCGTCTCTCTGTTCGCCATGGCTGTTCTCCTGCTGTCTTTGCCTCAAAGTGTGTCTTTAAACAAAGTCTTCCACAATAACTCAGGTTTCAACTGTTTTTTACCTTAAAGCAAATATAGTGTTATAATATTGGCATGGTTAACCACGTGAGATTTGACTCTGAAGCTGTTTGTCTTCTTGTCTTAGAGGCTGTGTATTTGGGATCCCAGTTTGTAGAGCAGGCTCTTCGAAGAGCTATGGAACTCACTGACACTGCTTACATCCGAACGAGCGAAAGGTAAATCTCCTGTAATTCATCTACTACCACATCTATACTTTTAATTCTATATAACAGATTCTGATTTCATTAATCATCATTGACCTTTTAGATTGGATCCCACAGGCTGTAGACGACAAAAATTAAATGTATCAATTTCCTAATTTCCCAGTTAATTCTGCTCCTGACTGTGCCTGTTCTTTTCAAGAGTGAAGATGTCTTTGTCTGAAGGGGCTCTGAGGCCCAGTGACCTCCTGGCCCAGTTCAAACAGACAGAACTCAGAACCAGGGCTCACATCCAGGCCGCTGAGCTTCTGGACAACACAGTGGAGCTGATCAGAGAGATGGTCTACACTCACACCATGGCACAGCCAAACCATGGCGGTAATGAAACAAGCATAACAACTAGAGATTTTTAGATTTTTAGAGATTTTGTTCTGGTCCACTCGAAGCAGTGGAAGGATTTGGTTTAGTCCAGTGAAAGGTCAAAATAATCAACATCATCAGTTAGCATGTCAGAAACTGTTAAGGAAAATGAATGGCTTGCATCTCGTTAAGAACAAATAATAGTATTGCTCTTAGATTCAGATATAGTGAATAGTAAAGTAGGGTCCTGGGAACAATCTAGCTTTATAATAAAGGAAGGCAATCATTGAGCAGTACTGTTGCCCAGGGTTCTGAAAACAGCAACACATTGTTCTGGTCCACGTGTCCCTAAAGAGCTGCTGAGTGACGGGGATGAGAAGAAGCTGCTGCAGGTGACTGGATGCTCCTCGGAGCTGAAGAGCGTGTCCTGTGACACTGACTGTCTGTCTGAGCGCTACAGATCCATCACGGGGGAATGCAACAACCGGTCAGTGTCCTCAGCCGTGCCATGTCTTGAGAGGAGTGCATCCAACTGAACTCGACTGTCTCTTTTAAATTAGGCATCGCTTGAACGGTACAAGTTAATGTAATGGCTCGGACATGTCCGTCCAGAAAGCCGACCTTACCCTGACCTTTCAGAGAGTTCAGGACAAGAGATAGGGTCACTATTGTGCTGCTGGGTCTGCAATGTCTGCAGTCTACCTCTCAGCGTCCTGAAGCAAGATGCTTAACCCCTACCTGCTTCTTCTGTCTACCTGCTCCTGAGATACATAGCATGTATCTGAATGCAGTATAAGATACTTTGGATGAAAAAGCATCCGCCAAATTACTTAAACTTTAAATTGTTGTATGACCTTTGTCTGTCCATCTGTTCTTCCTTCTTCCTTCTTCCTTACTTACTATTGTTGCGCCCCCTTCAGGCAGCATCCAAGTTGGGGTGCTGCAAACATCCCCTACTCTCGCTGGCTGGAGCCAGAGTATGAGGACACAGTGGGCATGCCGAGAGGCTGGGACCCAGAGCACACCTACAGCAGCTTCAGTCTGCCTCCGGTAAGACGCCGGGTCTTCTGACCTCCACGCCACGCCACGCTGGAGGGTAAAACAAGGCTCCTCTAGTTAGGAGAGAAAATCCACAATACCTCACGTAGAAGTCATCTTAAGCTTACAGGATAATCTTGAGGTTGGGGGTGCTTGACTCCCATTTGAAAGGTTCTCAATTTTAACCCCAAAGAACAATACACATGGACCTTCTGCAGTCAGATGCCCAACTGCGACCTGCACATTAACAACATGTGTGATGGCATACTTTCAGCTTGTTTCATAAAATAGCCATCGGTTTAGATGTGTAATTGAGGGATTGAGGGATTGTATCTGGGTTCACTGTAAGTCCCTTTGGATAAGTGTCCGCTTCACTACAGCATTGTGTTTCACATTTCAAAACACGTCTTATGTCCTTATATCCAGGTTAGACTTGTGTCCCAGGAGGTTCTATACACACACAATGACAACATCTCCCTGGACTCCACACTGTCCCATCTGCTGGTGGAGTGGGGCCAGTGGATAGACCACGACCTCGCCCTGACTCCACAGAGCCCGAGTACAGCAGCCTTCAAGACGGCAGTGGACTGCACCCGCAGCTGCAGCCGGGACACGCCCTGCTTCCCCATCCAGGTGACGCCCGCTCCACACAAAGTCCCGCCGGGCTTCGCTTCGTTCATTCGTAGCCCCATTTCTAATCTGACATTGCCAGGGGCTGTTCTCCATCTTCACCACTTCAAAGATCCCGTCTTCAGATCCCCGCTCCGGCCTCCAGAGCTGCATGCCCTTCTTCCGCTCGGCGCCGAGCTGCGGCGGGGGGAGCCAGGCGCTGGGCCGCAGGGAGCAGCTCAACGCCATCACCTCCTACGTGGACGCCAGCATGGTGTACGGCAGCTCCCGCAGCGTGGCGTCGGCCCTGCGCAACCACTCGTCTCCCCTGGGCTCTCTGGCCTTCAACCTGCAGCATTCTGACCACGGCCTGGCCTACATGCCCTTCCTGAGCCGCACGCCGCAAGCTCGCCTGGACCCCTGCGGCCCTCGAAGGGGGGGGAATCTTTCCTTCTCGGAGCCGCCGGACTGGTCACCGCGCCGTGATAACGCCACTTCTTGTTTTCAAGCTGGTAAGACAGCAAAAAAACAAACAAGTGAATGTATTGCGATATAAGCTCTGGCGGTTTTGTATTCAGATTGTCTTCGTCATGGTCGTTATGACCATTATGTCTCTTCAGGGGACTCCAGAGCCAATGAGCACTTGGGGATGATTGCGCTGCACACTGTGTTTCTGAGAGAGCACAACCGATTGGTTGAGAAGTTACATGTGCTCAACCCCCACTGGAGCCCTGACACCCTTTATCAGGAGGCCCGCAAGATCCTGGGGGCCGTCCACCAGGTAATGCCCAGCCAGCTGGGTCATACAGGATGGATGCTCATCCCTTTTCATGTAGAAAGGACAACCTAATACAATACTCTATGATGGGACAATACCCTTTTAACTTGGGTCCACTGCAACTATACAAGCAATGAGTGCTGCAGTGCATTGTTCTCACAAAGCATCGCCCAAATAACCCTTATAACCCTGACTCTTCCAGATCCTAACATGGGACCACTATCTACCTCGGGTCTTGGGGGAGAGTGCCATGTCTCACCTCATGCCCACATATGAGGGTTATAACCCAGACGTGGACCCCAGTATTGCTAATGTATTTGCCGCTGCTGCGTTCCGCTTTGCACACGTCACCATTCAGCCAATGGTGGCCCGGCTGGGGCCAGGATACAGCCTCCGCTCCACGCACCCACCGCTGCCTCTGCATCATTCCCTGTTCGCCTCCTGGAGAGTTGTGCAGGAAGGTAAAACTAAAGCGTGTCACACTGTCCTCCATCACTGACAGGCCAAGTGGCTAAGGTTCTATGTGCTCTCTCTCTCTCTCTCTCTCTCTCTCTCTCTCTCTCTCTCTCTCTCTCTCTCTCTCTCTCTCTCTCTCTCTCTCTCTCTCTCTCTCTCTCTCTCTCTCTCTCTCTCTCTCTCTCTCTCTCTCTCTCTCTCTCTCTCTCTCTCTCTCTCTCTCTCTCTCTCTCTCTCTCTCTCTCTCTCCCCCTGTATATAGGTGGGGTAGACCCTGTACTGCGGGGTCTCCTGCTCTCCCCAGCTAAGCTGCAGGTTCCAGGGCAGATGATGGTGGAGGAGCTGACAGAGCGGCTGTTCCAGGCCCAGGGCGGGATGCCCTTGGACCTGGGGGCCCTCAACCTGCAGAGAGGGCGGGATCACGGACTGCCTGGTGCCCACATTGTCCTTCAATCATTCTGTCAATCATCTTTTAGTGAATGCACCTACAGAGATGTAGCACCTCCAGAGATGTTGACTGTCTTGTTGTGAAGCTTGTACTTCCTGGCTGGTGCTATTTCTGTATCGTGAGTCATAAGTGATATGCATCATCCAAAAGAAAACAAAACACCTTGTCTTTCTGAGTCAGCAAATTTCTCTGCACTTTGTTCAGTTGTTTTGTTTCTTTATCCTTTGTTGTGTCGTGTGTGTTGTTTGTTGTGTGTGTGTCATTGTGTAGTTACTACCATTCTGAGAGTACGCCTTGACACTTCTCAACCTCTCTCAGTATCTACTAAATGACGTGACGTGACAATGAGCGATGCTCCCTCTGCCCTGGCGGCCCTGCCTGCTATCACAGGGTACAGTTCCTGGCGGGCGTTCTGTGGCCTCTCCGTTCCAAACACCACCGCGGACCTGGCCGACATCCTGGGGAACGCGGCCCTGGCGGAGAAGTTCCTGGAGCTGTACGGCACGGCGGGCAACATGGACGTCTGGGTGGGGGCCATCTCGGAGCCGGCCCTGCCGGGGGCCCGCGTGGGCCCTCTGCTGTCCTGCCTGCTGGCCCGACAGTTCAGGGCCCTGCGAGACGGGGACAGGTGAGGCCTGGAGGCACGATGTTGTCATACTGTCAAAGTATTTCTTTTGAGGTGATGAAGAAAATGAACTATACAACAAGATCACACAGTTAGCTTATGTGATATTATGATACTTCAGAATTCTTCCACTTACTGTCAAAATGTATTTATAATGATTATAGATAGATGAAGATATTATACTTAACAAAATGATACAAACAATATGTACAGTATATATACTCATCATGTGACATTATATAGTTACACTGTGAATATGAGTGTCATTAGATGAAGGTGTGCGTGTGTCTCCAAGGTTCTGGTGGCAGCGGGACGGCGTGTTCAGTGCTGCTCAGCGGGAGCGGCTGCAGAGCGTCTCTCTGTCGCGCATCATCTGTGACAACAGCCACATCGCCCGCGTCCCCCCGGACCCCTTCTCCCGCACGGAGAGCGCCCACGACATGCTGCCCTGCTCCCACCCCCGCATCCCCCGGCTGGACCTCGGGCCCTGGAAGGAGCCGGACGTGGGTACGAACCAAAGAGCTCGACTTTATGAGACTTTAGGAAACTTTATGAATCGTGTCAATAATGAGCAGGTCCAGGCATGATGCTTACAGGCAGACTGAACATTGAACATTACCTTTCAGCTTGGAGTATTTTGTGTAATTGTGTTGATTGGATATTTGCCTGTATTGGCTCCCCCTCTCAGATCCCAGCTGCGGTGTCATACCAAGGATCCAGAATGGCTATTCTCTGCTGTGTGACTCGGTGGTTCTCTTCCAGTGCCACTCTGGCTTCAAGCTGCAGGGCTCTGCCTCTGTCTCGTGTGACGCGGGCAGCCAGCAGTGGAGGCCTGCTCCCCCTGCCTGCCATGGTGCTCACAACCACACTCTCCTCTTTAGATGCCTGGAGTGAAGTAGCTTAGCCGTACAAGGAAGCCATACCGGGAATTTGACATGGTGCATTGGTGCAAGAGATAAAAACTAAATATACATTATACAACTGTGCAGCAAACTGACAACTGTATACAACATTTTCAATAAAAAATATGAAATACTCAAAATGTCAAATAGATACTCACTCCCTTAAGTGTCCAAACCATGGAGACAAAATCTGGCTTTTATCTTATCCACGAACATCTTGACCACAGTGAGACTCGTGTCATATTTTTCAACACGTGAATATAAAATGAAATCTACATGTATATAATTTCAGACGTTTATAAATGCATGGAACATATGTCTGCACCCCACCAATGTGCGCTGTATCAATATGTCAGGTTCCTTCATTTGTACAGGTTCTGTCTGTCTACCTGTCTGTCTCTCTGTACTTCCATCTGTCCTCCTGATCATTATATCATTATATTCACCTCAGTGGTCTTTGTTTCAGATCAAAACACATCTGTAGCTTCTGTGATCGGTGCGGTTGTGGCCGTGATCGGAGGAGTCCTCCTTCTGGCTCTGATGATGGTTTGGTACAGAAGGTAGGCGGCCTCTCCTCTATTGTCTAAATGCTTTTATTGGTGAGACTGCACATAGCTTCAAGTTATGATTGAAGTAAAAAGTTAATGTAAAAAGTCTGATTTCTTTTGGTGAACTCAATACTTGTTGACATGCTGCTGAATAAATTTTCGTTGATATATTATTGTTTTGTGTTTTTATGTTTCAGATATTTCCCAAAGAAACAAGAGCTGGTGAACGATGGATGTTGCCAGCGGGACAGCTGATCCACATTCAGCTCTCATCATAAAATGTATGACAGTGATTATCTTTGTAATGGTTGTTCTTATTTACTTATTTACCATTTAACAGACATTGCCATCAACAACCACACCTCCCCCACCGCCCCTCTGTCCCAAGGCGTCCCTCAGGGTTCGGTGCTTAGTCCTCTCATCTTCTACATCCTCCCTGTTGGTAACACCAAGAGGGAGCGTAACAAGTTCTCCACTTCTACTGCTACCCCCGATGATGTCACCACTGCAACTCACTCCAATCTAACCAACTGCCTCACAGAAATCAAATCATGCATGCAAGCCTTGAGTGCTGCAACAGCATTCTTATGGCACATCATCCAAAGTCCTAACTCAACTACAATAAATCCAGAATTCGCTCCCAATTCTGATGTCCTTCTTCTCATTCACAGAGCCCTCCATAACCTTTGCCCCCTCCTTCCTCACCGACCTGCTCCACCAGCACGCTCCTACCTGCAGCCACCTCCCATGCCTGCTGCCTGTGTCCACCAGCACGCTCCTACCTGCAGCCACCTCCCATGCCTGCTGCCTGTGTCCACCAGCAGGGACCCAGCGGGGACCTGGACCTGTGTGACCTCCTCCTGGGATGCTGCCCTCCCTCTGGGACTCAACACCCAACACATCTGAGGCTGCACCAAGCTGTCCATGTTCAGATCCCAAACAGAAACCCACCTGGTTAGAATTGCTTTCAATGCCTGACTAATGTTGTGTGCTGTGTTTTTACTATGATCATTTTAAAGTTATGTAAACTTTGAGTGCCACGAAAAGCACTCCACAAATGACATGTATTGTTATTATTATTAATAGCTGTAGGTGTTAACTTCATTGTTGGTGTGAGGTTTGGTTCATCATTGAGGCCAACATGAAACTCACCCCACACATTCACGTCTAAGTACATTCGTTAGCGTTGCTGTTTATTGACAGCCGTTTCTAATGAGCAATGCATCACACGGTGTGACATCACGGCTGTTCCTCTGGTGATGTGCTGTGCCACCGTCAGCAGCTAGACATGTGATACTATTGGCTGTAACAACTGGCCAGGAGGAGTCCATGCAGAAACCCCATATTAACCTATCAAAATAAATGACCTATGAGTCAGACGTAGTTTAAGAATTTCAGATCATTATATTTTGTATTTCCGAAACCAGTTGGGTAACTATGGGTGTGGTAGGTAAAGTAAAAAAAGAAAACAACATTCAAATTAAGGTGGCCGAACAGTTCCTGGTGATGACCTCAATCTCATGGCAATAGAAACGAGCCCCGGTCTGCTTCAGCTTCACCTCTCACTGTTCCCAGAGTGCTCGGCCTGCAGTACTCTGCGCTCACAGATAAACTCACGAGCAATCTTCCAGCTCAGCAAATGTCGTAGTCATCAGGGGTCATATCAAACAGCACAATGAAATGCAGCACAATAATAACTTGGTTATGGTGCAATAGTTGTCTTTATTGGTTATACACAATTGAAGGCAAAAAAAATATACATCTACTCAGTGCTTGCTGAGATAACGCATTTGAAAGTCTTGGATAATAAGAATTATTGCACTTCAGTTTTACCTTCAAAAACACCTATACCATGAATTGATAACATTGACACAATGTATTTATTGTGTTTATGATGGCTATTCACTGTGCTCATGCGCAAACTGTATAGTACTGTATGGCTTGTATGCATGAATCGTTTTTGAAAGTACAAAACTGTCATTGCAATGATTGTGCATATTGCAATATAAATGATATCCTATCCGCAGTGGTCTGATCTCTGACAGACAAAATGGAGTGCAGAACATCAAGGGGTCATTTGTGGACAAAGGGAGATCATTCTGCGCTGCTTCTTCCAGACCATAACAATTAGTGGTACTTCAGAGGTAAAGAATTGAAGTGAAAGATCTCCTAAATATTACATACTGTCATTCCTGGGTTATGTCGAGTATTCTGACAGTCCGGATACGCGGCATGGACCTACGTGGCGATGTGTGACAGAAGTGAACATGTTCATTCACAAAGCCAAACAACAACCCAACAGAAACGTTTTACAGCAAAACAATCCCACTTGCATATATGTGTAATGAAGCAAATATTTAGCCCATTCATGCTACTATTGGGTGGCGTAAAACCATAAAACTATGCTGCTGGTTCCAATCCGTCCTGCCATAAGTGACCCCAAAACCATTCTCTGCTTCCCTCGTTAGTGGACCCAAATGCAAAGCAAATAACCTTCACACTACCATGATTAATCATCTACCGTGCAGAACCTAGACTTGTCAAAGCGATCGCGTCACAATTATTAGCACGTACTCTGTGAGCGGTGGTCTTTCTGCGCGTGTTGGCCGGCCAGGCCCCCTAACACTGGTCGGTGAGGTAGAAACCTAACTTGGCCACAGTCATCTCCCTGCGAAGCCGGATCACTTCCTGGAACATCTGTTCAGCTGGGCAGCAGAGACGGGAGGAACCAGGAAACAATTTGGTGTTAGCGTAACTCAGTATAGCATGACTCCTATTGGTCATGGGTAGGATAAGATAAGACGTGCTTTATCAATGCCAGATGGGACACGTGGCAGCTGTACAGGACCATAATAAGAATCATACACGATCATACAAATCATACAAATGAGAAAAAAGATATGTATAAAAGAAAAGAAAGATGTGTATGCAAACATAATTATTATAAGTCATACATTGTTTTTGGAAAGGTAAAGTAGAACTTGTATTGTTTAGTTATAACTTATTTAAACCCACCATCGTGCCTCACAAGGCCCTGCTGTATATAACGGATATAGGTGAAGAAATTGCACACAGCGGTGATCTGAAAGAGGGGGGAAGCACAGACAACGTCACGTATTGCAGAGCGTCCCTAAGCAGCATTGTACTGGGTGAGGATGAGAGAGGAGAGGAGAGGAGAGGAGAGGAGGAGAGGAGGAGAGGAGGAGAGGAGAGGAGAGAAGAGGAGAGGAGAGGAGGTACCCGTGCCCGACTAGAAGCAGAGATGTAATAGCAGCTCTCCTTGTCCCCCAGTTTGATCTGATGGCGGCAGAGCCGGGACATGCCACTCAAGGCACACGTTCTGTCAGGGCAGAGAAGCACTCATGAGTTGACTATGGAAAACTACGGCCTACGACTGGCCCCAGAGCAGCACACTCAATATCACTTGTACGTTTAATAGCAGGCAGACAATGGACACACCGTCACACGCCTCATGTGACAGAAACACTGGGTCACAGGTTTGGGTTTTATGAATGTAGAATTCAGTGGTGACTGGAGAGTGGGCAGGAAACAAAAGATCTAATGTTAGTCCCCGAGAGGAAACAGTGAGAGGTAATGCTTTCGAAGACTCAAGAAAATCATTAGGGCAACGTTAGAACAATTAGAAGGGTGTACTTGAAACTCCTGCAGTCATATAAAGTGAGGAGTGTGCCATTTAACATGCACATTTCTGTTAGTGAAAAGATCAACCGATGATTGATTTGTAAAATGACTTACGTCTCTATTGTTGCCCTAAAGCCACTGGAGAAAAAAAATATATTGAGTTTTTTTGTGTTGTAATTTAATACCAGTGATTGTGACCAGTGCTCCAAATATGCAGGTGACTTCTGGATTACTTTAGCAGACAACAAGAAACAACAGAAGGAATGCTAGTTGGTATATTGAAGGTGTGTGTTGGGGCTAACTCACTTGTGACCTCCACAGTCAATAGCTGTGGCTTTGACCATCGGTATGGCCACAGGTTCAATGCTCAAAGAATTGCTCTCCACCGCACTCTGCACCAACTGTGACAGCTGAGACAGGAGAACACATACACTGAGTCACTTATTATCCCCAATAAAACGAATGGCCTGTTTTGCACGGCTGTGTGCTGCCTGAGTACTGCCCGCATGAGTCAAGAGAGCAGAGCAGAGAAGCAGTGAAAGGGGAAGTACACTTCCGAAAGCACGACACCGAGACGGCCTCCATCGACGGAGCTGGCCAATCTTGCCTCAGATCTGGTGAAGGAGAGGCAGGGTCCAATGTCTTCCCTGTAGATGCGGCTGAGGAAGGCAGAAGCGCGGTCCACACCAGGCTGCTCTTTCCACATCAAGAACTCTGCGTACAGGATAGAGTCCGTCTGGAATCAGAAGATACACCTGGTGCTCAACTACTGAATGCATCACTCATGAAGCTCTAAGAGTCTGAAGGGGGTTCAAGATATACTGTATATAAGATATTATAAACATAAGTCAATACTATAGACGCATGCAGACAACTACCGCATGCTCAGTTGTTAATCCAGTAGGCAGCCAGAGAGCTGGTCTAAGGGACAGCGTTACCTGGCTAGAGTTAGGGGCCCCTTGCTCTCCCCCCTTGCCTGACCCCCTATTCCAGAAGGGCCCGTGGGTTTCCCCCTGGCCCAGTGGCCGGGAAGCAGACACAGAACCAGAGAGAGTAGAACATAGAGAGGCTGACACAAGCAAGGGGGAAGCAGACGGGGGCACAGAGAAAAGAGGAAGAAGGAAACAGTGTTGTGAAGCAGCCAGGAGTAAAGCACAGCCTCTCGTCTTGTGACAGGAGACACGAGAGGCCAGAAACAGAACCGAAGACTGCTGAGGTAGTGAAAGTGGCAGAATCGCGGGAGAGGAGAACCACCCTGTAGTGTACACCCTCCAACTCCTTGCTCCAACAATAGAAAACTGGACCTCTTCTACCGTCTCGTCTGATAGAGGACAAAATGGTCTTTTATCCGAAGCAACTTCCAATACATTCGGCGTCTTCAGTCAAGGCATTTTGTTCAAGGATGCAGAGGCCGCTGCCCCCTGGGTCCTCTGGAGCGCCCGCCCCGCTCTACAGCCGTACCTCTCGCTGCTCTTTGGCAGCCGGCAGCCCCGACACAGAGGGAGATTCTGGTTTCTCTGGAGTGAGCTGGAGGATCCCACTGGCGCTCTTGTTGCGCGTGTGTCCCCTGCCGGGCTTCCGACCGGCCGTTGGGGACAGCAGCTGTGGGTGGAGCTGGCGATTGGGCGTAGAGGGCGTGGAGGTCAAAACCAATGTTTTCAGCGCAGTCACCTCGGCCTGAAGAACATCGATCTAGGAGGAACGTCAAACGTATAACATTCAGGGGCGGCTTTCATCCTGTGTCTTACAACACCGTGAGTGCATGGCAAGTACATTCTGAGCATGGGTGACCCACTGGTGGGAATCGAACCCCCAACTCTGCCCAATCAATTGAGCTAAACAGGACCTGTGACATGTAGTTTAGTGATATAGACAACAACATTCTAAATATATACATAGATTTCTTTCAAGCTGTATTAGATAAATATCACAGGGGTTTGCTTACGCATTTACCAACAGTTGAATGAGCACTGGACGACTCAACAGAGCCGACTCAACAGAGGAGGGGAAACAAAAGGATCCTCAGACGGGGTTGTAGTCACCTTGCCCTGTGCCTCCCGGAGCTGCTTCTCGGCCGTGGCTTGCTTGACGTTCGCCTCGCGCACCATCTTGTGTGCTTCCTGTTGGTGGACGTAACAAACATCCCCAGGTTGAGGCTGGACTCTTTCACAACAGAGCTTTACATTCAACAGGTCACCTGGTCAAGCTCTCATGACCGGCCATGCAGAGCAGAGGACCTTCAGGTGCACCTTAAGCAGGGAGGGCTCACCTCAAACAGACTGGCGGTCAGCTCCTCCAGCTCCTGTTCCAGTTGGTTCCTGACCTGCGACAGACGCTCACACTCCTTGTCCTTGAGCTTCAACTCCTGCAGACGCATCGGAGAAAGACACTCACCATTTTAAAAAGGGCCTTCATCCACCTTCATTGTGATCTCTTGTTTTCTGTGTGTTATGGTGGTTGTGTGTGTGTGTGTGTATGGTGTATGTATGCGTGTATGTGTGTACATGTGTGTATGTGTGTGTACGTGTGTACGTGTGTGTGTATGTGTATGTGTTTGTACCTTTTTGGCAGCATCCAGCTGTTCCCTGAGGATCTCGGAACCCTTCTCTCTGATTTCCTTCTCCCTGATCTCCAAGGAGGACCTACGGGAGACCACGCACTCATGGTCTGTGGCTGACATCTGTCTGCAGCCAGAAGACGTGGCCCAGGCTCCCTTATTGGTGTTGAGCTCTGGGTCCGATCAAAATCAACCAATCTGGGAAACATTTATAGTCATAATCATAATACAATCATAGTAATCCTAATAATCAACATCAATATATAATCACTACAGTTTTGAAAATATAAGAGTTGTAATGCAGCTTGGAAATAAATGAGACCATTAATGGGTTTGGGGAGTTAATATAAAACAGCGATTATATTAAACCAAGTTATACACACTGATGGTTCACTACATTAAATTGTATACTGACAGTAAAGAATGAAAACGAGCCCCATACAATAGCCTACTCATCAACGTAAACAGGCTTTCTATTCTTAAACCTGGACAATACACTGTCACTATACACCACGTAAAGTAGGCCTAGAACTTTATTTCATTCAACTATCCGTAAAGTTAAACAATGATTCGATGACGTGTGACGTGTAACCCAAATAAGCAGATTCATGTTGATACATAACTTTCCATATAGAATTACAATTGCATCCGCCATGCCCTTACCCTAGTGTTCAGGACAGCAACAGAGTCCACTCTTCCCGCGTATGAACAATATAGCAGAGGTCCAAAGTGAATTATTTCCTATTACATTTGTCCTTACATAAGTTTACTTAGCGATAGCGATCATATTCCACAGAGGCGACGCACTTGTTGAAAATCAGTGTAGCGACAGATTGAGGAATGCGGACGCTGACGTAAACAAAAACTGGGAACCGTGAAGTTTTTTCCCAAATGCAATGAAGTTGATTGACAACTTGATTTTGTAAACTATAGCTCAGTATTTACACTGCGCTAGGCCCACAACTTTACCAGAAGTTGATTATAATGACTTTATGTCCTCAAGCTCTCGCGAGTCACATGACAGCACGTCTCCTCCCAACGCCCAACATTCCCGGCCAGGAGCTCCGGTGGCGGTCGGACACCCAATGGGTGTCAGATGGAGGAGGAGGAACACCGGTACTTCCGAGGCTGTATGTTCACACTGCTCGGGTTTAGGCCGACCAAATGGTTTGGGGTTGGCGGCGGTAAATGTGTTGAGATGCATTTTAATCAACGTCGATATGCGAGCGGTTAATAACCTATCTCGTGTCAGCCATAGGCTAAATGACGCTTCTGCCTGCAGTGCCCACCGCTGTGCAGAAAACGATAAGGTGTCTGGTTTCAGTGCGCGCATATGGAGGCCATCAACACAAAAAAATAGCAATGGTCATGCAATTGTATATAGGCTATACAAATACATATAAAAAAAAATCAATTCGGCTCTACTAGTTTCATAAAACAGAATATTTATATTATAGTTTTATAGTTTATAAAAAAATATTTTAAAAAAAGTATAGTTTTTTATAGTTTTATTGCAATGGAATAATAGTATTGGGAAGAAGTAGAGTAGCCAGCCCTTTTAGATTGGTTGTGTTTGAGACGTTCCTACCAGCAGCACCCTCTCCTCTTCTCTCTCCCCAGCTGTCGGCTGTTCTGGGATCATTTGTTTTGCTAAAGGAGGACACAGAGGTATACACCACTATCTCAGCACTCCCTGTCCTACAAACCTCATAACCCAGAGGTGGATGGATGCAGTCATGTGGACGAAGGGCATCAAAGGCATCCATGTCTTGGTGGAGGAGAAGAGAGGGTTTAGAGGGTTCTTACAAGCTCCTGGTGGTCCTGGCTGCTAAAGATGACTTGGTCTCATAGCCAACTATGTTGCAAAGAGAACACTTTTGATACATGCATTGCTTTGATAATGATGGAAGTATGAATCCCTGAATTTCACAGAACGTTCTCAATCTAACAGAAAATGGACATCATTGAGCAGTCCTTGAATGGGCTGTCATCATAGCTTCCTGTCAAGCGAAGTGGCAGCCGTTGTTTTTGAATGGTCTTGTGTTTAGTTGGTTACATATTATCTTCCCTTTGGAGAACCTCAGAGCAATTCATTTACAAACACGCACACTCAGCCTGGTGGGCAGCTCTGTTACCATGATAAGATGTAGCACATGACTGTATGTCTGTCATTGAAAACAACCTCATCTGGTAGGTTGTTTAACATTGTATTGATTGATTTCTAAAAAGCATGTATAAAAAATGTCTTAAAACTGTTCAACTTATAATAAGTTGATTTAACCAAACCAACTTAAAACTAAATTGAGCAAATTCATTGACCAAAATATGGTGTTTTTTAACATCACAAAGCATAAGTTGAATGCAAAGAAACTACTTTCAAAATGGCTGAACTTAAATAGCTTAAATATCATAGACAACAGTTTAAATTACATATGCCCCAGATTTCTCTCTCTCTCTCTCTCTCTCTCTCTCTCTTCTCTCTCTCTCTCCTCTCTTCTCTCTCTCTCTCTCTCTCTCTCTCTCTCCCTCTCTCTCTCTCTCTCTCTCTCTCTCTCTCTCTCTCTCTCCTCTCTCTCTCTCTCTCTCTCTCTCTCTCTCTCTCTCTCTCTCTCATTCCATCCACTAGGGGTTGGGGTTAGTCAATGCTGTGTCAGGCACCATCATCCTGGGTACCCAAGGAAACAAAAAAGAGCTAATTACATGAATGAGGAACAATGATCAGTGATAGGAATGCTCTTGAAGTGTGTGTTGGAACGCATACCAAAATCCAGTAGATTGAGGAGTCACTACATGTTGCATAAACGGTCTTGACCATATTTGTCCTTAATGTTGGTGTTATTATGGAGTAACTTAAGCGATCTGTTCGCTGAGATTACCGGGGAGCAGGTCTACAATGCAGCTTTGTTTCCGGGACAGATTAGCACATCAAGTGACCGGAGGTGTAAGTGTGAGTGCGTCTTGGCTTTTCCTTTCCTTTTCCCTCCTTCCCCAGCTTTCTTCATGGCTGTCCTGCCACTGCACTCGCCACAGTGAGTCCCCTAGGCTCTGTATTGTATGTTGTATTGTGTTGTGTTGTGTTGTGTTGTATTGTGTTGTATTGTGTTGTGTTGTATTGTGTTGTATTGTGTTGTGTTGTATTGTGTTGTGTTGTGTTGTGTTGTGTTGTGTTGTGTTGTGTTGTATTGTGTTGTGTTGTATTGTGTTGTATTGTGTTGTGTTGTATTGTGTTGTGTTGTATTGTGTTGTATTGTGTTGTGTTGTGTTGTATTGTGTTGTGTTGTATTGTGTTGTGTTTTGATTTGATTGGCTGCAATGGGGTTCGTTACACAACGAAAACATGAAACACAGGTAGAAATTTAAAACAGATTTGATGGAATAGAAACACTCTGAACTGTATCACCACCATTCATACCCCCCCCCCCCCCCCCCCCCCCCCCCCCCCTCTCTCTCTCTCTCTCTCTCTCTCTCTCTCTCTCTCTCTCTCTCTCTCTCTCTCTCTCTCTCTCTCTCTCTCTCTCCCTCTCTCTCAGATCTCCAGACAGACCAGGATGGCTCCATGAGAGAGAGCTGGGTGGATTGGGGGTCTCCCTGGTGTGAGCAGCAGGGATGACGGTGACCTACTCCCGCAGGGTGGCTGACGCAGGCCTGGGCACCTTCTCTCACCTGCTGCTGCGCTGGAGGGGCAGCATCTACAAGCTTCTGTACAGGGAGCTCATCATCTTCACCGTGCTCTACTACTTCTTCAGTTCGATGTACAGGTAACCTGGTGGAGCAGTGAGAACGATGCTTGTGCTGATAATATTCCCCATGCTTAAAGGAGACTGTTGTGGTTGTGCTACTGATGAGGGTTTTTTTCCTTCACCAGGTTCATGTTGAACGAGGATCAGAAGCGACAGTTTGAAAAGCTAGCTATGTACTGTGATCGCTATGCTGAGCTCATTCCTGTGTCCTTTGTACTCGGTGAGTCTGAAGTCTGTGTGTGTGTGATTGTATGTTTGTGTGCGTGTGTGTGCGTGCGTGTGTGTTTTTGTGTGCGTGTGTGTGTATTGTGTGTGTATGTGTGTGTGTGTGTGTGTGTGTGTGTGTGTGTGTGTGTGTGTGTGTGTGTATGCATGTGTGTGTGTGTGTGTGTGTGTGTGTGTGTGTGTGTGTGTGTGTGTGTGCCTACACACACACACACACACACACACATGTGGTCCTCAATGGCCTGCTCTTTAAATTAAAAGCATTCAAATGTTGAGTAAAACAGACAAAGAGGCTTCATTGCTCCAATTATATCACGTTCATTTTGCATGAAAAATGTCATCATTTTCATTATTTCATATATTCATATTTTGTTGTCATATTTCCACGTCAGGATTCTACGTCACTCTGGTGGTGTCCCGCTGGTGGGGTCAGTTTGAGAGCGTTCCCTGGCCGGACCGGCTGGCGGCGCTGGTCGGGGCTCACGTCCGCGGGCCTGACGAGGCGGCCCGCTTGACCCGGCGCACTCTGATGCGCTACGCCAACCTCTCGGGGGCGCTCATCTACCGCTCGGTCAGCACCGCTGTCTACAAGAGGTTCCCCACCACGGAGCACCTGGTGCAGGCAGGTAGGGTGGAGCTGGTGGGGGGGCACTGTGTCAATGATATGTAGGGTGTAGTGGAGCTGGTAGGGTGGAGCTGGTGGGGGGGCACTGTGTTAATGATATGTAGGGTGTAGTGGAGCTGGTAGGGTGGAGCTGGTGGGGGGGTCACTGTGTTTATGATATGTAGGGTGTGGTGGTGCTGGTGGTGCTGGGGGTCACTGTGTGAATGATATAGGGTGTAGTGGAGCTGGTAGGGGGGTCACTGTGTTAATGAGATGTAGGGTGTAGTGGGGCTGGGGGTCACTGTGTCAATGATATGTAGGGTGTAGTGGTGCTGGTAGGGTGGAGCTGGTGGGGGGGTCACTGTGTCAATGAGATGTAGGGTGTGGTGGTGCTGGTAGGGTGGAGCTGGTAGGGGGGTCACTGTGTTAATGATATGTAGGGTGTAGTGGTGCTGGTAGGGTGGAGCTGGTGGGGGGGTCACTGTGTCAATGAGATGTAGGGTGTAGTGGTGCTGGTAGGGTGGAGCTGGTGGGGGGGTCACTGTGTTTATGATATGTAGGGTGTGGTGGTGCTGGTGGTGCTGGGGGTCACTGTGTTAATGATATGTAGGGTGTAGTGGAGCTGGTAGGGTGGAGCTGGTGGGGGGGTCACTGTGTTTATGATATGTAGGGTGTGGTGGTGCTGGTGGTGCTGGGGGTCACTGTGTGAATGATATAGGGTGTAGTGGAGCTGGTAGGGGGGTCACTGTGTTAATGAGATGTAGGGTGTAGTGGGGCTGGTAGACTGTTTTGAGTCCCTTCTGAAAGGCATTGGGTTCAATCCCCATATCTACAGCCTGCCTGTAGGCATGGCCTGACCAATCTGCATCAATCCACCGTCAATGAAGGTCCATTTTGTCCACAATGTAATTGTAAAATGTGCAATCTACTAGGCCTAATTATTTACATCAAAGCCCACATAAGGTCATTGGAGTTGGTGTCCTACAGTAGTGTTCATATGTTTAGTTATACATGAGCAGTGTCTACTCTAGTAACAAAGATTATGTGTGAAAAATTCCTTCCAGACTCAGGGCCCGAGTAAGCGCAGCACGGCTTGGCTTCTGGCTCAATATGCTTCCGACCGCTGTGGCTTAAACCTGACTCTTTGTTGTGTTTGCCTCTACTTTAGCAGTGCCACAACACGGATTATAACCCAGGGCATTGCACATCACACAGCATATTAGCTATTTTTAGCACAGTTTGTGAGCAAAAGTGATTCTAAAATGGAGTTCAAATCAACATATTCATCACAGCCCATGATTTGTCTCTTCTTCCTCATGGTCGGGGCGGCGTCATCGTCATCTGTCATCGTTGTCTCAGGCCTGATGACTGCAGAGGAGCTGAGGCACCTGGAGGCCCTGCCCTCCCCTCACAACAAGTTCTGGGTTCCCTGCATGTGGTTTGTGAACCTGGCCCTGCAGGCCCGGACGGAGGGCCGCATCAACAACGACGTGGCCCTGACCGCCATCCTGGCCGTAGGCTTCCATTCAGTCCAAACAGCGACTGTCGTTCACATTTTGCGCTTTTATGGAACTTTTATTTTGATATGTTTACAGATCCTGCTCTTCTGTCCCCCTCTTTGCTCAGGAGTTGAATAGTTTGCGAACAAAGTGCATGAAGCTGTATGGTTATGACTGGATCAGCCTGCCGCTTGTCTATACTCAGGTCTTTGAAGTTGTACTTGGTAGAAATAAGTAGACATAAGTAGAAATGTAGCAAAATTGTATAATAATAATAATAATGATAATAATAATAATAATAATAATAATAATAATAATAATAATAATAATAATAATAATAATAATAATAATAATAATAATAATAATAATAATAATAACAACAACAACAATAACATAAATAGTTATTATTGTCAATCAATTGATAATCATGATTGTGCTAATCAGGTATAAAAGTATATACCGCTCACAGTTCACTTACAGTTTCGAAAACATATTTGAAGTAGATACAAACTGTGCAGTTTGACGCACATTGTCAAAGATCTTTGCAATCAGCAAACCCCATCACCTGTCCCTCCCACACCGCGCCCAGACCTAACTGTTGTCTGCTGATTAGGTGGTGACCGTGGCCGTCTACAGCTTCTTCCTGGCTTGTCTGATTGGTCGGCAGTTCTTAGACCCCGCCCAAGGTTACCCGGGTCACGATCTGGATTTCTATCTGCCTGTGTTCACTCTGCTGCAGTTCTTCTTCTACGTTGGCTGGCTTAAGGTACAATGAGGCAGATGACATTCAATGTGTTGATCCCATCCTCCCTGAATTCACACCGATCCCCTCCCACCTCCCCATGATCCGCCCCCAGGTTGCCGAACAGTTGATAAATCCCTTTGGGGAAGACGATGATGACTTTGAGACCAACTGGCTAGTGGATCGTAACTTACAGGTTGGCATGGAGAATAAATCACTTTTCCAAGTGGCGTTGACTACACATCCTAAACCAGCTACCATCAGGCTGCCTGTTGTTCCTTCTCTTGCAGGTGTCCTTGTTGTCTGTGGATGACATGTATGGCAGCCTGCCGGCGGTAGAGCGGGACAAGTATTGGAATGAATCAGAGCCTCAGCCTCCGTACACGGCAGCCAGCGCTGAGCACCGCAAACCCTCTTTCATGGGCTCCGCTCTTGATATTAGGTTTGACCAATTCAACTGTTATGCACAGAGTTGCCGTGGGGGGGGGGGGGGGGTGGAGGGTTGGACTCGCTAACTTGATGTTTCTGAACCAGTGTGCCCAAGGAGGAAATGGAGTTCCAGCCCAACCTGGAGCAGATCAAGGAGCACGAGGAGGCCAGCTACTCCACCCCGCTGCTGGGCGGGCTGGGCCGGCTGCTGGGCGTTCAGTCTCCCAGCTTCCCGCGCTCCTCCAGGGTGCCTCTCCTACGCCGTCGCCCCGGGGCCCCCCTGAGCCGCTTCCCTCCGCTCCTGCACCCCGCCGTGGCGCCCTACGCCCCGGGCCACGGCCGCCACCCCGCCGCCCCCCCCGACCAGGACCCGGACTACGCCTTCTCCTCCATGCCCCTGTACGAGAGGCCGGGCTTCTACAGCTGCCCCCAGACGCCCATCCACTGCGCGCCGCCCGCCGTGCCGCGGCCACGCCCCCCTCGCAGAGTGCTGGGTGACTGGGAGCGCAGCTGCATCTCCCTGGCCCCGCCGGTCACGCCCACCACACTGCCCCCGCCGCCGTCGTCCGCCTTCCCCTGGCTGACGGTGGACGGCGAGGTCCCCGCTGCCCCGGCGTTCTCCTTCCCGGACCCGGCGCCGGAGCTCTGTCCCATATCTAAACTGAGACCAGGACAGGGCCTGCTGTCCCGTCGCCCCCCGCCCCCCCCGCCTCACCCTGGACCCCCCGCCCCCCCGCCTCACCCTGGACCCCCCGCCGCCAGCCGACAGCCAGCCTGGAACGCCCAGCGCTCGCGGTCCTGGGGAAAGGGTGTTTAATCTCCCCGCTCGTAATGCAGCAGGAAGCCCCAGCAAGCCCAGTACCAGCTCTACCAGCCTGGTGACGACCTGCAGCACCAGCGCCAATGCTGCTGCCAATCTCTGCAGTGTTACAAGTCGCAGCAGCTTTGGTAGCCATGGTAATTTCAACAGCACCATACGAGGAAGTAACGGGGGCAGCAACGGAGGGCTGAGCAATGCTATGAACACAGTCTCCCCTTCTGGGTCGTCTCTGCAAGTGGCCAATCAACAGCACTCACCCAACGATTCAGGGATTTCATTAGCTGAAGGTGACCTGCTGGGTTCTCTGCTCGGGGACCAGAAGAGCAAAGCTTCTGGAGGAAGGGAGCAGGACTAAGGCAGGCCATGCAATTCACCTATTGGCAGGTTTTTCCTGTCAACAATTACATTAGTCAGGTAATGATTGAGAATGAAATGTGTCCAAGTTAAATGTGTTAACCGTTAGTCTGATGTGTTTGATTAAACATGAAGTTGTACACGGCATATTAAAGGCTTCATTAGCACTCATTAAGTTAATCTCTACTTCCTTCCTGGGCTTTACAGAGCAAATGAGCCTACTTATGCAGTAAGTATCGCCTGGAATCAAACAAACATTTGAGGTGTAATTAGCAATCTCTCCACCGCTCATGGAAATATAGTAACAACTGTTTTCCTACTTCATTAATTCATCTTTAATGAACACATCACATTTCCATGTTCAACGATTCCCTCATAAATGAAACAAAACCATGACAAATATTTAGGATATTTATTACTGTAATCAAGTAAATGTGTAAAACCCCAAAACAAACACAATATTCATAAAACACAAGACAAGGGGTTAAACATGCAACAAAAAAAAGCTTATTTGTTGTGCACAATTGATAAGTGACTTTGAACACTTAAGTGTCAGTGAAGGGATAATAATGAAGCAATGCAGGCCATCATTACAACCTAAAAGAAAGGACAAGCAAAGGACAAGCATGTATCTGTTGCTTAAACACACGCATGTGTTGACTGCCCAAAGGAAGCATTTTAATCACATACTTTAAATCATAAATTATTTAAATAAAATATATTCAAATACATGAACACTAGAACAAGCTTTGCACCAATTCATAGTATTCTACTTAAACCAGATAAACTTTATCTTTCACAAATGACTGACCGGACCATGTGAGATTACATAGATTATAGCTGCAACTAATAGGAACGTTATTCAGGTGATTCTACATTGGGCCTCCCCGCTGGGGATGAATCCCGGCCAGAGCTCTGTGTGTGTGTGTGTGTGACGTCCCCATGGGAACCAGGGGTTCAGGCGCTGGCCCCGCCCAGGGTGTGCTTGTCGAACAGATACTCGGCCATGCCGTTCTCCGGGGCCCCCATGCGCCGCAGGTTGGTCACCCAGTCACTCAGCTCTTTGATGGACTTCACCTGCTCGTCCAGATAGTGCGTCTCGATGAAGTCACACATCTGTTGAAACAAAAGGGAGACAAGATAAGTCAATTGTCCCAATTTGTAATTATATTCAGGGATAAAAATACAACTGTACACACTAAGGGTCAGTGTGTATGGTGTCGGGTTCAAGTTCAAAAAGGGGAGAGTCATATTGCACACTCACGTACATCACACAGTTAGCATACAACTAAATAGCCTAACACAGTTATGGTGAAATGCAATGTTGTGGGCTTCTCTTACATGAGGGTCATTGTGTTCGGATGCAATTTTATGGACATCGAGCAGGGACTGATTCACGCTCTTCTCCAGCTGCAAGGAGCAATCCAGGGCCTCCACCGCACTGCCCCACTCGTCTCTGTCGGGTTTCTGTCAGAACACATTTTGAGGAACTTCAAATAAAATGAAACTGCAGCTTTGAAGCCAAGCAGATATTGTACAACGTAGCATACAATGTTAACAAGGTTTGGCAAGCTCACAATGTTGGTAGGATTATTGCATTTTTCAGCATGTGCTATAAAGCATGAAGACTTGCTGGGAGACTATGCCTTATTGCAACTCATTTGTGTTACATGCACGTGTCTGATAGTCTGCCAGGAACTGAAACATGAGCCGTTGTTGGTAAAAATAGAACGATCAATGGGGAGTTTTTCATGCCACTGTCAACATGTAACACTACCAGATGGAAAGCATTGTGCTATGCCATCATAAAACACCTTGGGTCATCAATCAGTCTGGTTATACAATTAAATAAAAGCACTGTGATTAAAACCTTAAAAATTGCATGGTTCAATGTATTTTGTTGAAATGACTACTTGGCAATAAATCGCAAGGCTCCAGCTGTGTGTATGTATAATTAGCATCATGACCTTCAGACACATTCAAAAACACACACAAAACCAAATGGACTATTTGAAGTAGACCAAAAGTAACCAAACCCCGTCACACCGTATCGTCTTCAGTCAAACAGTGGTCCAATAACGTACAAGGTGCTCCTAGCTCCAAGACAATCGGTTTGTCAGCCAGTAAATGTTTTAGAGGTTGTGAGGAAAACTCAATGTGTGCCGCCTGTGCCAACTGGAAGTGCCTTGTCTTGTTGAGGGAAGTATCACCTTGGGTCAACATTCACAAGGCTAACATGAAATCCATATTGGTAAGCTTACCCTGATATCCTGCAGAAATATCCTTCCACCCCGCCGGTTCTGCAAACCCATCAGCTTCTCTGCGTGCTCACGCTCCTCTTTGGACTGCGAGCGGAAGAACTTGGCCAAGTTGGGCAGAGACTTGTCATCCCTTTCAAAGTAGTAGGACTGAAAGGCAAAGAACAAAACAATTAGATCCAAATTATGTAAGTTTTAAAATTCCCACCGATCCATTACAGATTTAGGTAGGACAGACGATGATGATATGGTCAGTTGTTATATAAAGACACTTCTAGGTGGCTTTGCTCTCCTCGTCTGCTCCATGTAGAAGATACCTTCCTCATGGATGGAAACATCAGTTTATCCTTATTATTGGAGTAGTTAGCCTTTTCTTGGATGAAAAACAAAACATATGTTCTTCTTTTATGTCGGGTTTCTGTGTATCTAATAACATGAAATAGAGTAATATTACAAGGGTAATCTTACTTGACTTAAATCTTACCATTGACAGGTAAACATAGGAGGCATAGAGCTCAAGGTTAATCTGCCGGTTAACCGCAGCCTCGCAGTCCTGGTGAAAGTTTTGCCGGATTTGCGAAGTCATGTTTCTGAGAAAAAAGCAAAATGGCTATTGACAATAGTTTTGTTAAAAACATTGAAAATAATCTTATATATATGGGGCATTATTGATCCTGTTTGGCAATGCATTGTATACATAGGAAAATAAAATTCAGTACCAGTGATACAAGCAACCTGACAAAACAACCTGATAAAAGTCAGAATTGACCTTGGCTCATTAGATCAGGCCATTTAGAATACAATGTAGACAATAACTGTAACAATAACAACCTTGTTTGCTTTGATACTAAAGAATAAAATGACCAAAGGCTCAGAGAAATGTAAGTTATGTAAGTTGTCTCTTGCCCGCCGAAATGGGACGAGATAACCCACAATACCAGGAGCATGAAACATGAGTCCTTCATGTGAGCGTTTTTGAGGTAATAATCAGTTACACGGAGGTAGTATTGACGATCTTAATTTACACTGAGGTAGTATTGACAATCTTAATTTACACTAAGGTAGTATAAAAATGGCCAACGGTCAAATTTGTCTTACATTTGATAGGGATATATATATTTATTCACACGGAGTCGTGACAATAACAGTTTGCTGCATTTACCTGTTTAAATTGGTTAACGAATATAACGTTCCGACTATGCGTTGAATTACAAGAGAAACACAACAGCGTCAGCCTACCTTGCCTCCTGCTAAACGAGCTGCTCTGCCAGTGACTTATCTACTGCTGTCCACTAGCCGAACGCGCCACCAAAGTTAGCTGAGCTAACATCACAACATCCGGTTATTTCTTTCAAAATAAGACCGTGCAACGATCATAAAACAAGAGGATGACATAATAATGGCTTCTTTCTAAAGGCAACACCGTTGCGTATTATTGGTTGAACCATGTGTGAAACATGGCATTTATTAGAACATGTACTGTGTTGGGTTTTTTTGTGGTTTAGAACCTAAAGCTGTGTCTTGTAGATGCCACTGGAGCGAAGGTCTCTCGAATATCAAATTTAAAACAGACTTCACCGTGGATCAAAAACCAACATTATATTCAGTCTATTCGTTAGACATGCCCCAAAGCAGTGGACTATATGTAAATTGTTCTTCAACCAGATTATTTTTTACTAATATCGTGGGTAACCTGTGTAAGGAGAGGTTCCGCAGGTCATCCCTGCCGCTGTCAGACTGTACAACACCTGCACCACCTGAGTATGTTGTACTTTCTGTTCCTGTTTTTCAATTACCCACCACTCTCAATGGCTCTATTTTTATCTTGATCTGATTTTTTTTTTTTTTTGTCTGTACTTATATTTCCATTCCGATTACTTACAATGTACAATATTATTTATATTATGTTCACTTTGCCATACAATAACCTCGAGTACTTGTCTGATCATTGTGTTTGCCCCTTACTACTTTAATTTCTGTGGTGTGTACTACACTTTTCTGATGCTATGACAAGTACATTTCCCCGCTGTGGGATGAATAAAGTATAATCTAATCTAACCTGGGAACCAGACGAACCTACAAGATCATGTTTTTGTTGCATTTGCTAATTTGTCAGACAATGTCTGGCTAGAGGGGGTGTACACAAGTGTAACAAACAATCACCATGGAAACCTTTATTTTGAAAGGGTGGATAAAATCCAAAAGATATCATTTGTACAATAGAGGCCCATGCAGACCTGACATGACAAAGTTGTCACTTCCACTGTATTTATTGCTCACAAATACAATAAAAGTATACAAAACAAGAAATAACTCAGATCAAGTCATTTATGCAAAACCATTTATACAAAAACTAAAGATAAAAATAAATCCCATCCCCTATATCTAGTAGTGACCAAGTCGAGGTGGAGAGTGCCACACAGCTGAGCTGGTGCGTTTGAAGTAGCGCGGTTTGCTCTTGTAGAAGATGTTCTCCAACTTCGGGGGCTCAATCGCTCCAAAATATGTATGCAAATCTGGGGGATTGAAGTATTGCTTCATGATGGTCTGCTGCAAATTGTGACCTTGGAAGAAAACATAATAATATATATGTTAGAAATTATGTTGTGTTTTGGCATCCAAAGGTAAATGCCAGTTGGCCGGTTAGAGACAGACTAATAATCAGTTTGTCTATACCTTCTGCCCATGACGGTATTGGTTTCCGTGGCGCCGACTCGTCATCAGTCGAGTCGTCGCTCTTTTGGTCCATCCCATAATCGTCAGAGTTTGTGCTTTTAATAAGTGGTTTGTTGCCACCCTTCGGGGTGATGCTGTAGGACTGGGGGGAATTCTGCAGGAGAGGATCATCGACAGGTCCAGTTACCACCAAGGGTTTAGTAAATAGATTCACTCAATGTAGAAGAAAATCTAGAGATCAAGATTGATGAAATTGCAGTTCATTACCTCGACCTCCATTGTGACATTCAGGGCAGCACCCTTCCCCACAGGGGTCTTGAGTACAGAGCTCTAGGAGATGCAAGGGGACGGCTTGGTGTCATTCTACAGCTCAAACAATGTTATCAAGTACTGGCCAAGCCTACAATTTTGCAAAGCCTATATATTTTCTGTAATAACTAGATTGTCACTTTAACATATTATATCACTGTCATGTACAATAAGGAGTACACAGTACCTCAACTATATGTATGTATAATCTGCTAGAGGAATACTTTATAATACATTTGGGGATATGCCTATAGAAATAGATGTGATTTAATCAATTAATAATTAGTTTCTCTCAACTTCCACCATGAGTTATCAAGTCTTCGACACAAACTTTATTATACATGTTATTTTACACCATATACAAAACTTAATCTGAAAATGTCCCAGCCCCCAACAAGGATTTATACATTCCGATATTTCACAAATAATTGTAAGCAGCAATTCGTCTATTCTCACCCACCTGTACATTATTTAAAGCAACTGAGGCGGCAGCCATTTTCTGCTTGGCAGCTTCCCTCTCTCTGGCAGCTTTCTCAGCAGCCAACCGCTGCTGCTCTTCCTAAAGGGACCAAGGGATCATCCAATCAGTTTACAATTTCTAAATATGCACAATCCTTGTAGAACAGCAGTTGTTTGGGTGTAATCACCATTGAAGGCAACAATATTGCTGTAAGATGGACTGTATAACACACATGTAGCATGATTGTGCTACATGTTTGTGAATGTTTTGCATGAAGAAATTTATTTGCTCTCAACAGGGATTTATGTGCCACAATATCCTAGAAACCGTTTCCATTTATCCAACAAGCTTTTTTTTCATATATATTTCGTAATCCAAGTAAAGAAGTCCCTATATTTGTGCTCACTCTCATTCTCCGCTCTTCAAGTTGTCTTTTCTCTTCCAGCTCTCTCCTTTCCTTCTCTCTCGCTGCCCTCTCCACCTCACGCTGAAGAGCAAGAGCCTTCTCCCTCTCTGCACGCTCTCTGCAAAAATACAAATAAAACAAAGTCAAATAAACAAAGTGAATACCAATAATCCACATCACAGAGAAGAACACAAGGCTCATTATCATGATGATGATAAAACAAAGTGACTTACCTTTCAGCAGCAGCTTGCCTCTCCCTCTCCAGCTCCTTCTGCCTCTGCCTCTCCAGCTCCTTCTCCCTCTCCAGCTCCCTCTGCCTCTCCCTCTCCTGCTCCCTCTCCCTCCTCAGTTCTAGGGCTCTGCGGGCTTCGGCCAGCTTGCGGGTGCGCTCTTCCTCCTCTGCTGCCCGCTTGGCCACCAGCTCCTGCTGCCGCCTCTCCTCCTCCTTCACAAGAAAGACATCAAACACAGGTTCAAACCCCTCTTTACATGGAAAACATTACAAATCATATCTAAATGTTGCCCCGTTGGTTCCCAAGCCAAAGATGTCAAATGTTTTGGAACTAGAACCTAAGAAGAACAGACAGTGAAATACTGTATGTTGCAGTTGAACGCACCAACATTTAATTTACTCTTGAGCAAAGATGGATGACTTGGAGGATCAAGCTAGTCTTTCAAGTCGACTTTTAAACAGAATCTTTTGTCCCTGTGTGAATCGCGTAAGCCGACGTGATCCAAAAATAACTTCTGAAAGACATTTTGAACCACACCGACAGACCATTACGGCAAAGTGGCGTCTACAGAAGCCATGGCTGCGGGGGGGGGGGGGGGGGGACACACACACACACCTCAGCTGCTGCACATCGCAGGGACTGAGAACTCTGCTCGCACCATCCAACCTTCTTATGACTAAATGTCTCACCGCTTGCTGAATCTTCTGCAGTCTGGCCTCCTCCTCCACTCTCCTCTTCTGGTCCAATTCTTCTTGACGCTTTACGGCCACTTTCTTCTTGGCCTTTTCTTCTGCAATGCGCTCAACACGGATCTGTAGAGAAATGCACCATCATTTTACCATTTTAAATCATCAAGATTGGCCTTTGGAAACTTCAGGCCCAAAGTAATAATTTAGTAGTAATTATTATTAATATATATATATTTTTTTAATACTGCTCTTCTCTTGCACCAATTGCACCAGGACAAATTCCTTGTAGGTGCAAACCTACTTGGCAATAAATCTGATTCTGAATACACTTTCAAACCATGCATTGTGTGTTTGACTCCATTAGCATGGCATTGAAAAGGGGATACTAATTGGGTATAAAAGAAAAACACATGAATGCCTAATCAGACTAAAGTTAAGCAGGTTAAAAAAAAACATTCTATTTTTTATAGTCTATGCATTATGGTAGGGGGGATGACAACCAACTTAAAAACTTGAGTCACTTAAAAGTGTACATTTGTGTAGAATTAGGTGCAAGTAGAATTCCCGCCCTTCTCCCTTTCCAACCACAGTGGCTACACTGGCTTGTGTTGTGTAAGGTGCCAGTAGCTTCTTATAAAATGATGTCATGGCACAAATTGCACCCGCCGAATAGCCGTGTGATGAGCTTCCTTGATAGATCCCATCCCATGTTTTGCCACTTTGATGATGGCTACTGTTATCTGTAACCAAGTGTCGTCAGACTGAGGGGTGTCTCAGGCCATCACATATACTGTATATACACACGTTTTTTCCCCCATACCTAAGATACTCTGACGAAATGTAAGCTAACCTTTTACCTGGGGTTAGTAAAGTGTATTTCTTCCTCAAAACATAAATTACAAAATCCATCAAATACTGAATTCACATTTCAATACCTACCCAATAAACACATATTATCATCTGAATGTTGGGGCTCAGCTTTAATGCCATAATTTGCCAACCGCCCTGTTAGCAGACAGCGCACTGGAGTAGAACCTGAAGGTAAAACCCCAATGGACCGACTGGAGAATCAAGTTTGAATTCTCGTGACCAAGAATTTAAATCACATAGCGAGACATCGAAAAAGTCACATCCATAATCACAATACAGACCTTATCATTTTTCTCATCACTCTGGGACATTTTCTGCTCAAGTCTCTTTTTCTTCTCCTCGTCCTCCTTCATTCTGGACTCAACCACCCTTCTCAGCCTCTCGTCCCTCTTCCTGGAGGAGCACACAAACAACTTAGAGCCGTAGTTCACCTGAGAACATGAGGCCTGCACACACACGGCCCTGGACCGTCCCACTGCAAGCTTCTGAACGCTCTGCCAACCTTTTCAGTTCCTCTTGCTTTCGTCTCTTCGCTTCCTCCATCTTCTTAATCCTTTCCTCCTCCTGCTCCTGCTTCTTCTTGAGAGCTTCCAGTTTGAGTCGTTCCCTTGACTAGGGGAGCGAAAGAGTACAATTTAGACTTGACACTAGAGAACAGATGAGGGTGAACGTGATGTTAATGATGAAAGAGGACTTTAGGAATAGAAACTGGCTGTGCTAGGTTATGAGTAGCCACCATGACCCATTTAATATTCATACAGTCCAAAAAAACAAAAAAAAAAGCTGTTTTATGCACATCAAGATTTTAGTCAATGTTTTGCCCGTTTCATCAAGCAATACCGTCAATTTGATGTGTGTTATGTGATGTGATTTTTAGCAACTCCCACAAATTTGGTAATTTAAGGGTTTCAATGTAAGTTATCATGTCATCCATTATTGTTACAAACACTTAAAAACCAAATAACCTTGGTATTGCTGTATGGAATCAGCAGCAGAAAAGGATGGGTCCAGTGAATTAGAAGTGGTGAAGGGTGAACAAGGGACACTTAAGACACTCAAGTGACCTAATCCACTAGCATTAAGAAAACACCCTCAGACACACGTGCTCCAACCATTCACTTACCACAAGACCATTCTTCAAGTCCTTGGGATAAGGGGAAAGAGACATCCGAATAAGAACCAGTATGGCTACCAAGCAGGGAGGGGGAGTCACAACAGGTGTGTACAATACTAATCAAGTCAGTAAAATATTAGGCGAGTTTCAGATCGTTTGCATTTGCGCATTTGTTGCAATGAGAATTGAGAAGATCCGGCGGAACTCGTCATAATCACGTCAAGTTCCCGTCTGGTCAAGGCGGACACAGGTGAACTTCTCGTCAACAAGGATGGCATACGAAGTGGCGCTTGCGTTCTTCGTAGCAAACGAGTTTGAGGCATTGGATCTCCCCTTATTGATGCAGGCTGAGGAGCAGATGTGATGAATTGTCTGCATGCACAATGGCTTGGCTATGTGGAGAAATGTGTAAATAAAATAAAAAAATAAAAAAATGCATGATGAGTGATGAAGTGAAAGTTCACAAAATCGTCTCTTTGTAATATTTTGGGAAAGGGCACCAGGCACGCCTCTCTAGTTATGTCACTTCTGATGTGGGGGATTTAATGTCGGTATTCCAACCAACCAGGGCAAAGTTGAGAGGATGAACATGCCAAGAAAAGCAGGCGGAAGTTGTTTTCCTGAAACCACGCGAGTTTTGAAAGCCAGGTGACTCGTCGCATCAGAAGTTTATCATAGGTATTTCTGACGTTTTCATCCCAGAATGCATTCTGACTAGGGATGCAAACAATTAATCGATTATCGATTAATTATCGATAAGAAATTACTCGATTAAAATAAATTACTTGCAATTAATTGCGTTTTGAACCCGTAATTCCCTGCTAGTCTGTGTGAGGGCGCGCTTGACGCTAGACGTACTTGACGCACACGCGGGAACACAAGCGACAACAACAAACAAACGAGAAGCGGTACACTGACAGGATGAAGAGGGCAAGACGGAGTGCAGTTTGGAGTCACTTTAAGTTAATTAATGACGACAAAGACGCCAAATGCACAATATGTGGAAGCATTTTAAGGTACAACAACTACACAACTTCGCTGAATTACCACCTAAATATGTCACATTTCCCAGTTTAAGGGGGATTATAAATGCTGCTAATCGTCCACATGTGACACTGTATTTTCTTTTCTGATATTGATGATTCTGATATTTTCTATTCAGAATATGTTTGATATTCTATCACAATCTTATTCCCTGCCCTCAAGTGAGCCCAGAATAAATCTTTGATTAAGGAATATGATTTGCATTTTTTCTTTATATCATAAGGAAGATAGCATTTTATGTCATGTATACAGTAGGGAAATTCAGGTTCTCAGAAAAATTGCCGCTTATCAATTAATCGATCATCAATCGATAAGATGAAACAACTATTGATTAATGAATTACTCGATAATTTGCATCCCTAATTCTGACGCATGGCAAACGAAGCCACATGCCTCATCTGAAACTCGCCTAATAATAATACAGCAGTTAGACAAAGGGTCACAGCTGGAAAGAGTGTGCAAGCAGTGCATGGAGGTAGCCAGACGTCTCAAATAAAAGGCCATCTTCTTAGACAGAGGGGGCTGTCTCTTGGGGATAACTACTGCTTCAGATTACATTCAATTTTAGTCATTCCCAGTATTTTTTAGATATGGGAACGGATGTATTCTCTGCATTTGACCCATCCTATGGTACATAGGAGCAGTGGGACTGCGGTGTTCATTTGACCCATCCTATGGTACATAGGAGCAGTGGGGCTGCTGTGTTCATTTGACCCATCCTATGGTACATAGGAGCAGTGGGGCTGCTGTGTTCATTTGACCCATCCTATGGTACATAGGAGCAGTGGGGCTGCTAGGTTCATTTGACCCATCCTATGGTACATGGGAGCAGTGGGCTGCTAGGTTCAGCGGCCGGGGAGTTGGGATTCAGTGTCTTGCTCAAGGACACTTCGACATGTGGACAGTTGGAGGAGGGGAATCGAGGGGATCGAACCGCCGACCCTACGGTTGGTGGACGACCCGCTCTGTCCAGCCGCTATACCCACTGAGCCACCGTGGCCCCATTGGTGACATGGAGTGCCTTTAGTGTTTTGGAGTGGTTATAACAACAATGTAATGACCTTTGACATTGACCTTACATAATAACATTTATCAGTAAGGACTCACAAATCAGGATCAGTGCCAGTTTCATTTCAGGCGCGTTTCTGAGACAAAGCAGAAGGGACAAACCTTTGGGTCGATCTTGATCGGGGTGGTGTGTTTAATGAAGGACTTCACCACACTGCTGCGTCCCACAGTCATTGGAGTCATCATAAGCATCTGGTTCTTCTGTACGGTCTGGAGGAAGGCTCTCATATGGGGCCTGACCGCCTGGACAATGAGTTGGATGGTTTAATAAAGGACATTTCTACGCCAGATAAACAATTTTATGCGAGATCACCCAATGCAACAAATACAGCATGGCACCAGGGTTAGGGTTGGTCCTCACTCCCCTACAGAGAATGTCTGCACTCAAGCTTGACAGACTTTGGATAAAAGTGAATGGCGTATATGATATTAATCTTACCGATTGACTTTTCTTGGGAGGCAAGGGCCTTTTAGTTGGGCTAGCCTCCTGTGATTCAGTGGATTTGCGCTTGCCACTGAAAAGTGTAGAGAAAAGCAACTTAAAAGCTTTGTTCACATTGAACTATAGCAATGAATTAAACCACCATTGGGAACAATGAATACAATATATTTGCATTGTAAAAGTCTTCATATCATAGATGGTGAGCCTCTTGACAATTGAATTTACAGAAGTAAACGCACTTGCAAACTAATGAACTTACCTCCAATTTCCCACAGCTTTCTTTGGACTGCCTACAGCCATAAATAAAAAATAAAAAAATACTCATCAGTACACCTAGGGGGCAATAGTGCAGTATTTCATGAAAGGCCCAACTAAGGCGTGTTCAGCTACTGTATACTGACCTGAGCCCACTGCCGTGGCGCCTCTGAGCCTGCCGCTGAGTGCAGGAGAGCCCACCAAGGGAGAGTTGACGGCCATCGAACGAGTTATACGCTCATTGTTGCTCACTGGCTTCTGCTCTACCGTCTTCCATTTTAGAGAAGCAAAAGTAAAACATCCCAAATGAATATTATTCCTAAGATCCACTCAAGCAGTTTTTTTTTGTGGAGGACAAAGAAATACGGACCTCTGGAGCAGCTTCTGATTCTTCAGCCTCATCACTGTTCACCGGCGGCCTAAAGCAAAAAACAAAAACAAAAAATGTCATTTTGATTATTTTTCTTGACCGTCACATACTTTTATGTCATCCATTAGTCTGTTAAAATTAAGTTGTTCGTTTGTGTGATAGTAATTCAAACTTTACTCAAAAATGCTTTATGGTTAATATTGCATTGACCACTCACAGTTCTCTGTTCTTCTCCACGTCTCCATCAGTTTCCATGCCAGATTCATCTAGAACAGAAGCAATTCATTGGAAAACATATTTAGGTTACTCTTTTAGAAAATAAACAAAACAATGATGTAGGAGGCCACTTTCAACAATAGAACATTATGATCTGTTTAATTTCGGAGAGCTTTTGTTAATGCATGGTATTAACAAGCAGGTAGGTGTTAGGCAGCTTAGCCGTGGATGAGCTGGACATTAGGGTGTTCCAAACAACACAACCACTAGACTGTCAACATAACTCACCACTAACGTTGCTACTGCATGTTGAGTTGCCGCCACGAGTCGACTTCTTCTTCAGCATGGAGCGCCTGGAGGCCCGGCGCACAGCGTCCTGCGTCATGCTGTGGCGGAGCCCTGCCTTGGAGTAGCGCAGTTTGAGCGAGTGGCGCACGGAGCTGCGTCGTGCCCTGGTGGGCGTAGCAGCTATGGCTATTTTGGTGGCGTTGCGGCCGGGAGACGCCTGGAGCTCTGCGACCAGCTCTGCAGAGCGGCGGTCCTCGGAAGATATTCTCACTGAAACCTCGGGGGCAGGGATGGGTGGTTGGTTGGGTGGAGATGGAGGGGTGTTGGAGACACAGGCTTGGGGCTCGTCTGTACCAAGCATGATGATCTCAGTGTTTGGTACTGCCGTCTCCATGTCCATGTCTACGACCTCTGGTTGCTCCTCAGGCACTTGTTCTGCACTGCAGTCACTGATGGCTGCAGCCTCCAGAGATACCTCAGGCGGGGTTTCACTGATGGCTGCAGCCTCCAGTGATACCTCAGGCTGGGTTTGTTTATTTCTGCGAGTGCTGCGTTTGGGCTGCTCGACAGCCTGCCCTGATGTGCTGGCCTGGGGTACGCCCTCATCTTCGGCAATAAGGACCAAGGTTTTAACAGAGGAGCCCCGTAATTTGCTACGCTTGCCCTTGGAAAAGCTGCATTAAAAAAAGGTTTACAATATGTTAACATAATAAAGTTTTATCTTATCTTAAATAGAGAGTGCGCAAACTACTGAGTAATATAATGACTATGACCATAATGTATTAACTGACCGTCTCTTTGCCCGAGTTTCTTCTTGATATCCCAGAGATATGCGCTTTCTGCGATTGTTTTTTTTCTGAGATGGAGTTTTTGGCATCAATTCTGGCTCAGCGCTAAAATCACTACAATTAGAAGACAATAACATTATATTCAATAACACAGGTAATTATAACATGTCCATTGTGGAATGCAAATCCATTATATGGCATAATAAACATAATCTGTTGAGTGAATCTTGACCCAGAAAATATACAATTGAACAGCATGAAAATATATTTTAATTTAACTTTACCTTGTTAGCATGCGGTTAGCTTCCTGCTGGATCTCATTCAGCCAAACACTGTGGACATCATCAATGTCACTCATGAACTGTTGCAGTTTCCCCGCAAACAATTCTTTAAGGGACAGCACGAATGAGAATGGGGCAGTCATGTTGAAAACCTAAAAGTATAGAAGTTTTTGTTAAAACAAGTCAGATAAAGGGATAGTACTTTGACCCCAAATATATGAACGGTCATTACAAACATTTAGAAAATAATTGGTATGTGACATTTAAATGCAGATGGAAATCATAAGACACAGTAACTGTTGATGGAGATTATATAATATATTGGAAAAAACACAAACATTGGAGACGCCATACACCTTATGACCAGACAACAGCAACGTATGTGTGGATGATAGATGATGAGGTTACAACAATAAACATACAGGATAGGGTTTTACCTATGCGAATACAAACGTGCACAATTTAGTTTTACCATTATGCAATATTAACCTTGTCCCTGCATCATTTTGTTTTGTATCTATTAACCTTGATAAAAAAAGTATCTTCTCTGATGCGTGGACGTTCTGAAAGTATTAAACAGTCGTTACTGAATGTTACTGAATGTTTTCCCATCATCAAATGCCATATTATGTATTACCGACGGAGGTCAGAGTTGTACACTCATCCACTCTCGCCGACGACCGGGGGAAAGGGGTGTTTAATATTCCCCATCATTACAACATGACCGGCTGAATCTAAGGTCATTTCAAGTCGACACTGCGTAGCCATGCCAACCGATTATCCGGGAGCAGAGCGTAGTAAAATCAAACTACGGATGACTAAATCATTGGTTTTTGTAATCGAGTTTAGGACAGCCTCCGTTACAGCGTATGTCTTGTCCATTGTGGTCGCCATCGTTATTTACTCGTTGGTTTCGGCACACATCTTGACACCGCCTCCAGTCGAGTTCGTGCGCTGATTGGCTCATCGTTAGTTCAACGCGGCGCTCATTGGATCATCGCATTTTCAACCGAGGAGCCGCAGTTTTAACTCAAGATGCCAGACAAATAAAATCTCTAAACTCTTGGAGTGGGCGGATTTAAAGGTCTGGGCCTAGCCAAGAAGATATATATAGTACTGCAAAACCCTAAATCAACGATCATATACCGTTACCTAGCCTGTTGAAAGCGTTGTTTTGCACGTCTCACACGAAAAATGCGGTGGCAGTTTCAAACACCGAATTACACATAATTTCACGATTAATTACTAAAGAATGACCAAAACAACTATAACTACTGACATCACATTCAAATGCTCGTCTGTTTCCAATATCGAGGCAGCCATTGTGAGTTGACGTTGCGATGTAAAACATGTCGAATGCCCAACAAAATGAAATGGGACACTACGGTCTAAAACTGGGGTTCAACATGCATGCATTTCACGACATTTATACATGGAATTCTTTAATTAACCTTTGTAACTTCAAGTTAATTGCCCCATCGATCATAATTTACGTTACAAGTAAAGGCATAGCTCATCTAGCAACGCTAACTAGAAAATAACGTGGAAAGTACCTTTTTGCTAAAGTTGCCGAAAATGAAATCCGCTTTCCAAAGCACTCTCGTTACAAAAAAAAGTATAGCGTATTTATTGATCCATGTATACTGTCTACTTGAAATAGCTACTGCTTCATATCCACTCAACGTGCACTGCTTGACTTCACCCGCTGAAAAACGTTCAAAACGTTTTCTGCCAATCGCAAGGCGCTTTGTGTTGACGTAGGTAGTTCTGTTCGATTCTGCAGTACAGTTTGAAAAACAGGGCGGGGTTTATGAAAACAAGGCAAAAGACGACTCCAACCTCAAAACGGTTAAAAATGAACAAACACCAAACGAACCCAGGAAACTGGGGGCGGGGTTACAGAGAACTTTAAATCAACCAATCCTGGGCCAGCTAGATGCAGAACAAAACACGGATTTAAAGGTGTGTCCATTACCGATTCAAAACCGAACAATAACACACATTTAACGAATCTAATATTAGATTCAAATCTAATATCAACAAGTTGCAACACAACGTTTATGATAGCATATCTTTATAAGAAAATTGCACATTGATTAGTGTTCATTTAGTACAAAATGGTTCACCACAAATTACAATGTTAATGGTATTGCTACAAAAATGGTTCTATGGTGTTTAACGCACGCACGCACGCACACACACACACACACACACACACACACACACACACACACACACACACAGACACACACACACACACACACACACACACACACACACACACACACAGCGTCTTGGGATTCATATGATCTTCAGTAACCTGAGTATCGTTCAGATTTCAAAGAAGCCTACAGGAAAATGTTGAATCCAACTGACAAAGATGGCCCGCCTCTCTGGGAAAGGTGACTGGCTGTCCTGAAAACAAGTAAACGTAAAAAGGAAACATTAAACTTTACACATGCTATGCTTTTCTGAGAATTTATTTTGACCTAATCTGTAAAAATGAATGCACCCAGTTCCACATGCTAATGCAGTGTTACTGAAGGAGTCTTTGCAGATACCTGCTATGAGGGGTATTTTCTCTCCCGATCCCTGCAGGACAACATGCAGAGCACACGCTGTGGCCTCCTCAGTCGACTGCTCCCTCAGTATGATGCACACCTCGTCTTTCCTCAACAACCAGTCCATCTTGTTACCCAGGTAACTCACACCACGGATACAGAGCTCAGATATGTCATTGGGAAGAAGGGGCTTAAAAGCAAGGCGATCGTCTTGGATTCTGAAATGGAAACACAGAGCTTTAAAATATCTATCCAGAATTTATTGTATTTCATCATTTCAAGTTGGCCTATGGAATGACCTGACCTGAATCCAGTGTAACCAAACAGCACAGCTTGCAGGAAACCTCCCATGCCAGTAAGAAAGTTAACTGCACCAGAGCCATCGGATGATTCACTCCACACCTGTGAGGTGAGAGTGACATCACCCATTCATTCCTGCACGCGTGTGCATTGCCATGTGAAGAAATGGTGGATGAGAGCCATAGGACTGAAGTGCATAAATCGTCTCACTCTTCTACCTGGAAGGGGCCTTGGATGTTTTTGAAGCTCTTTTCGAGTAGCTTCTGGGCTTTCTCTGCTTCCCCAAGCTCCAGCCAGCCCACTGCGAAAATACCCTTACACCAGGAAATGAGCATGATCAGACCAACTTCCACACCATGACAGCATGAGGACAAAAAAGTTCAGTGAAAGTGTTGTGATTGTGTATTGTTGACAAGTGTGATTTTTTTTAAGGGTGATAAGGAGAAAGGGCCCGTGGATTCATTTTCCATCACACAAGTCACATATCTGTGTGTGGTTGATGGCTGCTTTTGGCAGCCTCACCTGTCCCGATTCAGACTGATAAGAATCTGGGGCTAGAGGAGGCTGCAGCTGTGGCACATTGGGACATCAATGGACACAGGATAAACCAGCCATCACCAAACACACTCAGGACTGAGTGCTGACACATGCTACTCACCACCGGGTAGCGTTCACCACCTGCTCTCCTTTTAACATCTTGCCAATTCTCAACTAAACAGACTTTCTGCACCATCCACCTGTGTCTCAGGGTTGGGGGAGCCCAGTAAAGCCCAGCCAAGCCCCCCAGGTGGGGTAGCAAAGCCACTTAGGTGGTGTGTGGCAGGGTCACCTGCAACACTTTAGACTGGGGTAACGGCATTCAACATGAAAGGACAAACCTGGTCTGGGTGGTCAAACCATCGTAACTCTCCCCTGGCTTCACTTAAACATAACCAATGAAACACATTCTAAATCGCAAAAAGACAAAAGTGCTATATTGTCATTGTTTGGCAAGTGCAGCATGCTAAATACTATTAGGCAGAATTAGTACAAGGAATTATTCTTAAGTTATATAGGTAACTGATGTTTTAATGAAGCCAGGAGGGACGGTTAGGATGGTTTCATTACCCAGACAGGCATTGTCCTTTAAGATGTCAACTTTGAGCACATTTACCCATGTCATGGCTGGGCCGTCAGGGTCTGTTACTGGCTCATACGCTTCAAGGTCATTCCTTCTGACCTCAGGGGTCATAGGTAGACCCAGTGGATAGCCCAACATCACCGTGTCCGCCTGCTTTACTGGATGACCTTGACAAGAGATTGCAAGTGACACACATCACAATACTAGTGTAGACTGGAGACATGTTTCTGTGTGTGGCATTAAAGCAAAATAACAGAATGTACCCTTGACGTATCCATCGTACTCAGGGTGGTACTTGTGCTTCTGATCAAAGGGTATTTTCATGTGGTCAGCCACGTTTTGCCACTCTTTAGGTGCAGCGTGTTGAAGCAGATTAGCCAACTCTACAGCGAACTGTAGACTGAAGATTAGAAAGAGTTCAATATTTTTTGTGACATATTTTCTGATATTTGTATGACAGTAATAAAACCCAATGTTAATATCAGCACCTGGATTTTGCCACTGTATTTGTGTACACAGAGTCGTTGATATTGTAGTAATACTCATCAGGTGGCATAACACCTGAAACAAACAAAAAGAGACATTGATTAAAAAAACCCAGTAATCAAATATTTACAAACTGAATACACACAAGGTGGCCTTTGGCAAAATCCAGAACATGGGCGTCTTTTACCCAAGAGATGGTAGCTCTGATCCTTTTGACTCCAGGTAACCCTTGAAACCCAGTAATCAGCCACACCCCAGATAACGTCACTGCCCTGGCCCTCGGTGAACAGAGACAGGTCCTGGAGCAGTCCAAAACAACGCCATCAAATGTTGAATATTGTTAGAACGCCATCGTTTTTCAATGACTTTATTTAATGCATTTTGGAATTGTGTGAGATTGAGAGTAACATCTTTTTTTTTTTTTTTTACAAAAACTGTTCCTGTTGTCCAAGCTCATTTCAGTTGGCTGTACTGTTACATTGGGACAACCCCAGGCTCAGACCATAGAGGTTTAAAGTTCAACCACTGAGGTCATCATCAGCCTGTGTGACTTTTAGATACAGACTAGCTCTTGTGATGTATAAAAGCTTACCCGTGTGAGGTAGAGATAATGCTGAAAGGCCAGGCTGACATCGCCATTGATGTGAATCTCTTGTTCACCATAGATGTCTTCGGGACACACCTCTCTGCCCGACACAGCACTCTCCCAGGGGAATTTCAGTCCCTATTCAAAGGATACGCGAAAGAAAAGCAAAATCATGTCACCTGAACAACAAACAAACTGCAAAGACGGTCACAAAGCTTGCGGTGATCACACCTTGTAGCCCTGCTTTTGTGCATTGTCCTTAGCTCCATCAATGGTCCGCACCCTGTACTCCAGCACAGCCCGGGCCAGCCGGGGATAGAACAGAGCGATAGCAGGATACATCCAAATGTCCTGGAAAGGGATCCACACACACACACACACACACACACACACACACACACACATTATCACACATTTTTGATGATTCATGAAAACAATGTTAAACAATGTTAAAAAATAGCCAGTGGGGGGGGGGCCTCAGAGGGGCTTTACCTGGTCCCAGAAGACATGACCCCAGTAGTCCTGGCCATCCCCCCCGTTAGAGAGCCCCCCAGGACTGACTCCGCCAAACTGTACGGAGGCATCGTGGAGGGGGGGGAAAGCACTCAGCAGGTAGAACAAGCAGCCAATCACAGCCTTGTTCAGGGTCTCCGAGCCCACCACTTCCACCGTGCTCTCCAGCCACAGCTCCTTCCAGGCCAGCTGGTGGGAGTCCCGCAGGTGCCCGCTCGCCATGAGACTCAAACCCTCATCAAAGCTGGCCTCTGCACTCTCGGTGCTGTTTCCCAGAGCCAGGAGAAAGCCCCAGCGAGACTGGCCCTGCTCAGGCAGCAGGGTCAAGCTGGGCGGCATGTGGGTCCAGATAAGGTCCACGGTTGGCCGGGGGCCTCCAGGGACCTCAGAGGTGTGGGTCTGGCCTAGGATATGCCTGTATGATTTGTGAGTTAAAATTGTAATAGTGTAGCAATAGGTTATAGTTTTCTTGACAGTTAGAGATCATGTCTTATTATCGCCTCACCTTCCTACTCTGTAGTCAGGAGCAGACTGGAAAACGATGTCTTTGCTCTGAGGTGTGAAAGAACTGGACAGTTTCACAGTAACTGGCTCCTGTGTCGCGGCCTCGCGCACTATCAGGACCTCCATGACCATCAGGTTGGAGTAGTAGCGATGGGCATAGAAGGACTGCGTGGCAGTCGCTCTGCCTGTGCTAAGAGTGTGGGTGAAGACACCTGATGAAGGAAAGGGAGGAAAATACAAATAAAAACATGAAAAAACATAAATGAGGTTTGTGGATTCTTTATTATATTACTGCATACTAGTTTGGTGGAATGAGCAGATTAGTTTAAACATGGCAAGATCATGCAGATGTGACTGCTGCATGAAGATTCACCTGTGTGGGTGTCCAGGCTGTAGGTTTGTTGCATGGGCTCTTCCATCTCCATTGTCACAGAGAGGGGACAAGGGATGTCTGCCCGGTGGCAGTCCCCACCCTGCCCGTTGTAGACACTACCCATGTGCATGATGTTATTGTAAACCCTCCATCCCAGCAGGCCATTGGCCAGAGGAGGGAGAAAGCGAGGGTCAGGGGGCAATGTGTTGGAGGTGAAGATGTAGGGGTCAGATCCACTGGCCATGGTGATGTCAGATAGACTTTGAAAGATGAGAGATCAATGAATAGTAAATTGGCTCCGGGAGGGGTCTAGAGGTGGTCGAGGAGGGATTAATTTGATATCTTATGCAGGCAGTATGAACAAGTGTGTTCTTCCTTATTGCATATTAACCAAAACAAGAAATTTACCAAAAATCGATACATTTATCAGAAATCTATAGAAAAATGTCTCGAATAAGTAAATATGGTCTTCATTCAATGACGCTAATGTACACGTAGGCTAGTTTTTAGACTCCCCCCCCCCCCCCTGTTTTAAGGAGACAGTTAGGCCTACATTTCACGACTTCGTGTAGGCAAATATACATTTTAATCTAAATAAATTGGTATGCATAATTTGGAAAACGTATCGGCTCACCACAACGCTGAAAGTAGAAAAACGCAATGTTCAAGTAAATTCATTTGAATTTATAAAACTATTAGAAAGGCTTTGTTCAGTTCTTCGAGGTACCTTTGAAACATCTGAGGAAATGAGACGTCTAAGGAATCTCTCCAAAAATGAAATGATCATCAAAACTATCCTTTTGTACAGTCTGGCATCTGTCCTTAAAACGACTTTTTGCAGGACAACGAGAATGTTACGATTCACCGCGAGATTCGCTCTGCAGAAAAGATCAAAGTGAACCCCGATAGTAAGACAGGCAAATATTCTCAGTCTGCCAACTAATTGCTTTTTACACATTAAACGAAGACACACTACGTTGTATCTATTTAAAAACGAAATGAACGCAGTTTTCTAATCAAAACAACAAGGTAGATCAGGTTTGTGAGTGGGAGGCGTTGCAGTTCACACACTGGTGTACTGAGCTGCACAGACTTCCGACTGGACTCGGTCTCTGGGAAAATGTGGCTTGGATTCACAGAATTTTACTTCTTGAATTAATTTGGTTAGGCGGGTTCATTTAGGCACAGTCGATGCATAAATAAATACATGCATATTATTACTGTAAAGCAGCCTATGTTGGCGTAATCTAAGAAGTTTGTCTTTTTTTTTTACGGCTCGGAAATCGTTAACTCTCAACTCACCATAAATGTGTGCTATTTTCAACACTATTCCTTTGTACGCACTATGTTTTTCGGATGAAAACAATGATCACAAGGGTTTTATTGCCAGAATGATGTGATGTATGTCTGCAATACTGGCTATGTCCTCTTGGTGACGCTGCTGAGTCGTGTAAGGATGTTCTGGCACCGTGCCGGGGGTCAGAACCACAAACCCTGGGAAAAGCAACGCATTGCCCATATAAGGCTGCAATCCATCCGCTCCCCTCTTCCTCCCCAGCTCTCTTCCTCTCTGTCTTTCTCAGACCTAAGGGGTATTTACAGAGAAAGAGAGAGCGAGCCCTGGCCAACTTGGCCTACCTTATTAGGAGTTTAGCTTGTTGTCAGCTGTTCTATCCTTACGGGACAGTGGTGTCTATCTGTGTTCATCCAGAGGAGACAAAGACACAGAGAAGGGCTAGAGTTAAGGTTTGGGTTCCTCTGGCTGGGAACTCCAAAAGACAACACAGTTCTGACCTTGTTTCCCAGCAGGGGTCCTCCCCACAAGACGTAAAATCGCCAAATACACTCATCGTTACATTTAACCTCCAAATCCCAGCCAAGTCATCCTAGTATATTCAAAATAACTTTATTGCCTCCTTGTTTAGCCTATTCTGTACTGGGATGACGCAGGCAGTGGCTACAGCTGCTCCTTTAGCTGTTCCCCCCTCAAATGACACGGGACATCTGGCTACCCAAACAAGCTAGCGACACAACACAAGAGCAGGGCCCCCCCCCATCCCATGTGACACAGGTAGCTGCCCAGGTATCCCCACACAGGACTGGGTGAGTTGGGGATTCTGGAGGCCACTGACGGCAAAAAAAACAGTTTCTTTGTATAAACACAATGACCAGGACATCTCTACAAACACTTTTATCTTTATTAGGGTGCGGACATTCAAAAATAACACGTGAAGGCAAAAGGGGAGTCTGAATGAAACTTCATTTCAAAAAGGGCACCAGTCACGACGGCCAACGCTGTAGACATGATCATGTACATATCCATCCTCCGGAAAAGACAGCCATTGACAATGGAATCATATATTTATTTTAAATCAGAGCTGGAATTGAATGCATAGCATACAGGCTTTTGAAGAACAGCAACTTCAACTTTGTGCAATGCACTTGGAACCTTCAACTAAGGATAAGGATGGCAAAAAAACGCCTGCTTGCCCCCCCTCGCTCCCCCCCCCCCCCCCCTTCTGGACAGAAGGAGCTGCACTCATCAGGACCAGGGTTCGGGGGCGGGGTGGTTGGAGGGGGGGGCAGCCTCACAGGTGTGTGTGCTGCTGCGTCGCCCTGAGTAAAGTGCTGTGGTCGACTGACCTGAGTTTGGGGCCACTTTCAAAAGAGACTGGAGTGTGTATGTATACAATCACACAAAACATAAAACGTGTGTGTGTGTGTGTGTGTGTGTGTGTGTGTGTGTGTGTGTGTGTGTGTTGGGGGAGGGTGGAGGAGCGAGGAGGTGGAGAGGTAGGCGGGTTCGGACATTTTGCAAGTGGAATGGAGTCACCCGACACAAGGGTCCTAGACTCCCCCCTGGTTCCCAGACATATAAGTTAATTTAAATGTAAAAGATGATGCATGAATTAGCATTCTTCAGCTTCTTTGTACTGTTCAGGAAATCTAAAGGGACACTTCATTGAACTTAAGAGCATAGCAGAATAGAGATGGGGTGTGTGTGTGTGTCTGTGTGTGTGTGTAGGGAGGAGGGGGAGTCATGAATAGGGTTGTGGGGGGATGTTTACAATTATCACATTTCATTTTGTGTTCACAAAATAGATATATTCATATAATATAAATACTAAGTGGGAGCTATAAGGCCCCAGTTGCCAAGGGTGCTTGTGGAATATGCATAGAGGCTATAGCAGAACGCACGCATACAGAGGTGTGTGTGCATACCAAGTGTTCCCCCATGCACAGTTAAACAAGTGTGTATTTCTGTGTGTGTGTGCGTGTGTGTGTGTGTGTGTGTTTCACAAGCCGTAGTATTTGGCCATTGTCAAGTCTCATGTTGCTTCTGAGGGAGCGCACGGCCACGACCACAGGCCTTCATCGTAACACTGACCTCGCTGTGAAAACGGTCATTAAGGCACACACACACCAAAACAAAAAAAAAAACAATTACAAAAATAAAGAAACTAAGAAACAAAACTCCAACCCATCTCACTTCTTCTTGAGAGTTCTAGAGAGGCGTCACATCCCGTGTCACGCTATTGTACTCGTCTACTGCTTCACGCCGCCACCCCACACGCCTCTCGCTATTTGGCACTCAAGAGGAATATGTCACAGGAGGGAGTAAAGGAGAGAGGAGGGGGAGGGGGGGGGGGGGGGGGGGGGGGGAGGAGGAGGAGGGTGGTGGTGGTGGGGGGGGGGGGGGGGGTTCCATGCGTATCCCTGATGTCTCTCTTATCGTTGTCTCCTGTCTCCTCCTCCCTCTCGCTCCTCTTCCCCACTTCTCTCCCCTACTTGGAGAGCTTGCTGATGACGCGGATCAGGGCTCCGTTCTCGTCCTTCAGTCGCTGGTTGTCGGCCTTCAGGTCCCCCAGAACCTGGAGGCAGACGGAGACAGCGGTGAGACACACCTTGGCCCGGACGGACGACGACGACGACTCCGGAGCTGCTTTAGGTGAGACTGCGCTACACACTCGCATCACGACGCCTTGAGTTTCATGTGCATGTGTGCACATCTAATGGTATCATTGTTTCAACAACCAAGAGCTGAGCCAAAAGGCGACAAAGTGCACAAGTCAGGTCTTTTGTTTTCTGATAAGGAGCATCGTGCAGCTGGTACAGACCTCCAGCTCGTTCCATGATCCAGGGCTGTGGATCATATGATACAAATGTATATCAAATATATATCACACAAATGAATCAAGTCCGGACTTAGAGGTTCCACACAGTGGTGGCAGTGCCAGCAATGTGCATTAGTGGGAATTCCCTGATCACAGACCATCTAATCCAATCAAATGAAAAGATCTGTGTTGATTGGTAATCGTTCCATTTGTATAATCATTTTTAAAAGCATCATGTGTACAAAATGAGGACGGTCGCTATGGCTACACAAATGATTATGATGATTACATCCCGGCTAGGTTAGTCTGCATCACGTCAACTGTTTCAGTGCAGTCTGATTAAATGTTTTATACAATAATAATAATAATAATAATAAAGCTATCCATTGCTTCAAAGGGCCTTGTTATTTAAAAAAGCACAAAGGCTTTACATCTACTGCTCTTCACATGTTGGACGTTGGACACAACATCCTGCCGTAGCGGACATTCTCCCTCCAGGCTTCAGATCATTCACTGAGACCAGAACCACCCGGAGCCATGGGAGGATGGGCTTTAGTGACCACACACACACACACACACACACACACACACACACACACACACACACACACACACACACACACACACACACACACACACACACACACACACACACACACACACACACACACACACACACACACACACACACACACACACACACACACACACACACACACACACACAGGCACACAGGCACACAGGCACACAGGCCACATGGGAAAAGGTTGCATTGTGCAGGGTTTAATCCTCCAAAAGGGATATCACAGTCCGATTGGCTTTTGGGCCTGTGTGAAGATGAACTCCACATCGTGACCATCAGATGATGCTCATGGGTCACATGTGCCCACAAGCAACTGCAGTTTTCCTCTTTCTGTACGCAATTCTCAAAAGACGCACAGCCCTTCCTCATGGGTCCCAACAGTTGTTGCAAGCTGAAATGTGAGAAGGATGTATAAGAGGGCTCTCTACTTGTTTATTCAGTTTGAGTGAAACTCGCCACAGATTTGAACAATCTGCAGATCAGCCGCAACAATTAAAATAATAAATCAGCATTCCATATAAAAGAAACTCTGAAAATCTCCGACATAGGAAAATATGGAAAATGAAAATCAATTATGCTACTATCCGACCAAACCGCAGTTTAAAAAGTTAAGATAATATTGAGACAAGCTATGAAAGACTCCAAGACTCGAAAAGAAACACACCTTTCAATTAAGCTATTATGAATATGCGACCCGCAATACACCACCAACCTGTGGGCCATTCTATCATTCACATGTAATAACTGGCCTCTGGTGGGCAAGCCCACAGAATAACGATATGACATCCCGCACTGCCCCTCTGGGGTTAATGAATGAATGTTATCTGGAGTGACCTTTGCTCCACATCCGTATGGTGCACACAGCAGGGCCACAACACTGGTGAAGCGGGCACATGCTAAAGCCAGGCTCGGCGTGCTGGAGTATGCAAAGTGTCCAACTGGAGGACTAGAAAGGCTTCTGTTCCCTCTCTCTCTCTCCCTCTCTCTCTCTCTCACACACGCTTTCTCGCCATCTCCCTCTCTCTCTCACACGCTCTCCTGCTATGTCTCTCTATCTCTCTCTCACCTTCAGCTCCTCCTCCAGCTCTGCCACACGACGCTCCAACATCCTCCGCTCCTGAGACGCGTGGGGGGGAGGGGGGGGGTGAGGTGTGGGTAGTGGTGGGGTGATGGGGGTGAGGAAGGGGGAGGGGGGACAGGCAGCAGGTAAAAACATAAAGGGTGGTGAAGAGAGAATAAACAGTGGGGTGGGGGGTATGAGGAGGAGGGGGGAGGGATGGGGGAGAACAGTCAAAGCGTGAGAGCCATCATATGAAAGCAAGGAGGTGCATCAAGAGTGCTTCAAAGAATGCTTCAAAAAAACACAAGCAAAGCCCCTAGTACACACACACACACACACACACACACACACACGCTACCTTTTTCTCCAGCTCCAGCAGGGTTGAACAATCACTGATTCTCTCCTGCCTCTGGTAGGAGGGACAAAAGCATATTTTCAGAGGGGAAGCAGAGCCGACGAGGGGGGGGGGGGGGGACAACAGGGTGTCTGTGGCGGTGCAGCAGCGTTACCTGCGTGGCCTTCTCCAGATCCACCCTGGTCTGACTCACGATCCTCTGGGTGTCCTGCAGCTGGGACTGGAGGTGGCTGTTTTCCCTGGAGACCTCATCAAACAACTGACCCATGCACAAATATTGACACACACACAGTGAATAATGGGGAGGGGTGGGGGGGGGGGTGACACCATCCGACTAATAACTCTGTATGTATTTACATTTGCTTACCTTTTTATAGTCTTTGGTCTCAGAGCCCGCTCCCTGGCTACAGTCGTTGCAGGACACGCTGGACCTGTGTGGGGGAGAACCCATGAGCAGGCCTGTGCACCCCGAACACTTCTTTCATGAGACTTGCATGCACATGGAATATGACTGTAACATGTAGGCATGTTGCCCCTCTGATCCCCTCAGCCCCGAGTCACATGGCCCTGCCTGCATCACCACTCAAATGCACTCCAGTCCATCGTTCCAGTTCAGAAGCCCGGGACATTGTGCGGAGCCCCAGTTCCATGCTGCCCCCTTAGTGCATGTTGCCGTTGTTGACTCACAACAAATCAGCTCTTCCAGAAGGGCAAGACCCGATTCGGAGAACTGGGAAACCAGCTGTACTGAAGTGAACCCAATGGTGGAATGCGTGCATCCAGTAAATGGGACACAGAAGTAATGAGCATAGCTCCTATTATCAACGCTTTAGCATCTGCCTCTTACTAGAGGCAGGGGGTTATAAAAAAAGAGGTTATGTGCAAGGATCTGATAACATCTGTAATACAAAGTACTTTTCGATCCTTTCACTTTGAGTATGACGGCCACTTTTGCCACTTAATACGGTTAGAGTTTTGAGCATAAACAGTGTTACAGGGTAACCAGCATTGCTAACTTAATTTCAGCAATGCTGTTTTTAGATGTTGGCTTCCTTGGAAGTTTGCCAAATCGATGCTAATACGCGAGCAGACTAAACTACTACACAGCTTAACATTTCCTCAAACATCAAAGACGCCATGAGATATAACTCATTTTCCGGCATCGTCCATTTCAAACGAGTGTGTCCGTGTGCATACAGTGGAAAAGAGACATACATTTCGTTGTTGAAAGACCATTTTAGGCAAACAGCTCTCAGCTTGTGTCTTGAGACACCATTCATTTCCCTCTTTTTTCAGTTTTTTCACAATTTTGTCAGAATAAAAATGAAGACTTGACTGTTATTATTTTTAACAGGTTAGACAGTAGGCTGCAGTCATGGTTTGTGAAACTCAAATTGAAAATGAAACGGTGCCCATAGATTCAACATGTTTGGCTGCCTTATCTGTTATACATCGTAATCAACACATCTTGACGAGGAATGTTAGAAGGCTGAGGCCACACAAATTCAACAGGTAGATGTGAATCTGACTTTACTCCATTTCCAGTAAGGGTTAGTAAGCAGTTATGACTGACATCATTCCCTTTCAGAAAGATGATGGAAGGCTAACTATTATTAGAAGGCAAATGTCAAACATTTACTATCAAATGTCAAACATTAGACGTATATGCAGGTCTGAGGGACCCACAGCACCCATTACTGCAGGCATGTGCTACAGCTACAACTACACCTGAACATGCAGGTACTCCTTCCATTTTACTGGGACAAAGAACATCTAAGATGGTGGCATGTGCTCAGCAAAACAAATTGCATTCATTACTCTAAAACTAAACTATATCATACTGATATACTGTAGTTTAATGCATAACAAATTCTTTAGAAATACTCTTACTAATAGTTTTGCTTTAACAATCCCACAAACAAGTGTAGCCAAGTGTAATTTTTTGCTGCTGACATAATGAGAATGGAGGCTACATCGATAAGATCATCGGGCAGAGCCTTACCTGGGAATCGCGGGAATCAAGTGTCGGCCTGTCTGTAAATAAACAGGAATAGGCAACAGATTCAGTTTCAAGTCATCCCAAACTGTAAAGAGACAGAAATCAATGATAACTAGGTGTAGACATGCAATGTCTACAGATGCACGCACGCACACACACACACACACACACACACACACACACACACACACACACACACACACACACACACACACACACACACACACACACACACACACACACACACACACACACACACACACACACACACACACACACACACACACACACACACACACACACACACACACACACCTGTGGATCCAGCCCACTGCCTGAGAGCTCCTCTTCCCCACTCGGCTCATTGTCGTCACTCTAGAGGGTGAAAAAGATCAGATAATGCTGTTCTCTTTTCTCACCACATCTCTTCAGTCGGGGGGGAGGGTGAGTCATGAGGCCTCACCCCGGCGGTGTTCAGAGGGCTGAATAAGGTTCCGGACTCAGTGAGAGTGTGGGCGCTCACCTCTCCGGCTCGCTGTGCTCTCCTCCTGGCTCGCGCCCGTCTCCTCTCCCGGCTCTCCCTGGCCCAGCGCTCCGTCTCACTCTCCCCCGTGCACGCCTCCACCTCTGGGGACAGAACCGGACACATGCTAGCATGCTCACCTGTCAGCCCACATAATGAGGAGAGAGAGAGAGACAGAGAGACAGAGAGACAGAGAGAGAGAGAGAGCGTACCTTTCCTGTCAGATAACTGAGGTCGTGCAGTGGTCCCGGCAGGCTGTGTGAGGCCCAGGAGGTCCGACTTCTGCAGACTGGCAATGCGAGACCTCCAGCTGACTTCCTGTTAGAGTGTGAGTCCAGCGCTTAGCGGTGTTAGCAGCACACACTACAGCGTTGTGTGTCTCGAGTGCAGCGCTCACCCCTTCTTCTCCCGCCTTCTTCAGTTTTGCTTCTCTCTCCTTCTCCTTCTCCTTCTCTTTTTCCTTCTCTTTCTCCTTCTCTTCCTCCTTCTTCTTTTCCCTCTCTTTGTTGTCCGTTTTTATCGTTTTCTCAGCCTCCTGCAGGTCCGTCAGTGTGACCCCCTGGAAACCAAAGACCGCAGATTGATGAAACCTCCAACACCCCCCCTCCCACACACACCCAGGCCGCGCCCTCAGCAGCGCTGAGCAGCAGAGGCGGAGTCACGGGTGCACGGGCGCACCTGAGTGGAGCGGCGGGACTGCCTGGCGTGCCGGGAGCGAGCCTTCCTCTGGGCCTCTGCCTCCTCGTCTCGCACCGGCGTCAGATAGGACCTGGGGGGGGGGGAGGGGACACGTCAGCAGGGGGGTGCAGCCAGGCCCTTTGTTTAAAGGTCAGACTGTAAACAACTGTAAAACACCCGGCCTGTAAATGCCGGAGCGCACGGCGTCTGCTGCCTTCACTCACTTGCGCCTCTGCTTGGCCTCCGTGTCGCCCACGTTCGTCGTGCCGGTGGAGGAGGTGGTGGAGGAGGAGGTGGTGGTGGTGGTGGTGGAGGTGGCGGCGGTGGATGCGGAGGAGGTGGATGTGGCGACGGCCTCCTGGTCCTTCTTTTCAGTGGCTTCCTGAGAGTTTCTGCAGGAGAGTGGGAAACATGAGGTATTAAATAAAGACAGACAGAGAGGGACTAACAATGGAGAGGTTGAACATGACCCCTGTGGACCACCGGCCCACCTCTGATTATTGAGGCGCCCGAGTCCCACAGAGGCAGATCCTAGTGAAGCAGAGGTCGCGGTGAGGTCATCCAGTCTCCTTCCATAAGATGAACTGAAAGTGAAACCGACATCCAGCCCCAAGTACCCCAACACACACACACACACACACACACACACACACACACACACACACACACACACACACACACACACACACACACACACACACACACACACACACACACACACACACACACACACACACACACACCGCCACAACCACCACCACCACCAAATTAACAACAAGCGGGGATAGTGACATCATGAATATGTGGCAACCATTTCAAAACACAGGGATTTATTCATCCGCTGTCTTTGTGACAAACCCAATAAGGTCTGTGACAATGCACAACAACACACACTATGAAGCATGACATCATCCCATGGCACAAATGCAGGTGGTGGGGGGGTGGGGGTTAGGGGAACACGACTAACCTGCGAGGCAAGGTGGGGTTGGAGCTAGTGAGGTCACTTCCTGTGAGGTCACTTCCTAATTGACTATGATGGCGCCGGGTGTAAGAGGAGCTACGGCTTAGCCAGCTGAAGAGACATGGTGACAGGGTGATGGTGGGGGGGGGGGGGGGTGACACAATGCAGTGACACAAACATATGCAGTGGGAAAAACAAGCACAAACATGCTAACTGCGCTGGCATGTCCACACACACACACGAGTGCACAAACACACAGTCCCACCTGCTGGAGTTGTCAGAGTTGGCGTCGGGAATACTGAAGAGACGGCGAGACGGCGTGGGCGGGACCCGCGCCAACCGGGGCTCCTGTCAGAGACACCACGGGTCAGGCGCCCGCCATTTAACACTGTCTGAGCCTTATGTCTGTTGTCACATCCTCATTCTTGTAAAGCTTGGCTTGATTTCTGATGTCACATGTATGCTTATATATTGTACATTATACACATTTTGAACTGTATGAAAGATTTTCCACCCAACTTTCCTTTAACAAAGGGGACCGTTGTTTACAGTACAACTGAGGTGACACTTGACTCCTCTGTGGTGCTCTCCTGGACCTCACCTTCGGGTCGGCCTCTGAGCTGAGGCGGGGGCTGGAGGCAGAGCGGGTCATGCCCAGGCCAGAGTCCAGGGGCCTGGGGGGGTCCTGGCTGGGGTCAGAGCCCCCGGCCGAGCCCAGAGTCACCGAGCTGCCCGCCTTCCGCAGGGACGTCCTCCAGGAGCCGGGCGCCTCGGTGGACTGGGACTTGCCGGCTTCCTGCTGGACACAGCAGCACCCCGAGTGACGGCCACAGCCTTTGTGCTCCTGGGTACCTCAGCGTCATCATGCGTGTGTGAGACATGCGCCGTGGGGCCGCGCTTTACCTTTTTGGCAGGGTTTCCTGTGGTGGCGGTGGAGGCAGCAAGAAGGCCACCGGAGTTGTGTTTGTTGTTCAAGTTGTTGATGATTTCTCGATTTTTGGCTTTCTCTACAGCAGCACCAACAACAACAACAACAACAACAAAAAGGGTTCAAATTCCACTCATGCGCTGAAGATTGTGCCCTCTTCATCACCCGGCGCGTTGTCTCACCGGACTCTGCGTCGCTCTCTGACTCGCTCTCCTCCTGGGAGCTGGAGCTGCTGGAGGCCTTGGCCTGGCTCTGGACCGGCGCCTCCTCTTCCTCCTCTTCGGCGGGGGTGCTGCGCAGCGCGGGGGGCGGGTGCTTCTCGCGCTCATGGAGGCAGATCTTCTCCTTGCTGCTCATACGAGAGATTGAAGTCCTGTGGGGGGGGCGGGGCCAAGACGGAGCACAACAAACAAACAAAAAACAGTGACATGCAAGGGGCCAATCAGTGAAGGCAGTCATTCCATGTGCAGCCAATTAGAGAGAGCAATGGAGCGTGAGCCAACACACGAGTGTACCAGTGGGTGGCTAATAGCATAGCAACTTGCTATGATGGGCAATGTGCACATGGGACCAGGGTCAGTGTTTTCAGGAACCCATCAGCGGGGACGTCCACACATGAGTCCCATGTTGTATTTGCCTCCCCTACTTACGGTAGGTTCAACGGTGCAGAAAAACACTGGCACTGCTGATCTCATACTTGCATGCACACTAGTAAGACCTACAGTGTGTATACAATTCAGCACTGCCCGCAAAATGTCTGGCGCATGCCTTCAGAAACACAGTCGCACACGGTAACACAGACTGGTACACACACACACACACACGCACACATACACACACACACACAGACACACGTTCACATGAACACACACACACACACTCACATAAACACACAAGCACACATGCACACACACACAAAAACGTAGAGGTCCACGCTGGCACTGACCTGCGTGGGCGCACGGGGGCCACCGAGATCGGGGAGTTGGTATCAATAACAGGAGTCTGTTTCTCTCTCTCGGAGCGCAACTGAAGAGGAGCAGAACAACCGGCATAAACACATCAAGTCACATGAGTTTCTTCTCTCTGCGGAGCGGTTGTGAGCCGCCGGGGAGGGAAGGCAGACTTACTGCGTTCTGCTTCTTCTGCAGCTCCTCCAGGGTGCCCACCAGGTTCTCATCGGACACGTCCACAGGGGTCTGGCCCTGCAACGAGGTCACCGCAAGGTCAGCACAACATCTGTACAGCGCTGGACTCACGGGAGGCTGCGTACAACCATCGCTAAGCTCGGACCCAGCGGTCCTACTGTGCCAGAGCAGAACTTCTTCAGGGAGACGGCACAGAGCCTGGGCTCGGAAACCAAAACTAAAAATTATTACATTTATTTCCAGGAGAGGATGTTGCTTTCACCAGGGATCCCCCTGATTAATAAGTGTGTTTCTACAGTGGCTGGTCCACACAGTCTTCACAGACACCGGTCTTTACAATCACTATTTCTAAGAATGTCGTGTCTGGACAGGATGTTTTAGCTTGTCCAGAATTTAGCAAGACTTTAGATAAATATCCTGAAGTCCGGCAGCAGAGCGGCTCAAATATCACCAAACCAAATCTAAATGGTACCCATTAGTGTAGGCAAGACTCACCACATTGTTGACTGCCGCCATGTCACACATGTGGTCAGCCAATAGGGAGCAGACCTCCTCCTGGCCCCAGTGGGCTGCCGCATGCAGGGCGGTCCAGCCATCGATGTCCCTGCTGTCCACATCGATCTCACACTGCAACAGCACCCTACACACACGCACACACACAAACACACGCACACACATGCACACACACACACACACACACACACAGAGACACACACACGCACGCACACACAGAACCGCAGACACGCACGCGCACACAGACACGCACGCAGACACGCACGCGCACACACACACACACACACACACACACAGACAGACGAAGAGAATGAATGAGAAAGCAAAAGTGACAACCACGGGGGTTTTGAGCACCACACCACACCATGCGGGTGGTGGCCCGGGGCCTGGGGCTTACTTGAGGACCTCGATGTAGCCCTTGGCTGCGGCCACGTGGAGGGCAGTAGCCTTGGTGTTGTGGTGAGGCACCAGGCTCCCACTGCCCGTCAGCACCGCCGTGGCGTCCTGGAGCATCACCCTCTGCTCCTGCTTGCGGGCCTGGTCCACGTCCACGCCTTCACGCATCACACGCACACACGAGACACACACACACATACACACACACAAACAGACACATACAAACAGAAACACACATAGACACACAGAGGAAAAGGTTACAGACATGAGAGTTGGTTGAAACCACAGAGACAGCATTTAAACTGCATGCTGTTACAACGTGACATCCACTGCCATAGATCTTGTAAGTAAATGCCCATTTATGGCTTTGGTACCGCTAGCCACGTACTGCTAGCTAACAAGCTTGCGGGACATAAAACATGTCATGTCATTAGCTTGCTGTTAGCAAAGTTCAGCTTTAAAATGCTTACAGAGACACACAAAACCCACACGGCTTCATTGAAATGCACAGGGTTGTTGACCTATGGGAATAGACCATTAATTTCTCCCATAAATGATGGAACGCCAGGCCAAGCCGAGACATCCTCATTTACAAGGTGTGTATGAAGCAGTACAGGAGCCATGTTCCAGGGGAGCCAGGGCTTTCAGACATTGAACTGACCTACAACAGACACCATTTAGGGATTATTATTTTGAGTTCATTCCTGTCATCTTTTTTGTGACAGGCTTAGAAGTTCAGTCCAATGTAGCGCAAATAAAGTTTTGGAGCAACATTTTTGACAAAATGATACTGGGAATCGTGAACTAGAGAGAGGGTGTTTTTAGAGCTACAAAACTAATGAGACTTGTAAATGTAGTAATACACGATGAAAACAAACAAAAGTCAGATGTTCAGCTCTCCGTCCAAAAATTCATTTTTACATATTAACACCTTGCAGTTGTCAATAATCAATATATTAATACCATATAACAACAACATTATAATAACAATATCAATAACAATAACAATAACAATAACAATAATTATTATTATTATTATTATTATTATTATTATTATTATTATTATTATTATCATTATTATTAAAACAGCTACATCCAACTCCTGGACTGAGAAAGCTAGTTATTTGAATGGTCTATCATGTATCATGAAGCCTTTATATTTCTTGCATAGCTAATGGTTGCCAACATTGTCACCAAACAAAACTGTTCAAAACAACTGCTGGTGTTCTGTTTAATATAAGGCAGACCTGATGCAGCATCAGTAATCATGTCACATCCAAAATCAACTCAACAAAGGAACAACATTTTTTTTCCAAATTGTGCTGTCAACTCATTCAAGAGACTGGTTTAACTCTTTTTAATAAGCATGTTCAATGAAAACATTATTGTTGCTTCATGAACTGAAGATGTGCTTGTCAAATGCATATTGATTTAATTTCCTGAAGCTGGAACCTTTGGATTACTGTTTACATTGGAGGTTTTGGCATGTTTGTTTGGAGTAATGCTAGCCAAGACTTATTTTGTAGAATTGTGTATGTACAGTCATAACCTGTTTTTTCTGTTGACACTTTGCTTGGCTGGGGAGACCAGTGTCTCTTTACAACATAATCTAACAACATAATCAGTATGAACTACAGTGAAAACAAAACGTTTTTTTACCTTGTTTCTTTATTTCTCCCTTGAGCAGCCTCTCCATAGCATCCTCTGTGGCAACATCCAGGGGCAGCTCTCCTTCACTGTTCACTGCCCCCACTTGAGCCCCCTGCTCTATAAGGTACCTGCCACGGGAGCCAGTCACAAACAGTGCCTTTAAGCATTTCACCATTCAAAAGTTTGATATTACCATCACATATATTTTTGGACATTTATTATGTGACTCATACCATTGATGTTATGGCAAAGCTTTGGAGAATGCACCAAAACAACGGTACACCTAAGTGTAGTATCTATAAATACAGGGTCTATAAATTCACACACACACACACACACACACACACACACACACACACACACACACACACACACACACACACACACACACACACACACACACACACACACACACACACACACACACACACACACACACACACACACACACACACGCGTGCTACAGTATAGACCGTGTGACTGTGTTAAGGTGCCAACAAGCGCCCCTCACTTAGCAATTTGGATGAAGCCACAGGAGGCGGCGGCGTGGAGGGGAGTCCAGCCCTCGTTGTCCCCTCGGTTGATGTCGCTCCCGCTCTCCACCAGGAACTGCACCATCTCAGAGTTCTCGTCGATGCAGGCCTGCCAGGGAAACCAGCGTTCACAGTGTTCACAGCACGTAGCACCAGGAGGGGAGCGCCCAATGGGGGAAACTCAACGCAATTTTTGGATAGACATTTGAGAAAAGCTGTAGGGGATACAACAACATAGCACAACATAGCACAACACAACACATTCTTTCAACGTATTATAATTTACTCTTTTAGTTGTTGTTGGGTTTTTTTTTTTGGGGGGGGGGGGTGTCTATATATGAGACTGCATGGTGAGCTTTATGGGGTATTTCTGATTACTAAACAGTCCAGACAGTCGTTAAATTTAATCAACTTCATGGAGGTGCTTGAACCGAACAATGACGAATCTGTGTGCTTATTTTTATGATTCTATATTAGTGTTTTTTTGCCCAGCCTCCCCATGGTTTCTGTTTAAAATGATTATGTTGCAGAAGTGAGGACTTGTATGTCTAAACCACATTTCCCACGGCTAGCTGAGGCTATGGAGCACGAACACCTTAATGCTAAGTCCCGAGATATTACCCATGATGCCCCCTGGTTGTTTGCAATCATGTGTTGCCTTTATTTGAGCATGAGTCAATGCAATATTTGCCTTGATGGATTATACATTTAGGAAAACCCTTAAATAAGCAAAACTGGGAGACAAAAACACAGACCACTTAAAGGAACTCCATAGACACTCAAACAAAACCGAAACATACATAAGTGCTTCTACCAAAAACACAGTACAGTCCATCTTTACAATTCAAATAGCCTAGCCTACATGCAAATCTATGTAAGGCTTACTAGCTTACTAGCTTAAATTGAAGTTGTTCCTCTTACACCTAAAAAATGGTGGTCATATTTGAAGATGCGATGCAGGATAGAGGTGTTGTATTAGTATTCTGTAGCCTGCGAGAGCAGTGTCCATCAGCCCTGCCCTAAGCCCCTTAAGAAGCTTTCCTTTGGGTCTAAATCTAAGACTAATCACAAAGCTATTTAGGCCCCTGTCCGTCTTCATAACGCTTGATAATTAGCCAACAGACGGTAGCGCAAATATAAAAACCTTGACAAATAACAATCTGCTGTGGACCAGAAACGTGAATTAATTTGCAGCAGGGTAAAAAAAAACGTCTTAACCAGTGGGTGCCTGAATGCCCCGTGGACTGAACAGTGAGCACTTCTTATTACACACTGGCCATTATGAGGGTGCCTGACTGCTCTTCTAGCAGTCCTTCACTGGGCCATCAAGTGAGTCATTGTGGAAATGGCCATTGACAGTGGCTTGTGCAGCACCAGGAATGTTTTCCATTTCTTCATCTGAAATCCCTAACGTCCCTTCCATGGGGATTTGGCAGGGAGAATGAGAGACAGAGAAAAAGAAAGAGAAAAAAAATTAACGAAGGGAGGAGAAGGAGAGTGTGTGTGTGTGAGAGAGAGAGAGAGAGAGAGAGAGAGAGAGAGAGAGAGAGAGAGAGAGAGAGAGAGAGAGAGAGAGAGAGAGAGAGAGAGAGAGAGAGAGAGAGATTCAGAGCGACAGAGTGAGGCAGAGCAAGATAGAGAGCGAGGCAGAGCGCAAGAGAGAGAGAGAAAGAGAGCAAGGGGAAGATAGAGAGAAGCACTGGATTGAAGAGATGGAAAGTTTATAGAGTGTGGGCCTATATTTAATTTTGGTTGCCGGGCAACGAGTGAGCAACAGGGGAGAAAGGGATGGAGAACAGGAGAGGGACCACACTGGGTGACAGGGTACAGTACAGCTGGGTGAACAGCATAATGCCTACAATAGAATATCTTATAAGGACAGACACACAGTGACTCATCAGAACATGATTCACAGTCATGGGTAAATACCTGAAACAAAAGTACTAATGCGCTAAAGTAAACCTTGCAGGCCAATACAGACATATCCAAAAGAAATTTAAACATTGTGGTTGCAGAGGTATAAAAACAGAACAAGAGCTCAACCGCACGTTTACGCTTGGTTGAATGTAAATGTCAGTGATGTTGTTTTGTCACTTTTGCCTTGTTGGCACTCTTACGCCGTGTGCTGGTGATCTGAATGTGCCGTTCTATCCATCTGGCGGCGCATCTATTGTATGCGAGGAGATAGCAATGTGTTTATGGCAGGCAGTACCCTAAAAGCAAAGGAAATACTGCATCACAACCGGCGTGTATGACAGTGATGATGTCCAGACTACGGTGCTCTGCTATGTTATGACTGAAGCTGAGAGGGGCGGGAGGAACAGCCATAGGCTGGGCTGGAACACGGTCCACAGAAACATAGCCAATTTGGGATGTGCCTCTGTGTTTGGCCCCCGTGTAGACCCTCCTCGCCGTGTATTACAACATTGAAATACTTATTTGATGCTATATTACGAATACTTGCGAATAATAGAATAGCGGTTGTTCCCCCGATCAAAAGTTGTGGCAGTGTAATTATAAACCATCTAATCTTAAACCAACATCTTTTTATGACTGGAAAAAAACAGGAGACCAACTTATTGAGCAGGGGAATAACGGTCTTGGTTGTCTTTGAAAGACCAAACAGCGCCAATCACACGCATAGCAATGTTTCTCAACGTTTAGAAGAGATGTAGCCGGAAGGCGTATCTGGTAACAAGTTAGAGTGTTTAGCCGCAACAGTTTTACAACATATGGCAATCTTTCCGTGTCCAAGTCGAGCTTCCCATCCGAGGAAGAAAAAAGACTCCTGGACGCAGCATCTCAGAGGCCACAGGCTGGACTGGACGACTAGTGTGGTCCTGTTGCTCACATCCATAGTCGAACAATCGTTCACAACTATAAACACACATTTTAAACAAAAGACTGGCAAAAAAAAGTTGTTTTCGCTCCAACAACATTACCGAAGTCCGAGTAGTTGTCAGTTTTAAGAACATAATACGCTATTGCGGCTACATTGGAGCGAAGCTGTGGTTTTGTGACTTGTAGCAGCCCGACAACTTGTCACGTCAGACGTGACGACCAAAGTGAAAGAGTCAACTTGTTACCTGGTGAAGAGCTGTCAGCCCATCGATGTTGGCGTGGTTGATGTCAGCTCCCTGCCTCAGCAGAGCCGCCACCTCCTCTTGGTCTCCGGCAGAGCAGGCAGCCATAAACACGGCCCCCTGGGCGAACCGAACCCTGGCCCTCCGAGCCCCCGAGCCCATCGAGGTTTCCCGTGTATCCGGTCCCGTGCGATCGGTTTCTGAACCGGACCATCGTTGCAACTGATCTTGCCGTCGCTGCTTAGCAGCGTCGGACCGGGAACGGTCAGTCGCCGCCATCTTCCCTGATCTGTCCCCGGACAGATTCAGTTCACGGTACGCTAGAAACCAAGTGGGTCGTTGAGTGTGGAGTTTTCCTTGGGACGCGCCCCCTGGCGAAAAAACACAAACTTCGACATACTTCGCTGGACTGTGACAACCATACATGAACGTGGGCAGGTCGCTTGTACGTGTGACGTATTTAAGGACCGTCCTCCAATCCTATAATTTGACAGGAACGCACTACACCATTTTATGTACAAGTTTGCGCTGAAGTAAATATTATCCGTTCTGTTTCCGAAAGTATTAAGTGAAACAAGATTTAACTGTAGGTGAAAAATCAATTTTCTTCAACAATTACCATGACAATCATATTTTATTTTTGGATGAACATGGCCAGTATACAAATGAACATTTTCTGAAAAATTTAATTAATAATTAAATAAAATTGACTGACAGGTATAACTTGATTTGAATTAAGAATGCGTTTAATGAGTTGAGATTAATCCCATTGTGGTGACTTAAAGTGATAGGTTTTTAATATTTATAGATGTGTTGTTATGTTTTTTTATGCTGTTAATGGCATCTGCATGTTAATTAAGAATTACAGAAAGCAATTAACTGTTTGACATATTTTATAAACACAAGCAGAATTATTCACTGATCTATCCAATAAATTATGTTTTACCACAACAAAGGAATTTCAAAAACAAAACATTAATAATTGTCTTCATCTTTTAAATAAATTACATTCAATTGACCTATATGGCATGAGAACAGACTTATTCATTAGTAGTGAAGTAACACGCTTCATCAGTTCTCTACAATAATACTGATATCCAGCCTCCCTTTCCAGCAAACCTATGAGCGGATAACTGGATGACGCTCATGTCTAACTACTAGCCTGACTGCATTCTACACACACAACAATATTTATGCTGAAAAGTGCACTTCAAGTATGCAAGTTGGTGGGTCGTTTTACGGATTTCATGTACATTGTTGTTAAATGTGCTTAGTTTGAGATAAATTTTAATAATTATCCCATTGATTAAAGACACTTTATACAACATACATTTTGTTAGGGCCTGCTAACACTTATGTCGGGGCAACTGTATGTTTTATTATACATTTATGGTTGTTAAATAAAATAATAATAAAAAAAAAATCATTGTGTTCATACAGTATATTTATAAATGCTGCTGTTGGCAAAAAAAACCCTGTCGCAACACTTGCAATACTTGTATGTACTGCATTTCATTGTCCCTGTACTTGTACTTGTACTTGCACAATGACAATAAAGTTGAATCTAATCTAATCTAATGTTCCAAAGCGACTGAAATCAGTCATCAGGTGTGATGTCATCAAGTCTCAGTCATCAGTGACCTCCCGCCTTCTCTACAGCACGCTGAAGACACACTGCACACACTTATGACAGCGCGAGGCATCATCTAAACAAAGAGCAACACAACCCAGCTAACAGCCTCTGACGGACTCTGGAGAGACGGGAGCTCCTGGAGTGTCAGGGCAGGCTGTCCGTGTCCCTGAAGCCCCCCCGGGGGAGGAGGGGGGGGGTGCTGCCCTCTGGTGCCGGCCGCACAGTCCTGAAGGAGCCCCGCAGGTCCATGTTTATGCATAGGATGCCAGGGAGCAGCTGCCTCTGGTACTGATCGAGACGCATGATGACGTCAAGGAACGAGGAGCAGGAGGGAAGAAGGTTGGCAGAGCTGAGCTGGGATGGCAGGGACTGGTAGTGATGCAGCTCTAGCTGGCAGGAGATCCTAGAGGACCAGATAAGACAACATGCTCACATTTAGCAGAAGATCGTGCATGTAGGATATTTACAGATTTGGTGTAGCATAGGCGGATTTAAAAATGTGTGTGTGTGTGTGTGTGTGTGTGTGTGTATGGGGGGGTGTATATGTGCGTGTTTGGGCATGTTTCTGTGCATGTGCGCATGTGCGTGTTAGTATGTGTGTGTGTGTGTGTGTGTGTGTGTGTGTGTGTGTGTGTGTGTGTGTGTGTGTGTGTGTGTGTGTGTGTGTGAGTGTATGTGTGTGTGTGTGTGTGGGGGGGGGGGGGGGGGGGAGTGGGGGTTGGCATAGGCTCCAACCTGGCAGATACATGCTGGGAAATGCCGCGCAGAGCACACTGCAGGATTTTGGCCATCTGCTCTCGAACCCACACCATATCTTCCTGTACGTCTGGCATCCACTCCAAAAGTCTTCAGAATGGAAACACACATAATATACTGTAAGTAATGAATGGATGGATGCTCTTGTGAAACCAAAAGGGAGTCAAAATATCAGGGTAGCTGCTATCCTGAAGGAAAGCCCGTAGTGAATCACAAAATGAAACACTATTGTCTTAGTTCATTTCATATTGTGAGTGAACACTATGGCTCAATAACATGTGAGTGCTGAATGGTCCCGACCTGACAGTCATGGACATGGCAGACTCCAGGGGCAGCGTATAGGGGAGCATCATTGCAGAGGCCAGCCTGATAGGGAGCAGGTTGCTTAGCGACTGGGACAGGCTCCTCCTCTCCTTGCAAGCCTCCACGAGAGCTGCAGAGGGAGGCAGAGCGATGAGAAAGGCCATTATGTGAAAAAAGTTAACATGAGGCAAATGCTCCAGGAGAGGCATTTCATATGAAGGCGGATATTGTTTTGATTTACTGCAGGCATTGTATACAGTGCGAGGCTTTCACTGAAAATGTGTTTTGGAGAGGAAAAATCCCTAAAAGGCTTAAAGAGCTGTGTGGAATGCACATACATTCTTTCAATAAAACTCATATTTTTGGTCCTGAGAGGTTACCTCTGTGGAGGTTGGGTGGTAGGTGTTCAAAGATATGATCCTCTATTGAACTAGAATGGTAAACTTCTGCGCTGTCTTCAACGTGTGGCCCTTCTTCTACGTTATCAGCGTTGGCTATATCTTCCTCTTCCTCTTCACCAGAAGAGCTAACGTCACCTTCCTTTTCGTCTCCGTTCCAAAGAAGAAGGGGTCTGTCTCTGTAGGGTCCATTGAGGTTCAGTAATCCTAAATATGAAGGAAAGTTCAGATCATTTTCATCCTGTGTGTTGGGACATTATTCAAATTATTGCATGAGTAAAGTATCAGTTAAGGAATCCACAAAAAAATTACCCAGTGAAATCATCGATAGCCAGGAACAGAGATGATAACATGCACACATCCAGATGTCAGTTATTGATCAAATCAATAACTGACGTCTGAATGGCTTCTAACAGGAAGCCTCTATTCTGATTTAGGTCAGGGTGTCAATTTAAAGGGTAAAGGTGCATTTAGCAGACACTTTTGTCCAAAGCCCGCCCGCCCTACGGTTAGTGGACAACCCGCTCTGTCCACCTGCTCTGTCCACTGAGCTACTGCCGGCCTGCCTAAATGTGTTATTATTTTCTATTTCAATCGTATTTCATTGCGTTTCATTGGATTAGTATTTAGACCAAATAAATATGTCATCACATTGTGATATGCACAATTTCGGCCCAAGAATATTTCAAATAAACCACTGCAGAGTTCTGAATGAATAATCAAATGAATGAACCATGTAAATCCCCTATGATAATGACATTACCGCTATCATTTCTTACCGTTTCTTTTCAAAAACTGAAGTGCATCCTTATATCCCTGTTTACACATGGCTTTCATAACCTGCAGACAAAACAAAGAAAGACCACATGTCATCAGTCATGCCATCATCCATAGAGTTCACCTGGGTACACCTCCAGTAAACAGACATTCAACAGGACATGAAGGAACCACAGTGGTGGCAGAGCTGCTGTGTGTGAATGAAGCACCATGGGGTCTGGGGGGAACAGAGCTCTGGACACTCTGTACACGTT
>JAXIVH010000013.1:1990325-2035325 GCA_036785325.1 Urophycis tenuis
CGTTATCCTCACTTTGTTTATAGTAAAATGTTGCATTTGTTTTGTTTAATAGAAACATGTAGCAGGCAGTAAACCTGCTATAAGTTTATAGCAGTAGGCCACACAATATAACGCAAGTTGCACCATACATAATCATCTAAATTAAAAAAAAGTCTCAAATGTTCGTATTTTTTCTGAACGACCTGGTCAATGTGTTATCTTGATATATTCGCTTGTTTCATGATATACATCTACTGGAAGGCCAACAGCCGTCCAGCATCACAACAGCACGGCGCAGGTCCCGCCTCGAGTTGAAACTTTGGCGGCGTTAGCTTGGAGATGCTCGTTTTTAGCACTGCGACGAGCCGGAGATTATGGCCCCCTTTCAGTACTGCAGAAAGAAGAAAACTCCGTTGCGTCGGCGCACCACAGGATGAAAAAGCGAGTGAACCAAATATCTTTTTTTTTCTCATACACAAGGAAGTGCAAGACACATTTGTGAAGCTAAGTAGTAGAGATGTGCCGTGATGACCAAATAAGTCTTTAATGAGATTTATTGAAATACACAATTGTGTCGTCGGATGCTCTAACGTACCGTATTACTCTGGGGTACATTTAATTTTGATTTAGTTCGTGTTACATTGAAATCAAAACGGTAAAGACTATGCACGAAGGAGTTAATTTGACAGTCGATTTGTCCACTATTACTTTACATTGCATTTAATTTCATTATGACAATAGTGAAAGGTTGTTTAGCACTGGAGTTCAGTTTAGTTTAGATGCAGATACAAAGCAAGGAACGATGTGAAAACGTCAACAAAGCAGGTGTTGGAACTGGACCAACGGAAGCCTGAAAGTGAGTTTGAATATGACAACATCAAGAACTTCATATTCAAATAGAGACATGGACCCTTCGATGCGCAAACAATGTCGCACATAGATCGGAGTAAATCTTCAGGGCAGAAACACGCGGACCCAGAAGAGGGTGTGTGTCCGGCTACTGCAGAGGACGGTGGCACGGGACTGGTCAATACAAGCAGTGGACAGTTTGAGGGACACGCTGGGCTTTCCGCCCACCACTCCGAAAGAGATGAGGATGCGACCGCTATGGAGGCTCCCTCGTTGTCAGGGTCCCTAAGCACGACTGACTTGTGGCCCTCTGCCCCCAGCAGCACTCCTCCATGTCCCTCCTTCTCTTCATCCTCCTCCTCCTCCTCCTCCATAGTGGTGCCTCTTTCCCCCCCTCTGCCCCCCAATACAGAGCTCTTGTCCGTGCTCACGGATACCAAGTTGACTCTGGACGTGTACCGGGCAGGAGCGACCGCCCTGCCTGTCCTACGGTGCTTTGTTCCAGAGCAGCTGAAGGAGCTGCAGTACCTGAGGCTAGGTTCAGAGGACAAGCACGGCCTGGAAGATGCACTGACCACCTTACCCCATCTCACACGGCTGCGCTCGCTGGTCTTTCGAGGTAATCAAAGCAGACAGAAAGCTCAGCGTTACTTTCAATATGACCATCTGATGACGCCTCGTATTACATATGACAATTTTAGATTCTGTCATTCCCTCATAGCCTAATGCACCAACACCAATTTCAGTTTCAGTACCACAGCATCCCTTTGCTATTACTTTATCGCAGTTGTTCCACTGTTTCAATGCATACTAATATTTCCTTTTAAAGATGCCATTTTATAGATCTGAGGGAACTACAGTGAATAGTGAAATGGGTGTACCTGGCATATCATTACAAAAACCTACTTTTATTTTTTTTCTTGCTTCTTCCTCTGAAGGGCACTGTTTTCATGACTCAGTAGGGGTTCCCCTGCCAGGCCTCCTCACCACTCTGCCCGCCTCCTTCTCCTCTCTCAATCTTCTGGTGCACCTGGACCTCTCCTTCAACCAGCTGTCCCTGCTGCCGCCCTGCCTGCTCACCCTGCCCCTACTCTCCTCTCTGCTTCTGGGCCACAACCGTCTCTCCCTTCTCCCCCCCGACCTGGGGCGCCTGTCCTCCCTCCGCTACCTCTCCCTCCTGGGCAACGTGCTGCTGGCTCTGCCCCCGAGCCTGGGCCAGCTCACAGCACTGCACACGCTGGACGTCTCGCACAATCGCCTGGCCGACCTGCCCGACGAGGTCGGCGCCCTGGGGGAGCTGGTCACACTGGAACTCTCACACAATCAGCTGAGGCAGCTGCCAGAGACCATGGGTAAGGCTACAGGGGTGAGTGTAGGGCACCAGAGACCATGGGTAAGGCTGCAGGGGTGAGTGTAGGGCACCAGAGACCATGGGTAAGGCTGCAGGGGTGAGTGTAGGGCAACTGAGACCATGGGTAAGGCTGCAGGGGTGAGAGGCTCCAATATAGAAAACTGACTGACTTGCATAGTGGGTTAAAAAAAAACAAAAAAACATGTTATAATGAAAATCCACTGTGTACCTATCACTCCCTAATTCCAGCTGGGAAAGTAAAGGGAATATTTCAATATGAATATGCAAATATATATCTATATACACATTGGGAGTAGTAGAAATGTAAACACTAAATGTTAATATTTATGTTGAAAAAACTGGTTTCCAGGTTGAAGCCTGTGCAGATAAAATGTCTTCTGTGATGTGAATGTGAATGCTGTAAAACAGTATTGTGTTGTTGCTGTAAGACAGTGTTGTGTTGTTGTTGCTGTAAGACAGTGTTGTGTTGTTGTTGTAAGACACAGTGTTGTCTTGTGGTTGCTGTAAGACACAGTGTTGTGTGGTTGTTGCTGTAAGACACAGTGTTGTGTGGTTGTTGCTGTAAGACACAGTGTTGTGTGGTTGTTGCTGTAAGACACAGTGTTGTGTGGTTGCTGTAAGACAGTGTTGTGTTGTCGGTGCTGTAAGCCACAGTGTTGTGTGGTTGCTGTCGTCGCTGTAAGACACAGCGTTGTGTTGTGTTGTCGTCGCTGTAAGACACAGTGTTGTGTCGTCGTTGCTGTAAGACACAGTGTTGTGTTGTGGTTGCTGTAAGAAACAGTGTTGTGTTGTGGTTGCTGTAAGACACCGTGTTGTATTGTGGTTGCTGTAAAACAGTGTTTTGTTGTCGTTGCTGTAAGTCACAGTGTTGTGTTGTCGTTGCTGTAAGACAGTGTTGTGGTTGTGGTTGCTGTAAGACACAGTGTTGTGCTGTGGTTGCTGTAAGACAGTGTTGTGTTATCGTTGCTGTAAGACACAGTGTAGTGTTGTTGTGGTTGCTGTAAGACAGTGTTGTGTTGTGGTTGCTGTAAGACAGGTTTGTGTTATCGTTGCTGTAAGACAGTGTTGTGTTGTGGTTGCTGTAAGACAGTGTTGTTTTGTGGTTGCTGTAAGACAGTGTTGTGTTGTGGTTGTGGTTGCTGTAAGACACAGTGTTGTGTTGTGGTTGCTGTAAGACAGTGTTGTGTTGTGGTTGTGGTTGCTGTAAGACACAGTGTTGTGTTGTGGTTGCTGTAAGACAGTGTTGTGTTGTGGTTGCTGTAAGACATCGTTGTGTTGGCTCCGCCCACAGCCTCCCTGCGGTCCCTCACCGAGCTGGTCGTCCATAGCAACCAGCTGCGCCACATCCCCGCCTGTCTGCACAGCCTCCCTCTGTTGAAGATGGACACACGCAACAACCCGCTGGGACGACCTCCGACCCCTCCGCCTCTTCCCCCTGCCGTCGGTGAGCGGAAAGGAACAGCTGGTCCAAGTGGCACCTGGGAAACTCCTTGATTTGAAATGTTTTACTGTTGATGTAGATGCATAACCCCCACGTTTTCCTCCAGTCCAAACAGAGAAGAACATTCCAGAACTGCACCTGGGGTTCAATCAGCACAGGTTTTAGTTGTCTTCTAAAATTACTACATTTTTTTATTATTATTCACAAACCATTAAATTATTGATTACAAATCAAGTAATCAATAAAGTAATCAATCAAATATTTCCATCAAACTCTGCTCCTCAGCTTCAGTGTGACACCTGCTGGGTGTCATGTGTTCCTGCCAGGGGGGGCAGAGCTGCTCTTCCCCCCGGGGTGCCTCTCGACCGCCACAAGACTCAAATGGCTTGAGCAGAAGGCCAACAGGAAGTGGGTGTGGCTAGATGAGCATGACATCCTACTCAGCCAGCCGCTGGAGCTCAGACCCCATGGAATTACATTCCGGAAGGTAAACCAGCGACACGATGGATACATGGACCCTGATGTTATTAAAACCATGCTTGAAGTGACATCTCTGCATTCATGTCTCACTATAGTTTGAATTATGTTGTTTCTAACAAAACAATGTACATGATGTGTCTCTGGGCTATTCTGCATAACCAGTAACGATCCACACGTTCTGACCCTGGATATCCCCCTCCTCTTGGTGCTCCTCCCCCTCCCAGCCTGTGGAGGTGTGTGTGCCCTACCATCGGAAGAGAGGGCGGGAGGTGGTGCTACGGCGGCTCAGTGGCGAGCTCTGGAGCACGCTGCCCACTGAGCTCAGTGGCGAGCTCTGGAGCACGCTGCCCACTGAGCTCAGGAGAGGAAGCCCCAGCAACAGCTGCCACCCCGGGGGCTCTCCGGTCCGGGTAACCCCTCCACGCCTCACCAGCCTCTGATGAATGTCAAGTGAGGTCGTCAGGTTTAGTGATATGGACAACGTTTTTTTTTTAATGAAGTTATGCAATTCTGTTTTCAAGGTCTTGGTGAAAGAGAACCACGTCAAATTAAATATAGTTTTTCTTGTATTCCATATTTTTATTTAGTTTATGTTTGGTTGTCAAGCAAGAATCAGATGCATGCTCGTGTATTAAAAAGGTTGTAAAGATGCTGTGATAATGTTTAGGAAAAGCTCTGGAAACTTTTGCAGCGTGTACTGTTAAACTTAAATGAAACATTCTTTACTAGTAAAAAAAAAAAAAAAAAAAAAGTTCAAATGGAGGGATGTTGTTGGTGCTAAAAATACAGTCCCAAGGGAACGACTGTACATGTCTGGTCATGTCTGGTCTCCCTGTGTCCCGGCAGCTGGCCTGCTCCTCTGTGGACCACTTCTCCTGGTTTGTGGCTGTGGCCCGGCTGACGCGGGACAGCTGCTCCGTCACACCAGAGGGGGCGCTGTTGGTGTCCAGCCGAGACCCCGGCATCAAGCTGCGCTTCCCGCCCAACTCCACCGTGCAGAGCAGAACCATTACTCTAGAGGTACCGACTCACCGCAGACACCCCGGCAGGTTGGAGAAACACCAGTGGTCAGATGTTAACGACGGGCGCTGTGTTTGATACCCTGCAGGTGTTGCAGGTGTCGCTGACGGAGATTCAGGCAGTTTGCAGGGACCCCCAGGCCAGTGCCAGTCCTCTTCTCTGCCTCTCCCAGACCCCCAGTTTGAATTTCCTGCAGCCCGTCAAAGTCCAGATCCCTCTGCCATCTGGAGTCACAGGTAGCTAGCCTGATGCGAACCAACCAGTGATGCTTACAGTAGGATACACAGGAAAGTATAACAACATTTAAATTGGATGTTTGCATGTTAAGAGATTCCACCGAGGAAATGCATTCATGAGTTGATGGTCCAGTTTTCCTCCACACTGTTACACTGGTAATCAGGTCTGAAGTGCTGGGAGCCATGACACTTAGATTACACTCAGGATTACCCCTGTCATTTGGAATAGCCTTTGGCGTGGGCTGTTTAGTCAGAAAGAGGAGCAATCACTGAAGCCTACATAACTGCTTATGAAATGGGCTGCCGATGATGAGCTTCACCAGGTTCATAATGTGCTTTGTTTCGGTCATTGTCCAACAAGTCTTTCATAGGTGTCATTTAGATGGAAGAACAACTTTAGTGATTCTGTTTAGTGATTCAGGCTCTCTCTATTGCTGTCTCCATGGCAATGCTTCATTGCAATCAGAGGTGTTGCAGCGTCTGTCCCTTCATTTTCAGTGTGTCTCCCTTCATCACCAGGGCGATCACTGGCCATCACTCGCTGTTTTATACTTGTCACCAGGTTTTCCTCCCTGTGGTTATGATGTATTTCAACCATATAGACAGCACTTTAATACCTGATGGTTAGAATATTCTGCCACTGACTGAATTTATATTGCCATGAAACCCATCAGAGATTTAGCACAAGACCCCTTCCATAAGCAGGGCCATATAGTACAGTAGCCCTCTGTCACATTCATTATAACGGGCCAGCAACCCCTGTTAACACAATGACTAATAACTGTCCACGTGCACTAGAGGACAAGATTAATCACTCTTATTGCTGGCGTGGAAAGCATGCCATAAAACGCCACAGATAATTCATTAAGCAAAGCCAAACATAATGCTTGTAATTAGGAATCGACATTGGCCCAGGGCGTAGCCTAAAAATGTTTGTCATTACAATAAAACAAACGTCCTTTGTCGATATCATGGATCAGAAGTCCCGGCTGCATTCCGTACACGCTCCTGACCCGGCCTCCATCTTAACAGAACATTGCAGTGTGTCAGGCAGGCCTGAGATTGTCTGTTTGTCACCGAGAGTAAAGGTCACGGGATTGGAACCTACGGTCAGGGGTCCTTGAGCAAGGGGTCTAACCCCTTCCTGCTCCTGAATGAGACGTGGCTAAAATTCACTGCCAGTCGCTTTGGATAAGTCATTGAACATCTGTTGAATTCAACATATGACTTAATGGTAATGTGAGTGGTCGATAACGGCTATCAGTACAATGATTCCACATTAGCACAGTCTGCTGCAGCATCCTCTGCAGAGGAGCTTGCTGTGCAGGTGGGTTCAGGTGGCGTGTGGAAGCTGCAAACATCAGCTAAGGTCCCCCTCCAGATGGTCAGGGAACTTGCCTAAAGGCTATGGAAAATGTACTTCAACAAAGCAGGAAGGGAAGTTGATGGAAGCTTTCAGCAATCCTCTTTTACAGACTTCTCTGTTTATCTGTTTCTGGCGCCCCCTAGTGCTGAAGTAGGATATATTCAGTTGTTTCATAAGCTTTGAAGGCTCCTCCGTTGAAAACCCATCTTAATTGAGTAATTGTATGTCTGAAAGTATAACTATAGATTTCTAATCGTATACATTTAATATCTACAAGCCTATTAGCACTATACTCAATAGTTAATAACCTGTCTATGTGTATTGTGCACCTGTAGGCCATACAGTGGATATGTCCTGCCTCCATCTACTGCACGGAGACCCTAATGCCCAGAACTGGACTGACGTCACGTCACAAGTTTCTCTCAGTGTTACACATCTCTACGCCATATTCTACATCACACATTTCTCCTGGTAAGGTGACATTTTATTCATTAGTCATGTGTTTGTTATTTGGTCCATAATACATTCAGTTACTTTGCTTACTATATAGTTTGAGATAGATTTGACATTTTTGGACTTGATGGACACAACAGTGAAGACAGATGGAAACGTGTACTGAAAGCTAGAGGATTTACATGCTCCATGGGAGAGCAGGTTGTAATGGAAGCTGTGTTATGCTGTAAAGTGTCTCAGTGTGTACTTGTTGCTGTTGGGCCAGGTACTGGCTGTGGTACACCACCCAGCGCTGTGTGAGTGGGGTGGTCCGGAGGGTCTACCAGAGGCTGAAACAGTTCAGAGTGCAGTTCCTGGTTCTCCAAAGAAAGACTGACCCCACCCAAGTTCTGCTCCAGTGTTTACCTACCAACAAGGTGCCTCAATATCTCTATCTCTGAGGCAATAGAGTCACCAAAATTGTATGTGATATTTTTCTACAATATCATATAATTTTCATGATAATGGCATGTCGTAATGGTATGTTGATTATGACTTGTATCACGTTACATCTGAAATCCGAGATCCGAAATCTCGGATCTCATTGAGTAAACTTAAATCAAACTTTATCATTGAGTATGGTGGCATTAAAACCATGATCTTCTAGAAGCCATACCTTTTTTGTAATACACAAATATGCATTATTCTGTACTTTTTGAACTGCATTAGATTAAACAGAATCTGTGTATCATGAGTCACAGCAGCAATAACGGTAGAATGACTGTGACATCATTTTGTTTGAACCAGGTGGACAGCAGGCTGCTGGCCCTGTCAGGTCAGTACGACGGGCCCCAGCCCTCAGACCTGTGTGACCTGCTGGAAGGAGAACAGTTCTTTGCAGGCTTCGAGAGGGGCCTGGATATCAGCGCAGGTTTGAAGTCCTCGCTGTCGCTTTCATTCCTTCTTCCTTTTGTAATCGCATGTCAACATGCCTCAAGACCATGTGATTGCTGTTACGCAATCACAGCATGGATTCTATAGGAAGTCCATAGTCCATAAGACCCCCTTTTACTTGTTGTTGATGGTGACCTGGTTTTGTTGTTTGGTAGACAGACCCGACTGTGTGGCCGGAAGACTTTCCTTTGTGTTCTACTCCAGTCTGAAGAACATGAAGGAGGTCTACGTCTGCCCTGTCGATGGCCAACAGCCGCCTGTCCGAGGACAAGTAAGGGTCAAAGGGCGGTGCAGAAAGGAGTACATTCGATTGGGGACAGCTGATTGCTTCTAAGATCCTAACTGATGAGTCAACTTGCAACGTGTAGTTCTACAGTACATGTTGATGAGTTGAACCAAGTTTGCTGAACACTGATTCATAGTTTTATGTCTATAGAAATGTTAGTTTTTTTTATTTTTTATATATGATATTACATTTAACCTAAACATATTTGAGGTGTATATATAGCACATCTTTTTTGATGAATATTTACTATTACTATATACTTGATTATATTGAGCTCTACAATATAGCTTTTACTATTAACAAAGGACGAAAGTGAGCATCACTTCACCACAGCAGGTCGCTGGGAGAGGATATGAAGGCTGTGTTGTTGTTCTACTCTAGGTTTCCTTTTACAGAGGGCAGGTTCCCCAGGACCTGCCGGAGGAGGTGGCGCAGAAGAGGAAAGGTCACGACAGTCAGTGGCTTGCAACGCTGCTCCTGAAGCTCCCCGTTAGTACAAATCACACACACGTATTGTATTAAAGGGGCTGTATGTTAAACATTGACTGTAGTAAAGGGGCTGTATGTTAAACATGGACTGTGTTAAAGGGGCTGTATGTTAAACATTGACTGTACTAAATCATAAGATGACCAAGGATGAAGGAAACTGTTGAAATAATGGCTTCTCCGACATCAATGCTACACCCGGTAGATATTTAAGTTTCTGTTTGGGGTCGTAATTGTGTCGTGGATTTGGCCGGTGTGTTATGATTCACTGTTCTCTCAATGGAGAGCGCTCAGAGTCCATTTCCAGAATGATGCCACATGTGCTGCTTTCTAATTTTCAAACAATACTTAAATTACAAACATGTACATTAGCTGATCAGAGCTGGAGTGTAGGAACGATTGTGCTCGTCCCAAAATGAAATATTGCGTGTTGCACTCATGTTGGTTCAGTGTCCACAACCTGGCAACCCGTGTGGGCTTGAGTCTGGGAGGAGGGGCGCAGACACCTCCCTCCAACATTGTGGATTTGGACTGCAGTAACCATTTAAAATGACCTTGCAAATAGGGTGTGCCTCCGTTTAGGTGTGTTGGCCAATCTATTGGCTCTATCAACAATCCAAATCAGGCTATATTTTCAACTGGTAGATATACAGAGATTCAACATGAAGGCCAACTGTTTAATGTGTGATTCTGTTGAGGGGGCAGCCCAGCACATTGTATAACAATACATCTGATAAAATAACACCACTCACTCTACAAATAAGTCCACGCCGGGCTGCTGCTGCAGTCAACAGTTTGTTCCTCGCTCGCGCGCGTTATCATTTATTTACACTGCCTACTTCCCTCCCGAGGCTCTGAACTGGAGCGGCCCCGAGCAGCCGCAGCACCCCCCCCTGAACCTCGGGGACCCCGAGAGCGGCTACCTGACGGAGGCCAACCTGCTGGCCGTGTCGCTGCAGCTGGGGCAGGAGTGGCACGCCGTGGGCATCCACCTGGGCCTCAGCTACAAGGAGCTGGAGCGCATCCAGCACAACCACAGGTCTGGTGGGGCCCTGGGGGAACGCAGAGCTGAGCCCATGGAACGCCTCGGCGACGTCTTTGTCATTTACAGTAGATTGTATTGATCCATGTCGTTAAAGAGCAGGGCGGTAGGAGGCCCTCCCACTCAAGGATAGGTTGGCTGTGGACTTTGTGGTTCAAAGGCAGAACCTTTCACACACCCTAACTAACCACTGGACTCTCTGGCCCACCAAAATAATCAGAACATTTTTTGGATTTCAAGTTTTAATCCATTTGTGCGATATCATTGTCCCTATTCCCAATACCAAGTTTTATATTTTTTATACCATAGCATATTATTCACAAGCTCAGAGTATTGTGTGTTGTGGATATCCCAGAAATTCATGATCCCTTTTAAATCTGTATGGGAAAGATTGCAAGTGAGCTAACGTGGAGGTGACGCGGCACCTCTCTGTATGTTGAGGGCTATTTTGGTCTCAAGAGGCAGCTGACTGCGGAGTGTGTGTGTAATCAGTGTTCACATGTTTGAGGAGCGCAGCAGAGGCTCCGGGGGACAGCAGTCATGAGCGATGCGCGGCTGCAGCGGGGAGAGAAACGGGGGAGCCGCAGATTTTGATTGTTTTAATCTCTCATCAGTCAATCATCCTACCACGCCATCTGGGACACTGCAGGGGATTAGACACGGCAACACACAGACACACACAGACACACACAGGCACGCACGCACACACACACACACACACTCTCAGAGGACCCTCCCCCCACTGTTGGTCACGTTCAGCAGTCTGCTCATGAGGTTGTCTCTCACTGTGCCCACCTAGAGGCGGCAACGGGGAGAGAGCGTATTATGGGAGGTATTTTTCCACGCTAGGCAGCCGTTCATGTTAGCGCCGTATGAATGTCTAGTCATTGTTACAAGAGCCAAACCGCTAGTCACTGTACCTCACTCGGAAATGTGGGGTACTGTATGGGAAAAGACTCCTTTTCAAAGACGTGTTGTCGCAGGAAAAACACTGGTGTCTCCTTTAACTAATTATGCTAATTATGGTTGTGCTGCTTTAATGTACTAGGGCACAGGTAGTAGACTAAACGACTGAAGTCCCATCGAAAACAGACCCTTTTCTCAGAGTTGTGGAAGGACAGGACATTGGATAGAGAGGTAGCTCATTTCATTTTGGTGGTCACTGTGGGTTATCTTCTCTAGTTTAGTCTACGACCCGTGCCCTGGTGCATAAACAAAGAGCCAACGCCTAATGAGTGATTTGAGCAACACCAGTTGTTGATCCCGCGAGGACTCCTCTATGGTGAGGGTCTATTACGTTGTCGGCCTGTATTCAGGTCCTGGGGTTTTCTGCTGCTTCCTGGAAAGAGTTGAAGTTGTGCATCTCAGAACACAGCTGTTGATTCTCTCTCTCTCTCTCTCTCTCTCTCTCTCTCTCTCTCTCTCTCTCTCTCTCTCTCTCTCTCTCTCTCTCTCTCTCTCTCTCTCTCTCTCTCTCTCTCTCTCTCTCTCTCTCTCTCTCTCTCTCTCTCTCTCTCTCTCTCTCTCTCTCTCTCTCTCTCTCTCTCTCTCTCTCTCTCTCTCTCTCCCTCCCCCCCTGTTTGTCGGTGTCTCTCCACCAGGGGTGACCTGGGGGCCATGGTGCTGGCCATGCTGTTTCAGTGGGCGCGGGGGCAGGCGGAGGGTCCGGCGGGCCCCGGGGCGGTGCCCAGGCTGGTGGAGGCCATGGAGAAGAGCGGCAGGCGAGACCTGGCGGAGGAGATAGGAGACATCGTGAGCCTGGGGAAGAGAAAGTACAGCGAGTCTCTGAGGCGGGTGGGTCTGGAAGCAGAGCTCTCTCCTCCGCCTCCTCCTCCACAATAAGAGCCCCGGCAGTGAGGCGAGGGCCCCAGATAGCAGCCTTTTCACTTGTATAACCACGTGTCAACCATCCATCTTACGGCTTCCGTCTGAGCGCAAACATCTCCTGCAGTCACACACACACACACACACACACACACACACACACAGGCTATGCGGTGCTAGTATCTGGCTGGTCCTAATCATGTGCAACCAGCTGCCAGTTTAAGACAACACTCGCATGCCTTGCTAAGGTACAAGAACAAGCGGTGGCCTTGTGGTTTCATTCTTTTATTTATTAATTTTCATATTTTTATGCTGGTCCGCAATGCAAAGATGTTTGTACAACCTCCTTCATTTTCAGTCCCTAAATGGATGGAAAGAAAACAGTGTCAACATAATTTGTAGTATTGATGAAGCTGTGTAAGTGATGTTTGTAAATGACAAAACGTGTAATTTATTGAATTATTACAACAGTGCCTTGGTTCTAATAGTAACCTTTTTAGGTATGGTCATCCTTACTGTGAATGGAATGAATTTTAATGAAATGTAAATATTTTGTAATTCCATAGTTTGAGTAGCCTACATCCAATGATGAATACAGTTTTTTTTTTCAATTGGTCTGTTTTCATTATCCTTTTTTCCCTTTTCAATCTATACCTTTATATCTATCCAAGAGTCGCCCATTACATCGTCTACCATTTTCTATTTCGTTTTTCAAGGTCATTGGGTTGAGGAGAAGCGTCACGACTACGCGTTATCCTTTATCCATCCCCCACCCAGCACCTTTTATATTCACCGTTAGCGTGAATCGTGTCTGCAATTGCGCTCCCGTACCACTAGAGGGCCTCTCCCCCTTTGACAACCCATCCCCAGCCTCCCCTCATCCAGCCCTCCCTCTCGCGCTGCTTCTCCTCCCACTCGCCACCTCCATTCAAGGGAACCCAAATGCTACCAACACCGGTACTTTAGCCATCGTCGACCTGTCAGCCAAAGATATACATTGCGAAACGTGATTTATAAATCTGAAGTATTCAGTCACTGGTAGATGACCAGTCACCATAAGGTATGTACGCGGCGAATGTAGAATACATTGATTCTATCTGATCTATGGCATACAGTTAAATAACGGGTACTGCTGTTGAAGAGCAGAGCATCCTTAACTAGAACTATTCACCTGGTGACAACGTGGATGTTATTTTAGTGTATATTGCACAATAAGTATACATTATGCGTGTACAAAGATCCTCATTTGGTCCCGTGTGCGCTCAACGTTCAGTGGCAGAAACGGGTTATTTTCCGTTATAAGAGAATATCGGATTTCCCGTCCTGACAGGCGCACAGTCGCCTCGTATAGTAGTGAACAGTTGTTACGTTGTGCCGATCAAAGTGCATCTTAAGCAATGATTGCGTTCATTTTGTAATCATACACGTATAACAGGATAGGTAGCGTTTTACAACATCTCACGTGCCGCTATGACACCCTTATCATATTACTTTTCACAATGACCATTGGCTACAGACAGGTGTAATCTAATCATGTCACTCGAAATTCATGTTTTATTATACCCTGGATGACAATCTCTTCTGTGTCGGGTCAAGGTTTTCTCTGGTCAACTGGCCACAGTTTCCTTTTTTTTTTTCTTTTTTTTTCTTTTTTTTTCGCAAACCACCGCGGACGTCATCTGAGGGTGAATGCTTTCTATATCAAATGGCTGAATGGAGGACTTTTGCAGCTGAATTTTGTGAAAACTACATTAAACAAATATTAGCCTGTAACGATATGCAATTGATTTAGTTTTAATTTGTATTTATTTTATTTATGAGACTAATGAGACTAAGTATACGATTTAGGCCTGCTTCAGGTTAAATTGTTTGAAATCATAAATGTAATCAGCAGTCGGTGCCAACGTGACAGTTGCAGTGAACGTGAATGTTATCATAGCATAAAGCTTAAGAAAAATAGCAAGTAGGCCTACTAGCTCAACAACGTCGTAGGCCTTATGTGCATAATTAAGATAACATCCTAGCTCACAGTCTTGAAGTGACCCAGTATCACTTGAACAGTATTATTTAAAGGCTTTAAAAGCTACTCATTCTCACCATTAACGTTATACATATACATATTTTAATATATTGTTTGCAAGCATTGAGCAGGTGACGCGGTTGTCTTTTGCTGGGTGCTATTTGCAAATACTGTACAATAAGTGTACGCATTTCCATAGTCTGCATCCCATTCATAAGGGCGCATTGCATGAAGGGCAATAGAATGCATTGGTAGAACCATTTCAAAATCATAACCCCGACTCCACAGGATATGACTGGAGATTGAGAGCTATAAATAGGCATTAGCTTTATAATCCCAATGCAGGGAGAGGGAAGAGGAAATGGTAATCAGATTTATTTGTGACACAACATCATGGTATCCATAGTTATTTGCATTGCGTTGTATACATATCTGTATGTTAGCGTGTAACATGAACATGTGACCACAACCACCACTGCATCGCCCTGGTTTCTGGGCATTATGTTCTGGAATATTCTGTTCAAGGCTACTCAGAGAAAGGCCAGAGTAAATGCTAGCATGATATTTACATGTTACGAGCTGCAATCATTGCAGCTTAACAAACAAATAGGTCTGTGCGTCATGCAAGGTATCTCTTCTGTTACTGGTGAAATATCTCCTTTGGGCTTCAAAACCCAGATACATATACCAGCATTTGGTCGTATTGCATGCAAATGCAGAAACAAGAGGCTTCCTTGTTCTTTAAGGGGAAACACATGTGATTCTTTAGTTTCTCCAACTCCCAACAAGTCACGTGACTGGAGTCGCTGACGGACACAGTGCTTTGGCGTTTTGTTACACACCATTCTTGATAATCTCCCATCTCTTACATAACCTCTTTAATCTAGCTGAGCTGCAGCTAAAGGAAACAAGGCTGTGTGATAAGCCTTGTTTTCTTCCCCAAAGTTATTTGATTGCAGAGAGACAGTATATTTTGTTCCCATTAAACCAAATATACACATTCTTAGAAATAATTTCAGTGTATGCTTTGATTAAAGGAAAAGTATGTTCTGCAGTACAGAACAACACATGACATGCATGCAATCTCACCAACACCCGTAGGGCAGACTTTTAGAATGACTTTCCGTCTTGCGTTCTCAAAGGTGGCTCTGGCCTGGTCTTCTAGACTGGTATCAACCCACCAGGTCTCATCGACATGGTCCATCCCAGGTTGGCTACGTGAAAGGTCCTGCTATTGGACTCTCACGTTGCCAGGGATCCGACCCCAGGGGCTACACAAACACATCCAGATGGTGGACTGAAAAACACCCGGCGATGACTTTCACCATGAGAACAATGAAGTTTCCTGTACTTCTCACCCCTGCTTTATCTCCAAAGTGTGCACCTTCATGGTTTTTAATTGCGGTATTGCGGTCACATTGCCGAACATCACATAGATTTGTGACAGTGATTTGTACATAAACTGTTAAAATGCTGACTTAATAGTCCCCCCCCCCCCCCCTTGAGTCCTTTCCTCTGACTCTTTACACGGACAGGAACCTGATAGCGCTGCTTTGAGGTACTGGGAATGCTTCGCTTTTCATTTTTTACTTCCGCTGTGATAAAAGTTTAAACAAAGGCCGCGATGGGACACAGAAGGGTTTATCTGTCTGACAATGGAAGCCCTCATTATCTGTACTCACAACCCTTCATGGTAACGTCCTGCGGACAGGGGTCCCTGATCTGCCCAAGGCTGGCGAGCAGCAGGGTTGTTGATTTACATTCTCTGTTGACCCATTAGTGCTGCTTATCTCCCAGTTCTGAGGTTCTAAGGTTCACCACAATGTCCGCCGGGGTTTTTTTTATGTAGCTATGGCACACAAGTCACTCCAAAAGAGTCGACTTTGACTCACATTTTTGTTTTAAGTCTCGCAAATACATTTTATGATCCACAATTTTTTTTAATTGTTTTTTGTATTTAATTTAATAGTTATTTAATACATAAAGTAGTTTCTGCAATGTGTCTTGTCAGTGTATTCATCTGCTTTGCCGTGAGCACAGAAAGATTTCCTTGAGTTCCACATGGATAAGTGATGTCACTGTTCACTGCACACACACCGTGAGTGGAGACACTGTTTCCTATACAGACTCAAACTGTCACGGCCAGACAGAATGACCATGGCTGCATGCTGCTGCATCGGGGCTGTGCTGGACGCCTCAAACCAGAGTGCAGACTCAGGCTTCGCAATGCCCTAGTTTATCCTCAGGGTAGTGAGAGAAAAAATGTTGGATTTGGCAGCTGATTCTTGGAGACTGCAGTGTCCTTGGCAAGACACGACACAGACACACCCGCACACGCACACGCACACACACACACACGCACGCACACACGCACGCACGCACACACACACACACACACACACACACACACACACACACACACACACACACACACACACACACACACACACACACACACACACACACACAAAGTCTTGTTCTCCAGTTCTATATTGAATCTAGCTTATTTGCTCTACATTAGACATCCAGTATCGTGTCACGCACACTAGCTTACAGAGGTTTGTGTGTTTTTGTGGTTCAAAAATGACCCAGAGAGAGACCCTTCATGGGAGGAAGTGCTCCACAGGAAATGAGGCAACAAAAGGGATGAAGGTCACATTGTTGTGGGGTGGGGATGGATAGCGTTGAAGGGATGTTAGAATCGGGCATGCTCGGAACGAAGCACAATGAAGATTCACACGTCTAAAGAGGAGAAACGCTTGGCTGAGGACGACTATGAATGCAGCTCAGTGACCAGGCTGTGACCACTCCATCCACACACACACACACACACGCACACGCACACGCACACGCACACGCACACACACACACACACACACACAGGCGAACCTCTGGATCCCGGCGGGCCAAAAGAAACACGCGGCCACAGCTGCACGCATGCTATGATCATGTTACCCAAGAGCAACATAATCCCGCTGAGCCTTGTTCCCCGGCGAGCATCAGGCGATCAGCGATCACCTCTGACCCCAGCCCACACACCCAGCATTAAATATGTTGTGGGCCTGCTCGCCACGCAGACAAATACACAAGTCAGCAAAGATGAGAAATGCAGATCAGAGCTGGTTGTGAGTCGTGACTAAGAGGAATAGAGAGTGCGGTGTGTGTGTGTGTGGCGCGGGGGGGGGGGGGGGGGTTCAGGCTCAGTGGGAAGCTGTGATTGGTGGATGGAGGGGGTGGAGAGAACGAAAAAGGGAAACTTCTTTTTCAATATCTGGAGCTTCTGCTGTGGCAAATTGAGGAAAAGCACCATCTGAACAGATTTGTGACACCTATATTTGGCAGTTACTAGATATATTTAATACATTGTAAAAAAAAAAAAAAAGATAATTGATTGCATGTAGATTGTATCCTGTCACTCACAGAGATTTACTATTTGTTCTGCATGTTGCGACAGCTGTGTGTGCTGTGAGTGCTGCCAAATAATGTGAATCCATTGGTTCCCCAGTGGAATACTGGGCCTTGTCTAGGGTGGTGTGTCTGGCACACTTTTCACTCAGGGAGAGAGGGACGGGCTGGAGTGGGACCTGTGATGCAGAGCACTTTAAAAACATTTAATTACAGACATTTTGTATTTATTAACCCGATGACCCATAGGTTCAATCCTCTAACAACCATATATTTGAAACAGTATTCTTCGTTGGAACACTGGAAAACACCAGAATTTCTTTAGCATTTTTGTGTGTTTTGTGACTTTCCTCTTCATACCACAGACACAGACCAGCCACAGCGGACACGGCCGGTGCAACACAAGGAGCCCAGACTACAAGAAGAACACTGGGCTTGCTTCATCGTCCATCCACACCCACAGGACAGCAGGCTCACAGTGACACCCTCACACAGCAGCAGCAGGCGGAGCAGCAGCCGACCAGGCAGTGCACTACACTGAGGGGCTGAACAGCTGAAGGGGATTAGATAAATGGCTGACAAGCAGATCAGGTAAGATAGGAATGTGGTCACATTTGGCAGCATATAAGTTTTGATTTGGGGCCGCATTTTCACTCATCCACAATCAATGATGTGATATGAAATGCCTTTTTTCTTCCTGTGGTTGTTTTTTTTTTTTTTAGTTTGCCTGCCAAATTAATCAATGGGGGTATCGCTGGCCTGATTGGAGTGACCTGTGTGTTTCCCATTGACCTGGCAAAGACCCGCCTCCAGAACCAGCAGAATGGCTGCCGCCTTTACACCAGCATGTACGTATTGGTCAGAACACTCACCCACCGCGAGTGTGCTGATACATTATGTTTGTTTTTAACTGCACTGAGATTTAGACACAGATAAACATGCCCATGATAACCGTTGTCGCCATTGCCTTGCAGGTCTGATTGCCTTATCAAGACTATTCGCTCAGAGGGATATTTTGGCATGTATAGAGGTAGGTTACTGAAGGGGGGCTCATCATATTCACAACTACAGAGAGTTGCAGTACAAATTCCACATACGGTATTATACATTATTATTACAGTATTTGGTATCCTGTGGATGTCACAGTCTTGTCACAATAAACTCTGTATGTAAGTAACATGTTATGTAGCATAATTGAAAAACCTTTGTATGGGGGTTTACTTAAAGTAAAATGGAGCTTCCACCATATTCTATTGTTATTAACAAAAAATATTTATAAAAAAAAAAAAATCATTTTCTTTTGCTGCAGTTGTCCCATCTGGCCCTCTAGTGTACAGTGGAATACTCACATATAGAAATATGAAACCTCACACACAGAGGTCTAAAGCATCTCTCACAGTTCAGGACTGCCCTGTTGTGACCCTGACGCCGAACTAACTAGCTAATAACACATTAGTGTGCTACGATTGCTTTCTCTGTAAATCTTCGCAGTCCAGCTTGCAGTGAGAACAATTCAGTGTGTCTCAGACTGACTTTCTGTGTGTGATGGGCTGCAGTACAGCGGGTCGGACCACTACTTCCTGCTCACTCAGTAACCTGAGGATCGCTGGTTTGGTCCCACAGGCTTCTGCTGGCAGACACTGTTGAGGTGTCCTTGAGCAACACGCTCGCCTCCTATCTGCTAATTGGTAGACTGGAGTTGTGTTGGACATCTGTGCAGTGTGAATGAGCAGTGGCAAACCCATTGTTACAAACCAGCGCAACAAAATGTCTTCCATTTGTGATGTCAGTGGAAAGAGTGATGCTGTGCCGTGGTTTAAACGAGGTCTTTTCTTTGTCTTTGTCTCTCCCTCCCGCTTTCCTCCACCCAGGGGCGGCGGTGAACCTGACCCTCGTCACTCCAGAGAAAGCCATCAAGTTGGCTGCAAATGACCTCTTCAGACATCACCTCTCCAAGGATGGGTAAGGCATGAGAGCTGACACATACACAGACACACACACACACACACACGCACGCACGCACGCACACACACACACACACACACACACACACACACACACACACACACACACACACACAGACACGCACGCACGCACGCACGCACGCACGCACGCACACACACACACACACACACACACACACACACACACTCACTAGTTTGGTCATGAGGCGATGAGGTGTGTTTACCAACATGTAACCTCACACCAAAGCATGAGTTAATCCTCCAGTCTGTTGCCATCCTCAGCGGAGCAGCACACACATTCCACACCGCTCTGTTACACACTCATCCACAGTGGAAACAAAGCCATGCACTGAATCACTGGGTAAATGGAGGGTCCAGTACAGATAGCATGCACTAAATGAAATGCAATCGTCATCACCCCCCCAGGCCTCATCCAGTAGCCTGGTACTCTGACTCTTATTATTGTTATTCTGGGCATTCTGGGTTTGGCAGTTGGAGATTTGCTACTGTTAAATATATTATTCATGAATACACTCCAAGAAAGACTGACAACAGAAAACTATACATATTGCCATTCATAGATTATAGATTTTACCCTTTAGAATATATATACATATATTCTACTTAAATCTTCTCTTGTATACTTGTATACTTGTATACGTTTCCTGAATCTGATTCCAGTCCACTGCAGGTGTTTATTGTGCCAAACAGCAGTAGTGTCTTCCATCCCCTCCTGTCCTACAACCTAAAACAGTATCTGGGGCATCTGCAGCCATCACTATGGCGACACACCGGGCCAGCGAATCATTGACTCGGTCTGCCCAGTCGCTCCACTTGTGAATTATTAATCAGTGCTGGGCTGTGCATGCGGCACGTGTTGAAACAAGAGACTCAAAGCTCAGCAGGGGGGGGGGGGGGGGGGGGGTTCTCTCATCTCCTACATAGCAACAAATGAACGTGTCCCTGATAGCCCTTGTCACTCATGACCCCCGTGTTCACCTCCTCTCTCCTCTCTCCTGGCCAGGAAGCTCACCCTTGTGAAGGAGATGATGGCTGGCTGTGGGGCCGGTACATGCCAGGTGAGTGAGAGCTCACACTGTCACACAGACCTCAGCAGGGCCCACATCCCCACCCACCCGCCTCAAACTAAGAGCTCCTCTATTCCTCTGGTTCTCTGTGTGCACCCAGTCCCCTTCCCCGAGAGCAAAGCCCACTCCGCCCTAGAAATGTACTGTGGACTTCACTACTTACTCACCTGAGTAGTGTGGCTCCCGGACAATATCTTTACTACTTCACTAGAGCTTTTCAGAGCTGAAGGATGAGATAAGACAGTGATTCCTAACCTTTGACTTTGAGGTTAAGGTTACCTTTGACTTTAAGTTTACCACCAAGACCTTTCATGGGCAGCCTCATATACAAGGGGAAAATATGATAAATACTCATGCAGTAGCTGAGCAAAGAGTCCCAGCCCACCGTCTGGACAAAATCATACTGCAAGGACATGGCAGGTGGGAAACAGTGGGGGGAAAGTCAGCAGCGAAGCCATTTATTAAAATGATCTATATAATGTTTTGTATTATTGTACATTTCTCTATTTCAAGAATACAATCCCACGTATGCAGTACCCTGTCGTGCCAGCAGGGGTACCGTACCGGTAGCACCGTGTGGAAACCAACCGTAATGAGATAAGACACCGTGAGAGTGCTGGAGCTCGCAGCGGGCCGCGGTGAGGCAGAGCAGGGCCAAGGAAGCGAGCTCGTGATTAGATTAACGCTAACAGACCCAGGATCAGATTACGGTTGTTACGAAGAACGTGGTCATCTCGCCTTTAATCCACTTAACTGGTTACTACTCCATGGCTTACCGAGGAAAATAACACTTGACATTTCACTAACGGAGACCAGTAGATTTACACTGGCTGGCTAATTAACTAGTTACTACTGGTGTTGTTCCCGATGACTTAGTGCAGCCGTCTGGGGTCTAGTTAAATCCTTGACATGTCAAAATAACAGAACCTTGATGTTAACTGTTGATATTTTGATCATCACAGGTTATTATCACTACTCCTATGGAGATGTTGAAAATCCAGCTCCAAGATGCTGGACGCATTGGTAAGTCTTTGTATCTAAGGAGTTAGGCGATACGTAGATAAACAGTGGCCTCCTGTGTTCAAATATAATATAACATACGAGTTCAGTACAGCAGAAAGGTTGTCACCTTGCTTCCTTGGTATTTTATCTTTTTGAGATTTGCACTGTTGTTGCGTTCACTATATGTTGTCAAGTAAGAGCCAATATATTGCCCAATACATACACCAATGTTTTGTCAAAGTTTCAAATAATAAGTGGTACTTTAGAGTACACGTTGTATTTATGCATTTGATGCATGTTTTATTCATTTGTTTGCACTTTGCAATCTTAACTCTAATAGCTAACTTTGGCTGTGTTATAGTGCTTTTGTTTGAGTTTCTTGTCAAGTCGTAAATGTTATGTCTGTTACAAATCAATTATCCAGAATATTTATAGTGCATATTTTTGTCTACTCTGAGAAACGCTCTGAGACCAAGATATGTGACCGCAGTCTAATGCATTAAGACGACTCCTGGTGTTATTTCTACCACAAGGTGTGTATGTAGCCTGAGGTACCTCCAGAGAGCCACAGCCTCTCTCTCTGCTCCAGGAGATGTTCTCACTGTGTGTGTGTGTGTGTGTGTGTGTGTGTGTGTGTGTGTGTGTGTGTCGTTGCAGCGGCTCAGAGGAAGCTGATGCCCGAGACGGTGGCGGCGGGCACCGTGGAGGCCAAGTCGCCCACAGCCATGCAGTTGACCCGCGAGCTGCTGAGGGAGAAGGGCATCGCTGGCCTCTACAAAGGCCTGGGCGCCACTCTACTCAGGTGAGTCCTCCGCAGCCCTCCGCAGCCCCCCTGGGTCTGCCCTGGTGAGCACGCCCACCACAGTGTACACATGGACAGCATAGAGAATAGATCTCAGAGGACGAGCGCTACGCAGAGCGGCAGCACAGAGCCATGGTGACTACATCAGGACCGACGCTCTGCCTCCAGGGAAATGGGTCTCTGGTGACATCTAGAGGACAGAGGTCATGTTGACACGTCAGCACGGCTCTGACAACCGGCAAGAGAGGCCCCGGTGCTGCTGATCATTCATCTCACGCTCGGCTGCTTCTGTTTTTCCTAGGGATGTTCCTTTCTCCATCATCTACTTCCCCCTGTTCGCCAACCTGAATCAGCTGGGCAAGCGGGGCGTGGAGGGCCCCGCCCCCTTCTACGTGTCCTTCATCTCGGGCTGCCTGGCCGGCAGCACGGCCGCCGTCGCCGTCAACCCTGTGGATGGTGAGAGGGGGGGGGGGGGGGGGGGGGGGGGGGTTCAGTGGGGGTCAGCCGTACCTCAGGGCTCTGGGAACCACCACCGCAGAGTCTGTTAGATGTTCATTTTATTTTATCTGCTCTTGCAGCTATGTGGATATTAATAGTAATATAGTTTTAACGTTCTTATAAAACACTTCTGGAGAGTCTGTGGAGCTTTTATTTTACGTAAGCTACATTGACCAAAAGTCACATTGTTATGAATACATTCCTGTATATATATTTTTGTTGTTGTTGTTGTTTTTGTTTTTGTTTTGTTTGTACCGTTGTATTATGTCATCTGATATTTAAAGAGGTAGAACTGTATGACCAGAACAAGTTTGTGTGAAAGAAGCTATGGAAGCTAAGAAGCTAACATTCTTGTGGTTAGTGTCGGTTAGTGTAGTTTAAAGTGACCTGTGAAGTCCTGTGAGACTGTGACTGTGATTAAGGGCTTTACACACAAAATTGCCTAGAACAGACTTTGTCTTCTCTTTAAAAAATGCGTGGGAACTCTTAATGACCCTTTCTTTGGGTTCTGTTTTGCGTTTCAGTGATAAAGACCCGACTGCAGTCCCTGAATCGAGGCAGCACTGAAGACACGTACAGTGGAGTGAGCGACTGTATCAGGTAACTCCATTATCTCACGCTGAATGCTCGCATTGTGGCCTCGCAGGCCGCGCTCTCCCCCCGACACACGAGACCTCCAGGTACCGTTGGGTTCAGCCCCTTCAATGCTGTGTGTGTGTGTGTGTGTGTGTGTGTGTGTGTGTGTGTGTGTGTGTGTGTGTGTGTGTCTGTGTGTGTGTGTGTGTGTGTGTGTGTGTGTGTGTGTGTGTGTGTCTGTGTGTGTGTGTGTGTGTGTGTGTGTGTGTCTGTGTCTGTGTGTGTGTGTGTGTGTGTGTGTGTGTGTGTGTGTGTGTGTGTTGTAGGAAGATCCTACGTAACGAGGGTCCGTCAGCCTTCCTGAAGGGGGCCTACTGCCGTGCCCTGGTGATCGCCCCCCTCTTCGGCATCGCTCAGGTGGTGTACTTCCTGGGCGTGGCCGAGTACCTTCTGGCCCTCCTGCCTAAAAAGGACCAATAGGAAACAGCACGCTCCTCCTCCTCCTCCTCCTCCTCCTAATCCTCCTTTCTGCCTACCCGTCATCCCATCATGCATTGCACCGATTCACCAAACAAGACTCACCCCATTGGGTGACAACAAAATAAGGTTGCATTTAGTTTTTGTTTTGTTTTGTTTCGTGCGTTTGGTTTGGTGCAAAAAAAAAGAGCTGTACACTTTTATTATTATTATTATTATTATTATTATTATTCCCCATTGTTGTGTTGAATGTCAAAAATATTTCAAACGTGGTTTGGGAAGGAGTCTTGTTTGCCATGCTGCCTACAGTGTCTCATGGGATTGAAGGAGACGGTTAAAGCTAGCTTTCTGGAGTGAAGCCACACATATCATTTCTATTCTTTTTCCGTGACTCTTTTCAGATGTCTTTAAGGTGGAAACGTGAACGGTTGGATGTGAATGTTGAAGTAGAGTTGATGCATTGCCCCGGGTTGCCGCAATCACGCAGACTTTTCAACCTAGTTTGCTTCCCCACGGCTCTGGCCTCCCAGACAACCAGGGGATATTCCTATAGTGAGAACAGAGATAATTAGCACAAGACACTGTACATATCTCCCCTAGAACAATGTCTCGCTCTACGGACCCCAGACCTTAAGATTGATCAAGTATATGAAACAATGAATTAGAGTAAACAATACGCCTTGGTTTCTAATAAAGATCCAGAGGCTGTTTGGATATTATTCAAACATTCATCTAACATGCCGCTCATTTGCCTGAAATTGGTTGTAAGGAACTCTGCCATTCAGCCCAGCTTGAGGCTGACCTGTATTGCCTTTACATAGATTTATTTATTAAGACATATATATATATATATGTATATACACCAACTATATGTATAACACTATATGTATAACACATTATAGGTATATATATATATATATAAAGCGTTGTGTGACAGTGGCTCCATGATGGTTAGCCCTGGGAGGACCGCTCCAATCCACATTGTGCATTAAACTCCTGCTACTGCTTCATGTGACTTATCATGCAGTACCAACCTACCTAGTTATATACGATATCAGTTCCAATAGTCGTACCATTTAATCAAGTTATTTTGCACATTAATATGTACACACACAAAAAGCCTGTAAATGCTATTACCCCTGATTGAGAAAGGTGCTAATTCAATTTGTTGTGCAGTGTAATTACACCAGGGAGGAGCTCTGTAACCTGTTGTGAAACACATAGCCATATTATTTTAGACATCCTGGAGCCTAGAAGGGACTTTTGTTTACAGAACCGTTCAAGCGCTCTCTTCTTTCTTTTATTATTTTGTTATTTTATCCTCAATCAATGATCCACCACATGCATACAGCGACAGTACCCAAAGAGCATATAATTAACACTGGACTTCAGATGACAATGCGTGGGCTTTTAGCAGGATGCTTACATGAATGCAGGCATTAATTTCTTTAAAGAGTTTCTATTTGCGTTGCGCTCCTGGGCAGTGCTCTGACAGCAGTCCTGAGCGTTTCGCCCGGGCCCTGCCAGAGTTGTGTCTCACTGGAGATCAAGGCGACTTTGATGTGCATTACCCACTCACTTCCCCCACCCCCCTTACTCTCTTTAAGCAGCTCTAGACTTGTACTGTTGCACAGAAACACAATGCAACTTGCGTATATTTTTTGTCTCATTTTGTGGGAATAAGGTTTTGTTGCATCTCTATAGGCAGTATAGCACAATGTGTGTGTTCTTCAGTGTCCCCTGGTGTTGTTGTACATATGCAGATGATAATTACCTTTATCTTTTAGGTTTGAGTGTTGTTTTTGTACATTATGGCTTATTTGCACACCTACCTCTTCACCGCCCCTTTTTTGCAATCAATGTTGTGGTGATTTATGTTGTGATGAAATGGTTCATATGAAGGAAGTATCCTAATTGCAGCAAAGTTTTTGATTTTCTTTGTTTTACTATATGCAAAAATGATGATGAGTTATGATGATGAGCATGTGCTGGAAGCATGGTGCCTCCCAGGCAGTTCACGTCTGTGTGTCTTCTGTCTCCACCTGCTTCAATAGGACCAAACTGAGCATTGTGTAATGATGTCATATTTATTCTCAATTAATCATTGGAAAAGAGAAAGCTTTCAGCTTTCCTGTGAATGCAGTAAAATGAACTACAGGGAGATAATAACAAAATACTGGAAGTTGGACATCGATATTCCTTTGATAGCGGTGCCTCTGGTGTGTGGTAGCCGCAGAAGGGCTGACAGGCAACACTAATGATCACGGCTGCGTTGATTGATTTGTGTGTAAATGAGACTCTGTCAGATCCTTTACTTGAAGCTGTGGGTTTGATCGTTAGAGTCCAGGGAAGGAAGAACAAACCATCTAGACACCACCACCATTACTGCACACCTGCAGCCATAATGACCGCCACAGAGAACTGCCCAACCATGTGATCTTTGCTTTATGATTTCTTGTACTGTTGATGATGTCATTTCCTAGCCCCCCCACACACATTCCAAAGGCTTTGTAATCTCATTCCTGCTGTTATGGTCACTCAGTCCTATTTTTGTGTCGGTGGAATTGTGAGAAAAATGACAAATGTAATTGATTTGATTGTTCCCCGATTTACTTTGATGATTTGTATTTGTTCTTTTTTTTGTCATCTGGGATGTGCTAATTATTTGGTTTTAATGCAGCTGTGAAGTTTAATTGACCTTGTGCATTTGTACATGTGTATGTATGTGTATGATTGTGGGTGTGTGTGTGTATGTAAAAGTGTAGTGCTGTAGGTGATATATGTAGTTGTGTAAGTGTGACACTGCAATGTTTTTATTCATCTTATTGTCGGTCCCACTCTTTTCTCCTCTTTTCAACACTCTCCATCACACCTCTTTCCCTCGTATATACAAAGGGAGAGCAGGCCGATGCCCAAGAGGTCCATGAACACCAAATATATATGAGTGTATACAATCAAGAAAGCACAAAGGATTATTAGGCACAAGAGACCACTTGGCCAAGTCTAAGAAGCTGGATAAAGTACCTGGATGTAAATACCCCTAAAAGAAACAAACTACTTCCACAAGTTAACATTGATGAATTTAAAACTGGAACCCGACTAGAACTTTTATTTCAGTGTAAATATTCATTGAAATAAGGTCTTCAAGTCAAGGGCTTACTTTGAGTTGTGTCTGTTCCTGTGAGGCAGCCTCACACTGAACCACAGCCGCTCACAGGCCTACTCCATGGTTCATGTTAAACAACTACTTGCAGTTATGTAATTCCTATATATCACTTATAAGGCAACACGTATAAGAATGTAATGTAAAGAATCTGAGATATATTATAAATATAATGAAGATTTTATTAGATTTTAGTCCAATATTCGTAGCAGCCAGAGCCACAGAAAAATAAAAAAGAAACCAGCTTATCGATATGCAATAAGTAGACGCCAAGCAAATACGCACTAAAATAATAATAATAAAGACTACAAATGTGTAAAGTACAGAGCAAGGCTCTTTCTGGATAACTCAGTGCATTATTTCACTTTGGATACTAGGGTCTCACGTCTCACCCACAACATTTCCCTCAGTGATACAGAGGGGGAGTTGGAATGCACGGTGAGTGACACAATTGTCATTGTTTACAATGCGATGAACATTTTATGTAATGACATCTTGTATTCCCTGCCACAATTTGCTGTTGAATAAAATGTTGAATAAAACTTGGTGTCTGTGCTGTGGTCTGTATACATGAACCCTATTCTCTTTCATGGTTCAGTAGTAGCCTGTGTTTTGAACTTGAATCATATGATGACATACTTGCCACTTCAAACGGAACAGGAGGTCAAAGAGAGAACAAGTTAAAAAATAATTGGCGCATCTTGTCTTATGGGCGCAATCCGTCCATTCATTTCATGTCCACCAGATGTCACTGTTGGGTCACAGAAGATTTGTATCCCAGCGGGAATGGGAAGGGATTGCAAATGAATGCTTTTAGGCCACTTCAGGTGCATACAGATGTATTGGGCGATTAAAGGAATATGCACGTCTATATTCACAATCATGCATGGTATTTGTATATTCTAATGCTGCAGCGACATAGCAGTTATGGCTCAGCAGGTTTTTGGTCTTCAATCATCATTTAATAATTGGTGTGATAGCATGGATATAACTCAGCGCTGAAACATAACCTACATTATTTATCATTTATTGTGAAACATTTGAGAAATGTCATGCATTACTAATATGTCAAGTGATTGAATGCTATATGTAAGTCCCACTAAGTAGATGCAATCTTCACAATGAGATGGTGTATTTTGTATTCCGTATGGGCTATTAGGCTACTGTTGACAACATTTGTTTCCTTGCTCTTTGCTAGCCATGCATCTACCTTTCTGAAATTACATAATAACTCCTTCATGTGGGCCCTCCACACACTGTGCAGAACAAGAAAACAAAATGTTTGTGTGTATCTTTTTCCCTTTCCCTGATGGTAGCAAATGGGTCCTATTTCAGAGTCCCATTTCCCATCATCTTTCCCCAGGTCTCTGAGGGATTCCTTTCCTCAGACTATCTACTCCTTTGTTTATAAACACAGGAGATTATACACACGGCTCACTTAGCCCATCCAAGACTCTCCTCAAAACGCTGTGTGTATGTACAGTATGTATGTATGTATGTATGTATGTATGCATGTGTGAGCATTTGTGTTGGTGTGTGTGTGTGTGTTTGGGTGTGTGTGTGTGTGCGTGCGTGTGTGTGTGTGCATGTGTGTGTGTATGCATGCGTGCGTGCGTGTGTGCGTGTGCATGTGTGTGTGTGTGCGTGCGTGTGTGTGTGCGTGCGTGTGTGTGCGTGCGTGTGCGCGTGTGCATGTGTGTGTGCGTGCGTACGTGTGCGTGTGTGTGTGTGTGTGTGTGTGCATGCGTGCGTGTGTGTGTGTGTGTGTGCATGCGTGCGTCTTTGCGTGCGTGTGCGTGCGTGCGTGTGTGTGTGTGTGTGTGCATGCGTGCGTGTGCGTGCGTGTGTGTGTGTGTGTGTGCGTGTGTGTGTGCCAGTGTACCAGCCATGTGTTTTGTGTGTTATGCTCAGTAGAATCTCTTCCACGGGTCTCTTCAGTCTCAGGCTTCTATGCCCTGCACTATTATTAGCACCTCCTGCTTCTCTGGGTACAGGACTGCAGGGAGCCAGCGTGGAGCAGGGCACTCACTCTGAATGGAGGGGATGGAGGAGCTGGTGATAGGGGGGGGAGGGGCACGGATATTGAGAGGTGAGGAAACCAAGACACCATCGACAGAAGGAGAGAGAGGGAGTGGGTGTGGTGAGGTGCTGGAGTGTATATAGGTCGCTAAATCAATGGGAATCAGGGTCTGGTGTATCGGAGAAGGACACACAGCCAGCGAGAGGAACCCCATAAAGACACTGAAGTGGGGTCAGAGGTCGGGCTGGAGGGTCAGCAGCCTTCCCCACAACCACTCTCCATCTATCCACATGAACTCACACTGCAGAGTTCAACTGCTTCTCAACCACCGGAACAAAACATAACATGTCTTTAGTTTCAGACATGTTGTGTATCACCTTTCCACATTAATTGTTAATGTAATTAATGTATGCCATCCATTCATATTGATCCATTGATTTAGCCAACTAGAAGTTTGAGCAAAAACTGAATATTTATACCATGACAAAACTGAAAAATATACTGTATATATTCAACAGTATAAATATTCTCCATACTGTACTCTCTCTGGGACTCAAGGTCACCTGCTGAGATTTGGTCTCTCCATCAAATAGCCTCCATATATTCAAAACGGATCAAATATTTGAATGTTGAGCTATCTTAAAACTGTTATCTAAATGTTTGTTTTTTTTCAACACAAGACTAGATGTGTGTTTATAGGACTGCTGTAATTTGATATGGTTTGCTGTCTTTCATTTGCATGATTTGGTTGGGGTGGGCAGGTGTCCACCGGTTTCATTTCAACCCTCTTCTCCCCACCTGTTCCCTTGACTAATGCCTCAAACACTGTTTCATGATGACTACCAACATTTTCATTTCCATGACATTCTGCCATGTTCTTTCGGAGCCAGTATCCACCAGACGGTAGATCACGTCATCATTCAATTAACATGTTAAATCAGAACATAAATGAACTATAGCTCACATAAAGGTTATCCTCGACTATACGGAAGACTTACTAACACTTTCTCAAAAGTCACTTTTCCCATTACTGAGCTTTGTCCTTTGAGCATCAGCTGCTTAAACGCTTGGTTAGGAGGAGAGTGTGATCGTCTGTGTGTGTGTGTGTATGTGTGTGTGAGAGAGAGAGAGAGAGAGAGAGAGAGAGAGAGAGAGAGAGAGAGAGAGAGAGAGAGAGAGAGGGAAATATATATAAATATATAACAAGAGAGAGAGAGAGGGAAATATATATAAATATATAACGAGAGAGAGAGAGAGAGAGAGAGAGAGAGAGAGAGAGAGAGAGAGAGAGAGAGAGAGAGAGAGAGAGAGAGAGAGAGAGAGAGAGAGAGAGAGAGAGAGAGAGAGGGATATATATATAAATATATAACGAGAGAGAGAGAGAGAGAGAGAGAGAGAGAGAGAGAGAGAGAGAGAGAGAGAGAGAGAGAGAGAGAGAGAGAGAGAGACTCTGACTGGTTACCCTACCTATCCGCCTTGAGGAGAGGATAGGCAGTTGAAGCACGCGCGCGCACCCTCGCGGAGCAACAAGACAATAAAGAGCCACTACTACACACGGGCTCGGGGAGTTGAGACGAGAGGAGTAGTCCCACGTAGCAGACACAACGCCATCACAGCGCCTCGGCGACATCCACAGCCATGTATTTGAACAGGGAAGAGGACAATAGCAAAGGTAAGACCTTGTCAAGAAAGCCACTCTTTGCGAAACGTGGCGTGACAGTTTAAAGTGTTAATTTCTGTGCCTCAGTGCTGTGATGAGCCAACATGTAAATGCGTGAATTCCTACATACAAGAACATTTTGCCATCGCAGACGTATTCAGGCTGTTGGTGAAAGTGTAGCCTGTGTTACCATTATGTAATGTCAATGCAAACTCTCCACGAGTGTATTGATAACCATGAGTCAAACCTTGCATTGCATTGTCCAATCAATGGTGATTTATCCACGCAACATGGAGACACTTTTTGAGATGCAGAAGGCTAATTGCTGGGTGTCGATACAGATGTTTTGACATTTAGAAGACTCACTAAAGGGCATTGTAACACAAGGTCAAAGCCTCTACAATGACAACCAAATGTGTAGGCTTTATTTTTTGTTGCCTACGAGTTTTACGATAGTGGCAGTTGTTGTCGTTCGTTGAAATGATATCCAATATGATATCCAATATTGCAGCACGCCTCAGTGACAGCGCTTTGAAAAAGGATCATTCAGTAAGCTCTCCCACGTGGGCAGGAGGCGGGATTTTTTGTGTGTGTGTTTTAATTGATGTCAAGTAACCGAGCATTGTCCTTTACGGCTTCATAGCCCACAGCATGGTGGATATTCAGTCCTGGGCCAAGGGTGTCCTTTTAATGACTACTTCATCCCCGGGTCATAAGACAATAACACCTGCTGCTGTCGAGGACAAAGATGATCAGACGGCGAGTGGGAGGGGCCATTTGTTCTCCTTTTAATGTCACAGAATGCGATCCAAACACCCTGCTGTAGTGTAAACACACCAACCATGGACTGATATCCATTACAGCAAGAGGATCCAGACGAATAATTGCTTGAGTGGATATCTCCCAAGTACATTAGGTTATGGAGATAATTTTCATGAAAACTATGCGAGGCTCATTGGGTATATTTTGTAACCCCTAAATCTCATTGAACCCTGATCACTCGGCTGAAGCATTGACGTTCAGAGACGAATTTCTCAGCCAACTTAGTTTGAATTGTTTAATAATTCGATCAGCTCCGAGGGTTATTATCGAGCAGTTTTCGTTATAGTTCGCGGAATGGACAAATATAGCCTACTTAATTGGTTTATGGGAGTGAGTGTGTTCCTTGCTTGACGGGTGTTTCCCCTCGCTGTAGCCCGTGGTACTGTACGGGACTGGAGGTGGGCTTCTCATTCTCTCCGCGTCTCAAGGTGGAGTCGGGGAAAATGTGCACGCGCCACGCGGGCCACATCGACTGATATGGCCTGAAAGATTAGATGGTTATAACAAGTATTGGTTGTTCGTGTCTGATGATGCCTTCAAAGTGTCTTCTACAGTGAAATAGCCATTTTCGTACTGGCTGTGGGCCTCTCGAAAACCTTTGACAAGGAGTCATCGGTCATTTTATAACTTGATATATATATATATGAGTGGTTTTCTTTTATCTCAGTGAAGTAATGTAAACAAAAAAATGTTTCTATCCAAAGTGAAATGTAGAGATGGTGCATGATTTGTTGAGGGTTTTGAAGGAGAATATACATGCAGTGGAATATTATGATCCTAACCACTGTAGGGCTAGAGATGCTGATGGCATTCTGAAACCTAGATTAGGAAGGAAAACCGATGGGACTAGTGTTCATCAAATTATTATTTAAGGATTAGTAAAAACGACACAGTGGCCAGCGCGTCACCTCTGCCCAGAGGAGTCATTCTGAAGTCATCTCTTGGGACTGATCTGCAGCCATGAAGCCTGGAGCCACAAGGTTGTGTCTTCTTCTCATACACCAGCACATGGGACAGCCCTCCTGCTTCATGACGGCAGCTCTGATGAACTCACCGCAACGTTTTTGTAGGATTGGAGCGAGCACCTCCATGGATTCCAGAATCATCCCAGTCACAGAGGACACGGCAGAAGTGGGACAGGGGTGCATTCAAGGAGGGGTCCTTTGACTTTATGTTCTCACCTTGGTCTGGAGAGTCTGTGTTCTCACCTTGGTCTGGAGAGTCTGTGTGTTCTCACCTTGGTCTGGAGAGTCTGTGTTCTCACCTTGGTCTGGAGAGTCTGTGTTCTCACCTTGGTCTGGAGAGTCTGTGTTCTCACCTTGGTCTGGAGAGTCTGTGTTCTCACCTTGGTCTGGAGAGTCTGTGTGTTCTCACCTTGGTCTGGAGAGTCTGTGTGTTCTCACCTTGGTCTGGAGAATCTGTGTTCTCACCTTGGTTTGTGTCAGTATAGAGTCTGTGTGATTCCATTATCAGGAGGTAGAGGTTGCTTACCATTGTATAGCCTCTCTTGGTTGAAGAAATCTCAGGTGAGGCCACAATAGCTCTCCCATGTGTGAATTCAGATGGCTGCAGTGCAAATGACGAGATTGACATAACTGTCTGTCAATCAAGAACATTTTCCAAAGGTTCACACAGAAGGCTATTTTAATGCCACCTTCTTTGCTTATCTAACTTTACACTTAGAGTACTATTTGGGAACATGCCCGTGTGCTCCTGAGCCATTGCCTTGCGACGCAGAGCAGGCTACTACCACTTGAGTTGTGATATGTGATAAGACGGTCGCTTCACTATTGATTTAGGTTGATGATGGCCTTGGATTTTGGCTGGGATCCAAGCCTGGGCCTGGCCTCCAACCCAACGCTCCAAATAACTCAACTACATGATGGACCTGCCTCGATAGCATCCCACTTCTTCATAGTTTTTGTCTTGAAGACAAATTACAACAGCTAGAGAGATACGTTTGAGCCAAATGTATGCTTCTTTCACAGAGGGTGGCGGCAGCAGGGATGCTGTCAAAATACTGCACGTTACGGGGATTTAAGGAGTCCTCCATCCAGTCACTCTACTGTGAAAAAATACGTTAGCACTTTGGAGGAAGAGTCATGGCCATTCATAGCATGCCCCAAATATTTCCTCTAGCTTTTAAATGAATAGAATAGAATGTGTGTGAAAAAAGAATTCAACACGGTGCAAAGTTCACCAGCCAGCAGGCAACAGTCAGTGTGTTCTCGTCCTCTGTCATTATTGGCCTGTAGCAATTCACAATGTGCCACCTCTTCATGGTTGTTCTGCTAATGCTGGTTACCGAATGATGGCCGTCATCTCTGATGTCCATAGCTGTTTGAGAAAGAAACCATTTAAGAAACGGTGGCTGTAGGACCAGAGGTGTAAATGCTATTAACATGTGCCCAACAGTTCAGTTCAACAAGCGGTTAGCGTGTTAAATTCAGAAGGAAATTACTTTGCATATCCCATTTTTTTAAAGAGAGCTCACCATAAGCCATCTTCTACACCAAATATAAAATTGTTTGATGCGGAAAGAACAACACACATGACACAAAGAACTAGGTTTTACATTGATGTGAGGCAAATCAGGCATAGCTATTTTATCCTATCCTTTTCTACATGTTAACTTAGGGTTAGAGTTAGCTTAACCTATTATAGGTTTCCATTTATTTTATGTGTTATTTTATAGCCAGGAACTGCCTTTAAAAATGCAACGAAGTGCTTTGGTGGGTAACTTCTAGCGACAATTCTGTCCTTCACATGGGACATAAAGATGAAGACTGTTATACAACAGCATAACACATAGGCCTATAGGTTTAGCACATACATTTGACATTGCACACGACATTCAAAGAGGTCTTGCTATATGAAAAATGGTACAAGAAGAGCTTAATTGTGGAGCACAGTTTCCCAGGCTGTGGTTGACATTTAAAAGAAATCTCGTCTTTGTGCACACTTACACTTATTTAGCTTCTCAATGGATATCCAATTGGATAACTGCTTCAATTTATTATTCGTACTGCTGTTGTGAACTAAGCCATGGGGAAAATCTCAAGGAGTCAGAGGATGAGACTATAATACTGCAATGAAGGCAATTAGATGCTTTTGTAAGAACACCTGCAACTAAACCAGGATTTGGACCTGCTCTTTCACTGTTCCAGTGAGAGATGGAGCCGGTCCCTATGGAAGTGGAAGCCATAACAACGGATTTGAAGAAAGCCTAATCACACATTGAATCATCATGCATTTTCACTGGGAGAGAGCAGGAAAAAAAGTCTTAGTCATAAGGTGTACATGATTTACACATGCTGTTGACTATTTTTGGATATGATCCGAAAGATGTTTAATATTATATCAGTATTTCTCTGACCGTGGTAATAATGAGCATGTGAAATATTAAAGAGCAAGAACATAAATGAAAAGGAAGATTTAATAGGACCTAACAATTATGATTATATGACCCAAAAGCTTGTTCTAGGATCGCGTACATTACATCAAATCTCTCAAAATAACTGTAGTGGTAACCCCACATGGCAAAACTAGAGTCACTCTTTTGGCAATAGGAAAAGTCAAAGGACAATAATATAACAATCTGAAGCAGTCACCACTGTTGATGTTTCCATCTCCAGTGAAGGTCCGGGTGGTGTTCTGAATGCAGTGAGGTGACTGTCGCTGATTGAGTTGTCATCTACGGCCCTCACGTCTCCTGACTGCCGCTGAAACAGAGCGTAGCCGAAACAACTTTATCCTCATCCATTTAACCCCCCGCTGCCCAGGCACCCGCCGCCCCACCCACGCGCTGAGGCTCCTGGGTGCAAGGGGAACGTCTGCCACACATGGACGCACTGTTTGTACCGTCAGTACGCTGCTTCAAACTACTGTCAACTTCTCCTGTCTGTGTGCAGATACAGCGCTCCGGTCGAGGGTATTTGTGAGGTAACGTGTGGTCAGTGGTCAAACCTACACAAACGTATGCATTGAGAAATAACATTTTTCTCCCAATGTCCTTGACCAATATTTAGGAACTGTGACTCCCCTGCAGCCATCCACATTGAGAATGCGCGACTGCTAAGAATCATAAGAAATGCATTTAGGACTTTAAAATGGGCCGTGACATCGGGGCTTTTCTTAGAATATGTAGAGGTGATACATACAGTACGTCCGCTGTATTACCCTCAGCGCAAGGTGACTAATTATTCAATACCTTCTATCTTAATTATTAATTCCCCAAGCTTATGCAAGCCTTTGCCTTACAGTATGAATGAAGGCTGTTTTTCCATTCTTTTGTATGAAAAACAGGAGCCCTAACAGGTCCTCCTGCCCTCGGCTTGTTGATAGTTATTGTTACAATGCACTGCCTCTGGGCTCTGGGCGGCCGAGGGAGACACAGAGAGAGAGAGAGAGGGGAGGTCCCTCCAGTTGTGTGTGTGTGTGTGTGGTGTGTGTGTGTGTGTGTGTGTGTGTGTGTGTGTGTGTGTGTGTGTGTGTGTGTGTGTGTGTGTGTGTGTGTGTGTGTTTGTGTGTGTGTGTGCGTGTGTCTGTGTGTGTGTGTGTGTGTGTGTGTGTGTGTGTGTGTGTGTGTGTGCGTGTGTGCGTGCGTGCGTGTGTCTGCTATCTCCACTGGCTCTCCTTCCCCTCGTCCATGTCTAGTCTGCAAGTGGAAGCCGTTTGCACTGTTGTGGAACAGCTGGGGAGAAAAGAGAAAGAGTGATGGGATTGAAGAGGCAGGGCAGCAGACGACCGAGGGGAAGGAAGTGTGAAGAGATGGAGAGCGTGAGATAGAGAGAGGGGGGAGAGAGGGAGAAGCAGAGCAGAAGCAGAGCCCTGGAGTGCTAGCTTGTGAAGGTCACGCAGAGGAGAGGAGGCCCTGTGCGATTGTTTCTTTGTGTGTCTGCCTCTACTGTATGTGTGTGTCTGTGTGTGTCTGTGTGTGTGCGTGAGGGGGGGCGGGGCGGGGTGGGAGAGAGCGATAGGGAGGCTTATGTGGTAAAAGGGAGAAGGCTAGGTGGCAGAAAATTGGCTTGGATGTGAGGCTGTCACATACACAGATAGAGATGGATGGATACGGGTCGAAGACATGGGAGAATTATGTGCAGGGACATTGACAGGGAGCGTAATGTGGCTGCTTTTACAGACTAGTGATTCTTACTCCTCGTGATCATTTTGTTAATTTCTTCATATATTTGAAACTGCAAATTGGCTCGATCAGTGCTCTGGACATGTATGTTGGGCAACATGCATGCACGTGACCATGCGATTGTGTGTAATGTGTGTATCTGTGCTTGTATGATTGTCTAATGGGGTTGTGTGTGATGCTGTTATGTAACCTCCCAGGTCTTTGTGTGGATCCATGATCTCGTGTCCTCTTTTCTCCCATCTCCCCTGTATCATTGTCGGTACATGTAATATGTAACATGTAACATGTGACATGTGACATGGCATAGAAAGCAATCTGTGCATTATCTGGACTGTATACCTATGCTATTCTGTACATCCTTCATTGTTGAAGATGCGAACCTTCTTCTCATGCACGGTAAATTGCATTGATCCAACAATGATTTTGTGGTGTTAATGGGGATAATCGAGCATCTTGATAGTGCTCTTGCTTGTCATTTGGCCACTAAGGGCTTTGAGAGGACACTTTAAAAAGGTTGTCTCGTCAATAAGCCATGTAAGATGCAGGAAATTGCTTGGAAGTGCAAATTCTTCTAAAACACCTGGGAGATATTTAATTGATTGATGGTTAACAAACGTGCCTTAGACTTACTATGCTCTTATTATGCTCTTTTTTAATTGATACGTAGACTAAATTTCATCACACTGCTGTAGTGTCTTTTGATGTATCTTACAACTTAAAGACACACTACCATAAAATGTTGTTTTGTCTGTGGCTAATGTCTTTAAAATGACCTGGGGAAAACTTGATTTATTTTGTGTAAATCACATCAAATACTAAATAAAAAAAAATCTAAATTTTGATTTAATATTATAGCAGCAAATATGCTCATGCCTGTGCTTGTGCTCTATGTATAAATGTGTGGACATATGTAAATGCAGGATAGCCTTACACTAACACTAGCCAATATTAGAAAGGTTCTTCTGGTGTGTCTAAGCTGAGAAAACAGTTTTGGTATGCAAACCCACAGTTTCTGAACGAACCTAGTCTCATTTATGACCCATCACGCTGTATCATTATTAGTGGCTTTCTGGGTCAAGGAAACTGCAAGTTAACGTGATTTTACCTACTTCCTAGGGCTGCAATGGGCTTTTGAAGATATGCTGATGATCCACATGTCCTTATCTCGGGGGGCAAGTTAGCTTGATTATCCAAGGTGTAATCAATTCTTAAATCCACAAAATATCTGCGTCTGTCAATGTTTTGGTAAATGCTGGTCTCGTTGCTGCCATCACAGCTGTTTGCACAAACCAATTACTTTGTCTCAAAGTTGGACTCAATGTGCCAACTAGCACCACTGATGTGCATAGGATAACCATGTGAACACTTTACTCTAGACCGCTCTGAGAATGCAGAACTGTTTTACCCAAACATTGGTTCACTTCGAGGGCCCACTTTGCCATATCCATAAATCCTGTCATACAGTGTGAGGTCAACGTTACATATAATCCATTTCAAGTCCTGTGAGGTTATTGTGGGGTTCAAAATATACTTAACATGTATGTTTATTAAACGGAGAGCATTTTAACCCCACCAGGAACGGGACTTTAACAGATTTATATCTAGATGTAAAGAAGCTAGCAATGAGTTTGTTAAGTATCAACATTTTGGAAGAATTACATGAATAGCACTGCTTTAGATTCAATGTGAAAACACTAGTCCACAAAGGTTTTTTGTCCAAAACAACCACGCTGAAGGCGGTAGATCTCAGACAGAATATGTCCCAAGATAGGCTACCTGATTGGTTCAAAGTGATGACGACAATGCTGTCCAAAGAATAGAAATGGTGCACCAAACAGCGAGGGTGTAGGCTAAGCAATAAGAGAATGCAATTGTAAAAGCCCTAATGACATCATTTTCATGATGATGTTGATCAACAACAGCACCTTATTGTTGAGAGGTACCAGTGCTTCGTTCAACATAACAGCCCTGTACGTACATCACAGGATAGATTATGTGTTCAAGTGCTTACATTTGTGTCTGTATTTGGAGCACATTGTGCAGATGGGATAGATTTTGTCTGGCTGTGCCGCTGTGGGATGTTATCTCCCACCAAAGCAGTGGTGTGCTGGATACTGATAACACATGATTACTGCTTCACATGGGTACAAGAGTTCATCCATTGTGTGGTCAGCTGAGGTTAATGCCAACATCTTGCAGAGTGTTGCAGATTTTAGACATCTTGGTCTTTGTTTACTCATCGGATATTGACGTAATCATTTAATGATGAACAGATAATTCCATTGACACAGTAATCTAGATAAGAATAAAAATGTTTATATCCACCAAATACTATATTTCAAACGTCAGTTTGAAATTCCACATGTACAAATACATCTATCTTGGTAAAAAAAACATTACCTTTCAGACAAAATGTATGTTATTTATTCAATCCAAAGCACGCAGCAGGTGAAACATTCCAAACGCAATTATCATCTTACTTTTACTAGATTTCAAACAATGGTGGCATTGCTTAAGCCTGGACTGTTATCAAGGCAATATGTCATTAGCCTTGGCCGGCTATTATTGTGAAATTGTATGGTACAAACAAATGAAATGGTACAAAAAGTACAAATGTTAACAGGTTTCTTGAATTTCCCTTCAGTACAGCATGTTCCAGAAAAGTTATGACTATGAGCTGGTTTGCATGGAAATGGGTGTTTTGTGTGTCCGTGTCCGTCTGTGTGTGTGTGTGTGTGTGTGTGTGTGTGTGTGTGTGTGTGTGTGTGTGTGTGTGTGTGTGTGTGTGTGTGTGTGTGTGTGTGTGTGTGTGTGTGTGTGTGTGTGTGCCTGTGTGTGTAGCTGTCTCTTAATCTGTGATTTTGTGCGAGCCACACTATGTGGCCATATCTGGCAAGGTAGGGAGACTGACAGATTGGGGTATATTTATGCCATATCCTCAGCTTCGCTGTCTGTGCATTTCTTCTGCGTCCTTTTCTTCCTTTCCTCCTCCTTCCCTCGTTCCCCAGCCGGTGCCACATCCACTTTACTGCCTCGCTTCAGTGACTGCCAGCAGCAGAGCAAGGATCGGGGGACATTGTGCTTCCACAGCCGTTCATTATCTAACTGGCGCTAGCAGCACAGGTAGAGCAGCTTGCGGTGACTCCCCGGATTAAGCCCGCCCACCGTTGCGTGGCCGCAGCCACGATCTCTGGGCCTGTCACCTGCCGTGCTGCCACGGGTCTCCCTGAGACCGGATCCCCTGACACTATCAGGTTAAACCTGGCTGAGGTGGCGGCTCACTGCTGCTCAGTGCAGCCATGCATTACCCTCGCACCATTATAGCATTTCTTCTTTCTTTATATATATATATATATATTTTAATGTTTTCTTGTTCTGCCTTTATGGACAGGGAAGTGAAGATAGCTAGGAAGGTGGGCTGAACGAGAGGGGGAATGACACCCAGCACAGCCCCCCAGGGTGCCATCATACCTGGGAGGCCAGGAGGCGTGTCACCCCGTGGTTCTCTATCTCCTTGTACTAAGCTCCTCCTCCCCCTACAATCTAAATGAGCTATGTTAGTTGAATGGAATATAAAATGATATCAATCATGAATGTGCATATTATTTGATGCACTGTGCTGTGGAAATACTTAGGGTTTTGTGAACAGTGTCGCGCTTGTAATGAACTGGACAAATTTGCAGAACTCACGTATCCCCTGCAATCCTTGAAAGCACCCCTAGGGGTGTGTGTACCCCCGTTTTAGAACCAGTGGCTGTGTGGCTTCACGTTAGTAGGTTGAGCCACTGAGCCATCCTGCATTTCTTTTTTTATCAGTGCCTCAGAGGAGAAGAAGAAGAGAAGGAGGAGGGGAAAGAAGAAAAACGCAAAGGAGAAATGAGACAGGACAGGTGTGGAGAGAGTGAAGACACGTCAGTGTATTCTGGGAGAGCTTAGACAGACACACAGGAGCTGACGACAGCCTGGTTCACAGCCGTCACTGCCATGTTGACAGAAGGATAACCTTTTTTATATTATGGAAGTTAAGTTTGCCTGATTTCCTCGCAGCGTTGAAAGATACCTAAATTGGGTGTTTAACACCGAGACTGTTGGCCAATGTCATTAATATTCCAGTAGTCTTGCATCCCTGAAGGAGGAGCAGAAGTAGAGGGAAGTAATGAGGTTAAGATGGAAGAACAGATGATGTGGGCAGAATTGCACTCTTCAAACACAAACAGGGATTCACCTGACTGGTACATGTAAATGAATCAAACACACAGGTACACCAGGGAGCCCTCATCCCAGAGCTTACATAAAAATGCAAGCTCACCCACACTACCGCAGAATATGAAACTAAACCTCACAATTCATATCTAAATCAAACGATAGAAACAGAGGGAATGGCACCTTTTATTAAATGATGCTTGAAATATTAATGTGGACAAAAGAAAAACGTGTTTTGCAACTAGCCTGAATATCAACTGAACCAGTCTTCCAGAGAACTGTTCAATTATTGAACTAGGAAGACTGGAAGAAAAAGACCTGGCCGACCATCTGATCAGACCACTTTGAAAGGTAGCCACACTCATGCATGGAGGCTCTCTCTCTTCTGGTTCCCCTTCCGCTCCATCAGCGAACAATCTGGACTGCTGTTTTTGTTGCTCCTCTTGAACCCCCACTAGCTTTTTCACTAGCGGGGCTCGCAAGCTTATCGTCTGATGTTTGCCTTGGAAGCAGCATGGCGTGGTGCAGCTGGGAGAGCTCTGTGAATTGGATCCCGGGCAATTGTGCATTCGTAGCAGCGAGTCGGGGGAGCTTAGCCCTGGCCTCAGTGGAGCTGAGACGCACCAGATTCAGCTGGCTCCTCCATCCACGCCACGAGTGATTGGTCTGGGCTCTAGAACAGAAACGTGCCGTTTTGGTGCCTGTGGTCCATGCACATGTGGTGGTGCCAGTCTCTCTCGCTCCCTCTTTCTCTCCCTCATTGTGTTCCTCTCTCTCTCATTTGGTTTCTCCATTGCTCCATTGTTGTTTTCTGACTTGCCGAGGCTTGGGGAAATCAGCAGCCATGGGGCGTGCAGCTCATGTAGATGTCTGGAGCCCTCGTTGATGAATGAAGTGTGACCCAGCGTTGTGACTCTGGTTTGGGCTGTTACTCTTAGGGGTGGCTTCTGATACCCTTGGAAGCTAATGAAAGGCTGAGGCCAGAGTCAAATAGCCCACAAAATGACGTCCTATGTCCTTTCATAAGCTCTTTCCCTCAACCTCAATGGAAAACGTCAAGAGGTCAAGGGAAGGTGTGAAGGGCAATTCATAAGGACTTTGGTAAAGACAACCGTGGTGCTAAGAGAAGCTGACTGACACTATGTGGTTATGAGACGAGGATGTTATGGACAAGGATCAGGTGAAACTACAATGTTCCTGAGATGGACTCCTAAAGTGCATCTTACATTCATATCCATGTGTTCTTACCGTGTTGTTTCATGCACGCCTTCCTAACCCGTTAGACAAGATGATTTCATTACCAATGTTGGAGTTTAAATCTCCTCTCCCTTCGTGATGGACCTTTCCTTATCATTAAGAGCCTCAGCCCAGCTCTTATCATGGCTCCAACTGTTTTTAGTGTTTTCAATATTTTGATTCTTAACATTTAAGCAATTGTAACATCCTACTGGTTCTGCTTCGTCACCTTTCAATATTGCTGTATTGCTATTGAAATATAGCAATACAGCAGTATAGCAATAATACTACTATTGAATAGTAGTAGTATTGCTATTGAAAGGCGACGTGAGAAGTTCCTCACAGCTGTGGTGGCTTTGTTCTGTTCCCTGCGATGCTTTTCCATTCAACAGGGCAATGTTGATCACTTTACAGTGTGCACAGTTATCTTCATGTTTGGCTCACACTCCGGGCTATGGTGTATCCACGAACGATACAAGACGTCACTCCCTTACTCAGATGGCTGACCTGTAACTAACATAGGGTGTCACTTGACTTCACTTCCAGTACATTCACTTAAAGAGACAGTTGACATTTGAGAACCCTGGACCTCATACTAACACAATGCATTCTTCACTCACTAGCCACGCGGTCTTAGACGTAGAATGTTATTAGTGTGGACAGGATCTTTATTTGTAGACAAACACACAAAGCAACACAGAGACTCCATCTACTGTGATTAATCTGGCAAGTGAAATACCATATATGATAAATGATTTGTTGATTGAGTTTCTGTACCGAGAATGCAATCCATTCATTTGAGGTTGGAACTCAAAGCTGAAATACAAATGTTCTTGGGTTCATCGACATCTTTTAGACTGTTGCACTCTCAACGGCTTATTACAGAGAGAGGGGGAGGGAACTGAGCTACAGCCTTAGAACCTTAGAATTGGAAGGCTTAATGCTTATCTTTGTTATAATGCTTATCGCTGTTATAATGCTTATCTCCGTTATAATGCCTCTCTCAGTAGTGGCTGTCACATTTATGTAGGAGTTAAAATGGTGGACAGAGAGACAAGTGTGAGAAAGCACCACTGAATTAAAGGGAACGTGTTTCATTTAGAATTGTCCTGAGAATTGTAGTTATCTTTAGATCATCACAACACATATTTGTTGATGGCACACACACACACACGCACGCACGCACGCACAAACACACTCACACACACACACACACACACACACACACACACACACACACACACACACACACACACACACACACACACACACACACACACACACACAAACAGAATATAAGCAATGGCTGGGGTGACTGCACATCAGACACAGTTGTAGATTGACAGGCACATGGCTCCTGGCTCCTAGAGAGTCAGGCAGATCTCATTAGGCACTGCTCATACAGGCCCTGCACTGGGACAGCATCGATGGCAGACACACTGAGAAAATGATTAATGTATAAAATGTAAGCTCGCACCACGGCTCCTTTATCACGCAGCCCTGACTTGATCCATACAGGATACTGCAACGTTCACAGCTGGGAGTGCCTATGGGGATCTGCGATGGGCTGCTTGCATGTTAATTTAAAATGTAAGGAAGAAAAACCTCTATTCTCCATGAGGGTGAATGCAATTAGCATTGTACAAGGAATGCTTGTACAATGCCCTCCCAAACCACCCCCCCCCCCCCCCACACACACACACACACACATACACACATGTTGTCAAAATCCCGTAAAATGAACACAATCTCTCCATCTCTTTAACAGCTGCAAAATATTAATACAAAGTAATAGAATATTTTGCGCCCACATTTCCATTTTCTTAAACAAAGTTTGCTAGTTGCTTGCCTTTTAAATATGTTAGTTTTTCCAACCAGTAAAGAGTAGTAAACAGTAGGAAAGGAAAGAAGAACATTTTAAAACAGGATTTTCAATTATGTGTGTGTGTGTGTGTGTGTTTGTGTGTACATGTGTGCCTACGTACATATGTGTGTGTGTGTGTGTGTGTGTGTGTGTGTGTACATGTGTGCCTACGTGCATACGTGTGTGTGTGTGTGTGTACATGTGTGCCTACGCACATACCTGTGTGTGTGTGTGTGTGCTCGATAGCTCTATCCCTCAGTGTTTTTCACACTGATTACTTAATGCTACAGCAGCCCTTGGTGTCATACTTTTCCCATACTGTGATACTGTTCTCCAGACTGCACCGCCAGCCACTTGGACGGTGAACACAGTACGGCCCTGTCACCCAGCATGAGGACACCGGCTCTCAGGCCCCTAGTACCTGAATCACACACGACTGGGGAGAGTGCTGTGTGACGCAAAGCACAATGAGCAGCTAGGGACGTGACAGAGTGAATGGGCTGTGGAGTGGTTTCAGTGCGAGGCGTGTAAAGGTATAGCAGGTGAGGTCACACAGGAACAAGAGAGTGGCCAGACTCAGGGGTGCAGGCAGGCTGTGTCCATGTCACATGACGTCTCTTCACGAGAGTGAAACAGACGCGATGACTTTCACTGAGCCATTATCGACTGAAAGGTCAAGTAGGGCATGTTAAGGCTGTAATGTAAAACAGACGTTTATGAACATTAATATCATATAAAGACATATAAATGACATTTGCATATATTATTACCCAGTTGGCATTAAGTCACTCATGTTAAGGGAATCACATGATAAGCAGTGTGAGTGATGAGATCTGGTGTGAATCCATCACAATCCTGGTTGAATTCACTCTCTGGCCTACAGCGAGTTGATTCATTCCTGATGCGAGGCCGTTTTGTTGCACCAGCACCACAGCAAGGCAAACACAGGTGGGCCCCGTCAATGTAATCATGGATCTGTTGCATTTAGTTCTGCCTGCGCAGCGGTGCGGAAAACAAACAATGAAAACTATCCTGCCGTCCCCTGCTGGGGTTATGGCAGGACTATACCTAAATAAGGCGTTATTAAGGTTCACCTGTGTTTCCATGTTTGGCACCATTGCCACACACACAGTGCCCACGTCTACGTGACAGTCTATGTCCGTGTGTGCCTGCTGCCACACTGCAGCCCCCGACTGTAGGAAACACCCCCAGCCACAGTCTGGCAGCATGGGTACAGCCGTGAGCCCGCTCTACCCGCGGCAGCCCCCCCGGGCCCTCTGCACGCGGCCA
>JAXIVH010000013.1:2040325-2045325 GCA_036785325.1 Urophycis tenuis
AGGCACTCGTGGATGTCTTATTGTATTTCTCTGTCTCTGTCAGATAAACACGACTCTCAAGTTATGTTTGGGAAATAAGTTGGAAATAATTGTGTTAAGATATGAAGATTGTCCTGCTGTGTAGCAATCTACCTGATGAGATTTGTGTATGCTCTCACAGAGGGGATTAGTATACCATTGAACTATTCATCACTGTCATTTAGGCGGCCTGTTCAATTAAACCTGCACTGTCCTGCCAATACTTTAATTACATCCTCAATAATGGCTTCATTTGGGAGGGGGGGGGGAAATGGATAGTATTTATACGCTTTTATTCCTGGATATTATTTAGAATACAGTATATTGTGACTTGGAATAGTGTCAAGCACAGAGGGACTGAGAAGGCACCGTGACGTGCACAAGTATGTGCCCGTGCACATACTTGTGCACACGGCCATGCAAACACAGGCCTGCCACATTTCCCGAGGCAACTCCGATGGAAAATGACTTGGATTCGATTTTATGACGCTGCCCACATAATACGGGGAGAGCTTCCGAGACATCTCTGTCTTGTCACCAGCTGATGATGTGGGCAGATGGGGACCGTGGGCCTCTATGCATATGCACAAGCATTACAAATTGCTCCCCGATAGCATTACAGTTGACTCCTCCTTCCTTGCATCTCTTCCTCCTCCTCCTCCTCCTCTTCTGATCTTAAAAGCGTATGCAATCCAACACATACATGTCATTTCATTTCATCTGTGTCAAGAACAGTTCGTGGGTGCCTGCAATGCATGTAGAGGCACATCTCTTGTCTAAGCCTCCATATTGCCAATGCTGGCAACTGAAGGGAATATCTGCCCAAGGTTGGGCAGGAGTGTACATCGATACATTTTTAGGAAGAGCACAGCCTTATTTTAACGTTCCTGTGGGAGTGCAGCAGCTGCTGTGCTGTAGGAGAGGCTTTGGGATAATGAGCAACACTTTGAGAGTTATGATTAAATAAGAGCCACAAAAGATTGTATTGGCATTCCTGGACCTCTAGAACTGCCTTCAGGAAGAACATGACGGGCTGAAGAAGGGTGACCTTTGGAGACTCCAGTAATTAGAGTCCCCAACAGCAATACCGAGGAGAGGAGAGCAAATGACAATTGACTATTTTATCAGTAGTCCCCATGCATTTTCTGATATTAAAAAAGACCCACTGAAAATGAAGATGTGGGACAACGTAACACACCCCCTGGCCTCAGGACTGATGTCCACCAGCAGTTTCCTCGTCACAAAGAGGCTGTCTTCCTCTCCCTCTATCAGCTGTCTTCCTCTCCCTCTATCAGCTGTCTTCCTCTCCCCTCTATCAGCTGTCTTCCTCTCCCTCTATCAGCTGTCTTCCTCTCCCTCTATCAGCTGTCTTCCTCTCCCTCTATCAGCTGTCTTCCTCTCCCTATCAGCTGTCTTCCTCTCCCTCTATCAACTGTCTTCCTCTCCCTCTATCAACTGTCTTCTCTCCCTCTATCAGCTGTCTTCCTCTCCCTCTATCAACTGTCTTCCTCTCCCTCTATCAGCTGTCACCGTGTGGACAACCGTCAATAAAGTCAAGGTTACCTGGGGCCCCCCACCCATGAGCAATGACTCTGTTGTCTCAGAGCTCCAAGAAGCCATGATATTTAATAGCTCTCCAGTTCCCCCCCGCTAGCTGAGCCCCAGGAAGAAGCTCACCTGGTCTCTGGCGTAGCAGCGATTTGTCTCGGCGTGACACACCAGAGAACCGATTGGGACGGCTGCTGACGTGATGTCCCAGCAGAGGAGTGCTCTGCGCGGAGGCCCAGGAAAACCACGGGCCGCGGTACACAGGAACGCACCACTTAGCAGACCGTCTCCCTTAGGGGACCGTCTCCTTGATGGATTCAATTGCGTCCCCTTTTTGTTCTTATCATTTCATCGGAGTCGTCCTGTGTGGCACTTCTTCAGTCTCTGGTCATATCTAATTACAGTGACATGGCATCATGATTAGGGGCAGGAATTGTCATGCTAATAGGGTACATGGCAATCACGCATCACCACGATTGGCTGGCCTTTTTTAAAGTTGTGTTTTTGAATCATCCGCTGATATATGATTGTAATCCATTATCAATATGGGTTTGAATGGGAAGCCGAGACACTTACAAATTGCAGAAATAGTGTGCCTGTTAGATGGCAGAGTTAGAGAGAGGGAGAATGCCCTTGGTGAATGTGTTGAGTTCCTCCTGTGGCTCTCATATGAAAGTCATCCATTTCAATCTCGCCAGTTAATTCACTTTTTCTACTGCAGTGCCGGGGGAGGGAATCGGCCCAGGCATGTAGAGATTGCAAAATAGCTCAGGAGCATGCATACAAGTCCACATCACACAAATCAGAAGAAATAGGTGTTACTAAATCATTGTATTTATGACTCATTCAGAGACGATAAAAAGACCTTATTTATAACCAGGGGTGAAAGTATTTATTTATCGCCAGTACTATCATAGTGACCCATAGTGCGGGCGCAGAGCACGCACCGAAAAATACACTTAATTATTTAATATAGTCTACTTTTCAAGCATTAACTTGGACTTCTTATCGCTCTAGTACTTTTTTATCACACTAGTATATCACTCTTTCACTCCCCTGGATCAGGTTTTGATTACAAATAAATTGCACATCATTTCAACAACACAATCATTTTAGTAACGTTTTTAACAGTTAATAACAGTTGAAAACTATGTTGACTTTTCATTTTGGACATTGGACACAGAACAGTGGAACAGAACAGAGAAGTGAAAGTAAAACACTTAAATTCCAAAGAGGCTTGAAGTAGCCTACCTCATCTGTTTGATGGCGAGCCATAGCGCTTGATGAGTGAGCAGCTCTCCTTCCTTTGCCCAGCCAAGTCTTTACATAAGGAAGGGGATCCCACTGCCTGCATGGTGGTCCCACTGTGTTGATGATGAACTCTGTTATAGTGCTGTTCATTGTGCTGAACCCCCTCTCACATTCTGCTTTTTTATTTGGGAGACTTTGCTACAAACATCTGTCTATTAAAACACTTTGGTACAAGCTGCACACGTTGGCGCAACATGGCTGAGCAGTTCTCGCTCATTGTCTCTGTCTCTTCACTTCAGAGACAGAGACAGTTCAGAACGAGTTATATGCAATATATGTTGGGGAAAACGTGTTTCTGGTAATTTGACATTATCAGGTACGTGTTCTCATGCTGAAAGTGCAATTTCTTTCAGAGAGAGTATATTTTTCTTTCCGGTATGACGTACCCCCTCCACATCTTTTAGTGGTATGCCGTACCGGCCAGAACCGGCTTACTTTCACCCCTGATTATAACGGCAATGCAAGCAGTTACAGAGGAGTCCAAAGAGACCCACTGCCGACAGAAAGTAGGGCCACGTTAGTGTCTCCACCAGCCCAGCTCTGGGTTGGGGTTTTACACTTGACATTTAAACAATCCCATTTTGACACATTAGCCCAAGGAAAGATGGATCTGTAGAGTTACAAGGTCACTGATTCATAATATATTCCAGCAGTTGCCCGAAGTCACAAAAGTAGAAGCATTGCTGTTATTTGTTGCAGAAGGAGCCCTCATACTGTCTATCTTCCATGCTCGGCCCACTTCTCACTTCATGTCAAAATGTATGTATGTCTCCAGTTCTCGTGGTGATATTTCACATTTTGCCGGTGAGTTTCTCATACTATATACTATACTTAAACACACGCAGGGCCACAGCTTGTGTACATGCTGAGACTCCAGATTTGGTTGAGTCAGAGGTGCTGATGGATGATGGAGCTGTTATAGGTGGCACCTGCCATGTGTCACATGACGTGTTGCTGTGTTCAGCGCTAGTCCCGCCTGGCGCGCTGCTGAAGCCCATCTGATGCCATGCAGCCAAGGCCTTCCACAGTGTCCGTCTGAGAGCAGACAGTCAGTGGGTGGCAGTCTTCTCTCTCTCTCTCTCTCTATCTCTGTCTCTCTCTCTATCTATCTATCTATCTATCTATCTATCTCTCTCACTCTCTCTCTTTGTCTCTCTTTCTCTCTCTCCGTTTCTCTTGCCAGCATTTCTCCTCGCAGTGCTGCGGCACAGCCATGAGAAGTGCAATGCCACACAGAGAGAGAGAGAGAGAGAGAGAGAGAGAGAGAGAGAGAGAGAGAGAGAGAGAGAGAGAGAGAGAGAGAGAGAGAGAGAGAGAGAGAGAGAGCGAGAGAGAGAGAGAGAGAGAGGGAGAGAGAGAGAGGAAGAGAGAGAGAGAGAGAGAGAGAGAGAGAGAGAGATGCCAGAATGAGAGACAGACAGACAGACAGAGCAAGGCCATAGCTCTCGTCAGCCATGAGAAGTGCAATGCCACACAGAGAGAGAGAGAGGAGAGAGAGAGAGAGAGAGAGAGAGAGAGAGAGAGAGAGAGAGAGAGAGAGAGAGAGAGAGAGAGAGAGAAAGATAGAGAGAGAGAGAGAGAGGGAGAGAGAGAGAGGAAGAGAGAGAGAGAGAGAGAGAGAGAGATGCCAGAATGAGAGACAGACAGACAGACAGAGCAAGGCCATAGCTCTCGTCAGCCGATGCAAAAGCCACTCTTGTCTGTCTCTCCACAGGTGTTTTCAACCTCTCCAGGTCTTTACTGGCTGCTGTCTGGCTGTTGAAAACCACCTGTCTCGGCCTCCCCGGAACAGTGTTAAGCCCTGCTGCCACATGGCTGCTGCTGCCCCCGTTGTAACTAATGAATTCCGGCCGTTCGTCCAGGATGCTGTAGTTGAGTCATCGCGATAAGAGAGGGAGCCTGGCTGGAGATCAAACCTTTTGGCCCATGAGAGAGTGGTGGCTCATGAGCTAATAGTCTCCACTTACTAATGACAGCCAATTGTCTCTGCTTCCTGCATTTGTTAAGTACCATCTTACTTTAAGATTTCCTGAAAAGTTTTTTTTTTAGTAGACAAACTTTCTTTCCGCACAATAAATTGCCGTGTTCCTCATTATCTAATACATCTGTTTCCTCTGCTGGGC
>JAXIVH010000013.1:2050325-2061978 GCA_036785325.1 Urophycis tenuis
GTTTCTTTTAACCCTCCGCCATTTCGTATAAGTGTTGTGAATTAGCTTCGCCCCCTCTTGGACACGCCTTATATAGCTAGTGAGGATGAGTTTTGCTCTGTCCTTCCTCAAAGAATCCAATTTAAAGGACTCAATTATAAGGGAGTTTCACACCCTCTTTAATCCAAGTGTAAAATATTGTAGCAAATGGCTGTTTGCAGTGAAGTTGAAGTGGGTGTGCATTTTTACTTATACTAACACTTCCATGTTTTAGAGACGTTAGTTTTTGATGTTGTTTCCCTGTTTGATAACTTACAAAGAAAAAACATATCTAAAAACTGTTGCGATACAACAAACAACATAAACAGTGGCCATGGTGACTTTGACAAAGACACCTGGTTGTGATTGGCTGAGCTGACATAATCGCAGGCTAGAGCATTAAAAAATGTACAAGTACACTTCAGCTGGTTTGAATGTGCGACCTCACCGCTAGTTTCACCGCAGAATGCTCCACGCTGGACCTTTAAGTATCCACCCTTCATCTGGAGATGACTATATTTCTATTTCAAAATAGCACTCATGCACCACCAGTGCTCTGTGTTACACAACCACATTGCTGAATCACAAGAAAGACTTTCACCACCTCCATTTCCAATTTTACACCAAGCCAAATGGGTGCGAACAATGGTCGAAATAGGACAGAGACTGGACGCCAAGTCCTTAAACTGTTAGTCGTGCTGGAACATCAGAAGTTACATTTGATATTTCACATTAAAGTAAATGGAGCAGTGAATCGCCCGTAGCTCCCCCACCGTGAGGGGGGGGGGGGGTGGTCCGACCGTCTGCTCCCCCCAGTGTCCCAGAGGCCCGCTCCGCAGCAATGCTGTAAATGAATCTTATTTCCATGGGGTGACAGCGGCGGGGCCTCAGCCCCAGGCCTGCAGCGGGCCAGCCAGGGGGATTGAGCCGTGTTGTATCGGCCTAATGACCCTGCCAGGGGCCACACACACCCCCCCCCAGCAGCACCTGCAGCCCGTCAGGGAAGGTGTTTTGTATCAGTGGTGCAGTGTCGCTCCCCAGCCGTCCCAATGGGTATTGTGCTGTGTGCAGGTTATCAGAGTGCAGGACGCAAGGTGCACATAAAGATGCAACCATGGAGAAGCAATGAGAATCCCTGCCTTTCATCTGTGTACGAGTATCTCTAAAACTCATGTTAAATATGTGTGTAATTACATAAATGTCAAATGCCATAATTATTATTATTGATAAACATGACAGCATCTCAAAACTGAAATCATTACTGAATCATTAAGGTATTTTTTAAAGTATAGTATGAGTACTATAGTAATATAGTATACTAAAGTATAGTGGGAATATAGTATGGTATACTATAGTATAATTCATCCATGTCGTACCTGTATAATCCTGGCACTTTGATCTTTCTCATTATATATTTCACATTGCACCTTATCCCTGGAGCCCATAATTAGAAAGTACACACACTTTAAATCTGCATTAACACGAACACTTTGAACTTGGTGCCGAATGACCCGATTATCCATTGCGTACAATATTTTATACATATTCATATATGCAGATTCGGCATGCATCAATAAAAAAAAGATGTACCACCAGCGCCACTCAGGATGAACATCATCCCCACCACATGCATGGTTAACGTGAGCTGTGATGCCTCTCTGTTGGCCTGTCTCCAGTGTGTCAGGAGGACAGCAGCTCTCACCCCGGGCGCCACGCCGGCGTCCCCTGCTCTGGGCCTGCGGGGCGCGCTCTTAGTTGACCATGATTCATGGAAATGTCGAGCGAGGTGTTTTATTTAATTTAGTTTTCATGTGTAATCAGAAGATGCTACCTTCCTGCTGCAATGGCTGCTGTCCCTCTGGAAGTATTATTTATGAACAGCGTCCTCCCCCTCTGCTGTCTGAGGTGGAGCTTTAGACTTGGCTGGCTCTGAGGCGGGCGGAGCGTTAAGTGAAGTAAAGACGGGCCGTGCCAGCGCCGGGTCACACATCTGACAGGTCCCGTGATTAATGAATGTCCTCCTATAAGAATGGCTGTTTTTTTATTTGCTTTTATATTGTTGTTGTTTCATCTCCCAGTTTGATGGTTCCAGTTCTATTTTGAGCTGTAGTTTTATAAGACAGAATATATACAAGAATATATATACTGTCTTATAAAACTACAGCTCAAAATAGAACTGTAGTTTTATAAGACAGAATATATACAAGAATATTTTATTCAGATTTATATATTTTGAATACGTTCTTCCTTGTTTCTGCATGCATTAGTCGTCCTTTTCCGACAAACATATAGCTAGCTGTTGTTGCAGCCATGGCTGTCATCACTTGATAATGATGTATTCTAAACATGTGCACCGTTTTCCACACTATTGCCATGTTGTACAGGGGCCGTGGATGAATGCCATTAGCCACTTGCTTTTGGAGTGCGATATTTCCACACCAACATGGCTGACGTGTGGCTAACATCTGTCTGAACAGCAGCAGGCCATTGCCATTCAAACCCCGTGCACTCTCATAAGCCTGGTTCTCTTTGATGGCTCACACAGTTGTTGATAGTGGCCTGTAGGTCGGAGCTGGCTGAGTTCACACATGATGCAGCCTCCGTCGGCACCAGCAGCCAGAGCCAGCCTCCAGTCTCGGGCATAAGGAGTAGGAGTTCATCAATGCGACGCTGAAGAGACTGATAGTCATGTGAACAAAGGGGACGGGGATACATGGACGTTGTAGTCATTATGGAATTATAGAGAGAGGAAAAAAAGGCGCGCACCCCCGACGCACATGGGCGTGATATAATGGTTATGCATTAGCGTGGACAAAGGAGCCCTGGACCCTCACCAGTTAGGTCAGATATAAATCATACAGAGGCTGATTTTACGGCTTTATGTGGATTTATTGTCCCTGTGTGATTAAGTGGCAACCATTAGCTTTGCCGCAGCAGCGAATGGCAAAGTGGGTTACAGGTAAAGGCATTGTTTTGACAGATGCAAAAAAAAAAGGGACCGGTAATCTAAATGATCAGCCGATGATTTAGTAGTTGGATGACGGTTTGAATGAAGCGCACTTTGAGCTAATTATAGTGTGAACTGGATGATATTGAGTGCGTATGGATACCCTCGTCTGACTGCTAATTCAACAGAAAACAAACACAGCTGGGGGTCGAAGCCACACGTCTGCCAGCGCATGGATGGAGAGAGTGGTACTCTGCCCCTTTTGTCTCTCTGTTGGCCAGCCAGGAGAGTGGTAGCTGCACTCGGTCCCTTTTGTCTCTCTGTTAGTCAGCCAGACCCACGGCCTCGCCTTCCTCAGTCTGCCTCGGCCCGTATTGTCATCGTCTGCTTTTCAAGTACAGAGCGTGGGTAACATGGGTGGGACTCATTGTTGGCTCCTCATATCTTTTTGGGGGTGGCGTTTAGTGAGCGTTTTAGTCTGCAGCTGGAGCCGGGGATTAGTGGCCACCAAAGCTGTTAGTCATCTAATGCGAAGATGACTGCTTTAAATTGGAATTAGCTGAATTAAAGTGTTATTATTTCTGTCAAATATGAGAGGTAAGCTCTGTGCTTGCCTGTGACCTTGCAGAGTTATTATGTTTTTGTTTACATCCGTTTATCTCACATAGTGAAATTCATGTCATTCATTCACAACACGTAGGCTCCATACCAATCAAAGTGGATCAACAGTCATGTGTTTGTGCACGTTTGTGCACGGGTGTGCGAGTCCCACAGCGCAGGCTGTCTGAGTCCTCCCTTGTTTTTTACAACCCCCGCCCCCCCCGGGACCGCCTGTCACTCAGTCCTCCTCTTTCTCTTTTCACTCTTCACACCTGTCCCCTCCTTTCCAATTCCTTTGTCTCACCTGCTGTTCCTCCATTTCCCCCTGCTTCTTCATCTGCTCACCGGCCCCCTGTTCAGCCATCCTCTCTCTCTTTTATTTTTTTTGCTGCATTTTGTTATTTCTTTTTCCAGCCCCGGCTTCTTTATCTCTGCTGGACTCTCGCTCATTCTCCCTCTGTTCCCACCTTTCCGCCATGTTTACGGACGTGTTAAATGATTCATGAATTTCCCCTGATAGCTTGTTTTTCACCTGCCAGAAATTTTAACGTGTTTCGCCCTCACCAGAAATAGCCCTGCTTCAAACAGTGCTTTATGTGGTGGGTGCTTTAGCACATTGCTAATATCTTTTTATAGACCAAGTGCGTTGTTGCAAAATGGGTTCCATTTTAAATAAGTAATTTTCATTTTGGTGCCCCGAATAAAATGCTATCAAGGTAAAGGATGACATGTGAATTGGTGAGGTGATATGATTTAAAAGTTAGTTTGGAGAATTGTCTCGTCAACTTGCAAGACAAGCCTAATGTATCGCGCTGTACTGCCCTTAGTACAGACAACAGACAAGTCATGGGTGAAATTCTGCACCAAAGACCACGTTAAAGCTGACCAAGATTTGTGCTTGTCAAACCTTTTGTTACATGAAGGGCAGTGCAGTTTAGTTGTTCACACTGTATTATGTCTTTCTGTTTTATTCCCCTGTGTTGAATATCAAAAAATGGGTGTAGATGTTGAGGTCATAATAACCCATATATAATAATAATCTAATATTATAATGGTACGTTTCAATTACAGTTTGTGCTGGAATTGTATTGTGTTGTTTCAATGATCACACAATGGAAGAGCAGCTGTGTGTCTTGTTGCGTCTGACAGATGCTCTTTGGTCTTTGTTTTGCTCTGCAGCACTGAAGTGCACATCTCTTGCTGAACTGACTGTGTTCAAACCCAGCGTTAGGCCCTGGCTTCAGAGCAGCAGACATAAAGCCCAATGGAGGCTGCCTCGTATGGACGTCCCTGTGGCCATGTGAACGCCACCTCCATTTGCTGTTCCATAAACGCACTTCATTCATGAACGGGCGTCACTCTTTTTCTGAGACCAATTGGCTGTGACAACTCCTACGTAACCTTTAGATGGTTGCCCTGTGTCCCTCTCCGCATGCTTCCGCAGAACCACTGATTGCCTCTGTGTTCTTGTGTGTAATAAGGTGGGATGAAGGTGTGCTAGCTACATGTTTCAGGGCATGTGATGCCTCACCATAGGGAAAGCAATCGGTTTCCTGGAAACCGGTGACTCCACATAGTCTTAAATACAGAGTGCCCTTCCTGGTCGGGCCAGCAGGAGCTGCCACTAATGGAAGTAGCTCTGGAAGGCTGCTCCTCCAGTGCACTCATTTGTCCAAACTGGCCAATCTGGTAATAGAGGCATGCTCTACTGTGGAGCGGCCAGTTCTCAGGACGAGAGAACAGGGGAGACGATGAGAACATGTCCAGTCCATGTAATCGTCCATCTTTCAGCCCCAAGCCATGAGCCTCCAACTCTCTCTCTCTCTCTCTCCCTCTCTCTCTCTCTCTCTCTCTCTCTCTCTCTCTCTCTCTCTCTCTCTCTCTCTCTCTCTCTCTCTCTCTCTCTCTCTCTCTCTCAGCTCTCTGCGAACCCAGCGAGCCCACAGCAGGAAATAACCCCTTAGCCAAGAAAAGATTCAATTGGACATGCCGAGCCGGGGGAATGGCTCGGTGTGTTTTACTCCCATCTATTTTCTGGCGTGGAGAGACTCTTCCCATCCTGGATGTGTACCAGACCGTCACCTTCAGCGCACGGCGGTGGCCACGGGGCTCTCCCCCCCGCTCGTCTTTGTGGCAAATTGTCAATAGAGATGAACTGCTGGGTGACACGTGTGAAACACCTTCACCAGTAATGAGCCTTCCCAGCAGCACGCACCCGACAGACCTCACCCTTTTCAAGCCTCAACATTTGCCATTATTTCCATGGTTACAGCGGAGCGCGCTCGAGCTGCGGGAGGATCAGGTTCAAGCGCAGCACACAAGTTGTGCGTCCGATCTCCGCCAGATTGCCTCGAAAGCAGCAATTGCCGTCTAAATGGCAGGGTGGTGAAAATAATGATCAGTCAGGAACGTCTCTTCACCGCAGAATCGCTTTTCAGTCTGATGAGCGTAATCAGAAAACCATCAGCTAAAGGAATGATCGCGCAGAGCTGCCGAGATAATACACGGGGGGGTGGGGTGGGGGGGGTGTTGTGGTGGAGGAGGTGGAGGTGGAGGTGGGGGTGGTGGTGGAGGTGGTGGAGGTGGATTTACACTTGAAATGCACACGGGGAGACACAGCGCCCCCAAAGCTAACAGATCTAAGCTAACCTTTTTGCTTCTCTCCCCTTCTTGCCGCTCTCTCAAGGGGAAGAGGAACAAACCTGGAGTGGAGACAGCCGACACTCCAGACTCGGCCCGTGGGCGCGGGGAGAAGAAAGCCATCAAGTAGGTGCTTGGCAACGGGCTGGACTACCAGTCCAGTGGTAATCAACTCCATTTGGTTCCCACTTAAAGTCCCTAAGTGTACAACACACGAAAGGAAAACAGATAATTAGGCCTTTGCTTGATTTTAATTGAGTGAGATCTCCGGGTAGAACAGATAGACCTGAGCAGAAATGTCGATGATGTAATCAGTCGTAGTAGATTGGACTGGGATTGTTTTATCTGCCGCGCTACACCTAAAGGTTTGGCCAATGGGAGGGCACGGTGCTCATGGGCACCGCATCTCAGTTGTTGTCCAACTGAAAACGATAAGAAGTGTCCCTAAAAAGCCTCCATCCACGTCGGAGGGCTTTGGATGAAAGTGCTAATTGAGATCACCGCAGAACAATACCAAAGGGTGTGTGTATCTGTAGCTCCTGGCAGCTGACTCCGGCCCAATCCCGGGATAAATATTCAGAATGATTTCATCAAGCAGTTGTTAAAAGGGGCCGGATGGATATGGGTATTGGCCGGCTCTGACTGAAGCGAGGCGGTAGCTTTGTGTTCAGCGTGTTGCTTTCTCCAGGGCGGCCCTGCCTTCACTGACCAGCAGCTGCTGTCTCATCTCATGTCGGGGTGTTTCTATGCACCTCATTTCCATCTGTGTGCGTGTGAAGAGAAATAAAACATGGAAATTACACCAGAACGATTCTGGTTCTGGGGAAATCTTTTTTTTTTTTTTTTTTTTCCTCCATCCTATTGTTCCCTAGGTGACTTTAGTATCTTCTGTCTCCAGGAGCAGCCTCTGTGAGCTCTCTGCTTGTCATCTCAGCTTCAGCTCCTTCTCTCTGTGTTGAGCGCTGCCTCTGCTTCTCTCCCTCCTGCTCTGTGTCTCTCTCTCTCTCTCTCCCTCTGCTTTAGTCTTCTCTATATGACCACTGTGTGACTTCTAATGGCATCGGTGATTACACTCACTTTCTCCCTCATCGTTTCTAACCACTCCTGTGATTTATGACCTCACTGCCTTATCTGCTGGCGTGCTTTCCCCATGCGGCCGGACGGAGCTGGTCCGACCGGACAAGCTCGCTGTTTCAGACCAGGTCGACACGCGCGCTTGTGTGCCTTGTGATCTAACTTTCTCTTTCTTCTTCTGTATCTGAATAACCTCTCTCTCTCTCTCCCCCTGCCCCTGATCTGTCTCCACATGCGTCAGCACAGTGTGTAAGCTGCTTTAGTGAACCCCCCAACCCCTCAATGTTGCCCTCTCTTTCCCATCCTTCTCATTTAACGTGAGTGTAAGCATGGTCAAAGACGTGGATTTACTTGTTTCTTGTCATTTATTACAAAGTCCCTTGTGCCGGTGCCTTTGAGGGCTGGAGCCCCCCGGCTGGAGCCCCGCCCCCCTCCTGCAGGGCGCCAGGAGGGTGTGTCTGAGGCAGGCTGGAGGCCTGCCGCTGCCACGGCTGTCCGTGGTTGTGTTGCTCTGACCTGTCTCTCTCTCTGGCCACAGCGACCTAGACAGAGACTTTTGGAATAACAATGACAGCAGCACAGTGCAGCAGAGGTGGAGCTCCTATCCGCCCAAGGAGTTCGTACTAAACATTTCTCCCTATGCCCCGTACGGAGACCCCCGCCTCACGCTCAAGTGAGTCTTGGTCAAAGACTGGTAAGAGACACCTCCCCCCTCCCCCCTCCCCCCCTCTAGCAGGGCTGTCGTGAGGCAGGGGCACACACATGCTGCTTCCCTCTTCTACTCCTTCTACCTTCTCCTCTCCCCCATCTCTATTCTCCCTCCTCTCCCCTTACCTCTCCTCTCTCACCCCTCCTCTCCCTATCCTTTCCTTCCCTCCTGCCTCCTCTTCTCTCCCTCCCATTCTCTTACCTCCCCTGTCCTCCCTTATTTTTTCTCGCTCTCTCCCCTCCTCTCCCCTATTCTTTCCTCCCCTCCCTTTTCTTCCCCTCTCCTCCCCTCTCTTCTCCTCTCCTCTCCTCCCCTCCCTCTCTCCTCCCCTCTTTTCCCTCCCCTTCCCTCCCCTCTCTTCCCCTTGCCTGTTCTCCCATCTCTTCCCTCCCCTCTCTTCCCCTCCTCCTCCCCTCCCTTCTCTTTCCCTCTCCTCCCCTCTCCTCCCCTCTCTTCCCCTATCTTCTCACCCTCTCTCCTCCCCTCTCTTCCCCTCTCTTCTCACCCTCTCTCCTCCCCTCTCTTCCCTCCCTCTCCTCCCCTCTCTTCCCCTCTCTTCTCACCCTCTCTCCTCCCCTCTCTTCCCCTCTCTTCTCACCCTCTCTCCTCCCCTCTCTTCCCTCCCCTCTCCTCTTCTGTCAGTTTCCTCTTCCTTCCTGTTTTGCTCTTTTCTCTACTCTTCTTCTCGCTCTTCTCTTCTCCTCTTTTTCTGTGAGCATCCTCATCAACAGAACATGCATAACGTAATACATTAAGACAATAGTGCCTGCAAACCTGACTTAATGTCAGCCCTGTTCCTTAATGTTATAGTTTCCCTCAGAAATAGTCGTTGCTTGGGGGCAGAAATCTTTCTTTTTTGAGCACTATTTGCAATGAGCCTATTTTAACGTCCTTCTTTTTGATTAACCGCTATTCCACTACCAAGAAGGTCACAAATTAATGATACTGGGCTTATCTACTGGGACCCATAATCGTTACTCTTGATTACTCAAAATCTGCACAAAAATGTGAGAGTCAACATTTAGCTGTTAAATGTGAGAGTCAACATTTAGCTGTTAAATGTGAGAGTCAACATTTAGCTGTTACAGCACATCAGCAGAGACCGCTAGCCGGCTGCCTTTTTCCACCACCTTCGCAAATCCTGTAGACTGAAATAAACATCTGAATGATGTGTCCGCGTTCCCCCCATTCACCACAGCCCTGACAGTCCAGCTAACCCTCTAACCCGCCACCTATCTCTCCCATGGGACGCAACCATGGAGACGGACAACCCTCTTAGCCCTGTGCACCTTATAACACGTTTCAACATTAACCCCCACCTGCATATCTGTAACCTTCCTGCTTCTTCGCCCCCCCCGTCTCGAGTGGTCTTGTAGCCGTGGTTGTTGTTGAGGGTTGACCGTTGCAGCAGGTTACATGGTGCTGTGCCCCCTTACCCTCCCCTGACTGTGGCCACGTCCTCACACTGCACCTCCAGGCCCACGCTAAGCCGAAGGAATCTTGTGTTACTTTATGAATGTGATTCTGTTTGTCATCATACATTGCGCATGGTTAACAAGGTTATGGCGACACTTGAATCAGAAAAGACCCCCCAACCCAGGGGTTCTGCATGCGTCCAAGTGATTCTGGTCAGTGAGCGAACATATGCAGTGTGTCCAATAAGCAGACTACTATCTGGTCGTATTGAAGGCTCAGTGAGGTGCGAGGTAGAACTGCCTGCGGTGGGTTTATGAGAGCAGTGGAACCATAGATTACTGTCAGAGAACTCTGGCAGAATGTGAGGGCTGAGTTCATCAGTCCTTGGGCTGGCGCTTTTCAAAGTTAATTTGATATAGAAAATAATAACAAACCCCAAGGAGTCCATTGATGCTGCATAAAGCCGTATTATAATATGTGGAAATGTGTTTAAAAACAGCTTTAACATATTATGGCTTGTGATATTGTAATAAATGTAAATGTGGTAAATAAGGTAATGGATGGGAGATAAGGGGATAGTTGATTCAAATGTATTCATGGCTGATGTCCTTGTACTGCATAAATATGCCCCTGAGGTCAGCCAGTATGGAGCCAACCGCTCTCTCATCACATTCACCAGCAGCTCTCAATCTGGGAAGTGACACTGGGCCTCATTTCTCCAAACAGGTTAAATATGTTCCATAATCAATCTTCAGAATTATTGATTTATTGGCTTTTGCAGTTCAATGGTCACTTTGAATATTTAATATTGGCCTAAGTCAATTTGTGATGTCAGCAGATTGGGGAGCTGTTAGTCCTCATTCATCTGCTATTTGAAGAATCTTGAGAATTAAGTTTTTTTTTCCAATCTCAAGAAGATTTCTCATAATGTTCCCCGTAATGTCAGCCAGTGTAAAATGTGTACTTCTGCTAAATGACACACGGGCCCTCAGTCCATCATATGAAACCATGTTCTCACATTCGGCACGGCCAGCTTGCTTCTGCATGCTAAGGTGCAGAGTAAGGACACCTTTGTGGTCGGCTGGATAATTGAGGCCCACATTTCAGACAGTGTCAGGCAGGCCCTCCTAGTGATTGATTTGTATGTACGTGTTCAGACAGGTCTATTGGTCAGGATTATATGTGACAGGGCGGCGACCTTCACGGGCACATAGCAAGGCACAGGCCAGTCCCCCGCTGCTTCTGATCACATTACAATTGCCTTTGTCTACAAATCATATCTGGTATTTTTCCCCCTCTGTGCTGGAGCACTCTGCAGCCTGCATAGTGATGGGATGTGGTCATGTCACCAGAGGGCACTAATGTGCTTTAGTTTCCATCATCATTTTGTCATTGCAGATGTCGTTTATATCCCCCAGCACATCTTAAGATAGGTTTTAGTAGATCTCAGATAGCATTAGCAGGACTGTGCTCCGTAAATCATAACTTTGACCCGACTCTTTCAAGTGCACATTACACTATGATACGGTGGGTAGTGCTGTTCACTGTTATATTAAATACGTCTTTCAGAGTCTTTCCTTTTGCACAGCTACGCAGTATACAATCATTGAATGTCACTGTAAAACGCTCAGCGGATGTGTGATTAAGATGTCTGTGCGGGTCTATGTTGTATCTCTGAGACACACCGTGCCTTGTTGATACCAGACTCAGAAAACAAACGGCTACCACTCGTGTTCACTATGCCTGCTCCTGCTGCTCCTGCTGCTCCTGCTGCTCCTGCTGCTCCTTCCAAACGTGGCGGCTACTTTAGTAACGTCCCACGTGCTCCCTGTAAAGTTATCTCCTTCCTCGCCCTCCTCCACCTCCTCGTCTTCATCCACCCCTCCTGCCTCTTAACCATCCTCCTCCTCCTCCTCCTCCTGCTACTCCTCAATGGACTCCAGACCCTCCCTCACCCCCACCTGCCTGTCTCTGGGCCGGGGAAGATTGCCCTCCCTCACCCCCTCTGTTAGCACACTGTGACCCACTGCTTCAGTTCCCCTCAGTCATGTGGTTGGTTGATCTTGACTCCTATGTATTTTTTGTGTGTGTGTCCCCTTCTCTCTCTCTCTGTCTCTTTGTCTCTCTTTCTCTCGCTCTCTCTCTCTCTCTCTCTCTGTGTCTTCCACTCTTTTCGACTTATCTCTCTCCCCCTCCTTCCCTTCTGCACCCCTTCGTATGTGTTGTCATGGCCCCTTCTGACCCCCGGC
>JAXIVH010000013.1:2062178-2077178 GCA_036785325.1 Urophycis tenuis
CGTTGTTGTCGATTGTTACTCATGTAAAGTGACACGCAGGCTGCTTATTCGGCGCTGTCGCTCTGCCGCGAGTGTTTCACACAGCTCCAACCGTAGAGTATATCTAGCTCCACTGTAATTGAGAACAATGATAACAGTAGCCAATTTGCCTGGCAAATCAACTCTGGCAGGAAAGCCGGCCGCTGCCTATGCCCACAGTAGGATTATCCCTGCCGAGGCCCCAGAGCCCCTCGCTGGACAAACAGACGTGCTGGCGCGGCCGGCCTGCTGCACACTGACAAGATGGGGCCACGGTCCCGCTAACACAGACTGACGGCCGTGACACAAGATGGGGCCACGGTCCCGCTAACACAGACTGACGGCCCCTGACACAATCTCTGTTGACATCTCTGCGACGTCCGCCTGGCGCTGTGGGCCCAGCGGGGTTGTGATTGTGCATGTTCAGTGGCTCGGCGCTGGCTGGGCCTCGCTGGGCCCTGCACAGGTGTGTCTATAAGATGAGCCCTCCTGGGGGATCCTGGCCCCGCAAATGAAAAGTGTGCGCCCGTGTCGCAGCGCGTTCGCTTGTGTCGCTATCAGTGAAAAGAATCTTCCATTGCGACATGCTCCGTAGCTATTCCGATCGGTATCACTGCTACAATAGCATCAGCTTCATAACAAGCTGTGGGTATTTGATTTCAGAGGTGGCTAATTGTGTTTGGGATAGGGCGTGTCTTTGTGTGACCGAAATATGCAGTGACACATTAATAGAAAGATGGAGGGAGAGAGAGAGAGAGGCATGAGCGCGAGAGAGAGAGAGAGCAGGGGTGTGTCTGTTTTTAATATGCGGTTGGAACAGGGTGGGGATCCCCATGTCTCAGGTGAATAAAAGAGTCATTGAGAAGGGGAAAGCGAGGGGGCGGAGCCTGTATCTGTCCCACCCCACTTCCCGTCCTGGTCATTAGCTCTACACATTAGCTAACACACATTCTTTGTATGGCCTTAAGCATCTCAGATCCAGAACCAAACCTCACTCCAAAGTCAGCGTAGACAGAAATATGACATATTTTCATGACATATTTTAACATGTCATGAGTGTATTTGTTTATATTATAGTATCAATAGTAATGAAGAGCCAACGTAAGCAATGCTCAAAAGTAACCTCGCTATTTTGAGCGTTTGTGTGTGTGTGAGTGTGTGTGTGTGTGTGTGTGTGTGTTTGTGTGTGTATTTGTATGTGGGTCTGTGTGTGATGACGTAAGGTTGTTTTTCAGTGTCAAAGTGTTTCCTGTGTGGCAGATGGTCTCTGTTACCTTTTCACAGCATGATGACTAGGCAGCAGTGTGTCTCTCTTTGCTGTATGTGTACAACGTCCCCTACTTCCCTCGCAGAGAGGCTAACAAATGCTGGGTCGGTTGCTGTTGCCACTCGATATTATGTAAGCAGATGAATGACAAGAAAACCATCATCCAAAGTCTCTGTCCTCATTGAGCAGAACTATCATCTGTTGTGGCTGTAATGCAATATAGTAGACAGGTGATGCAAATCTCTTTTAACAATGAGGACTCTCCCACTCTGTTTATCATTTCAAGCATCAGTTCTGGAAGTGTTGTACAAGATAGTATGTAGTATATTGTGACCATGTGACATTCCACAGGACTGCATAACAGAGCAGACATATCTTTATGACTTCAGCTCAGGTAACATTTCGTAAACATACATCGGCTGAAAGTGAGCTAACACGACATCCTTTTTTCCACAGACAAACGAATGAACATACACTTAATTTTCAATCATGTAGACTACATAATCATTTAGACTGTTCTGCCCACAGTGCCTCATAGTGAGAACTATGATAAACACAATTGTGTGAGGCGAGGAAGATCTTGTTGCAAAATGTGTTCTGGGCATGCTTCAGGGGACATATGGTCAGACCTGCATGGACACAGTGGCATATGGGGAAAAAATAGTTATGCTTATGAATAATCCTTTCCCTCATATCATTATAGTATATATGCTAAAGTCTATCATTTTGTTCAATGTTGCAGTCTTTCATTTACCCACTATGACTCATACCCTATGCAGCTGTATGCATCACTATTAGTTTAGGCTATTACCTTTGTCGTGGTCAATGTGAATGATCATAATTATACTACAATTAGCAATAATGGTATTGCAGTACATAATGACCTGACATCAGCTCAGGTAAACTGACTGAATGGTATGGTAGAGGTCCAAGGTCAGGGATGCTTAAGGTGTAGTGATCAGCCCAGGTAAACTGAGTGAATGGTGTGTATGGTATGGAAGAAGTCCAAGGTCAGGGGATGCTTAAGGTGTAGTGATCAGCTCAGGTAAACTGAGTGAATGGTGTGTATGGTATGGAAGAGGTCCAAGGTCAGGGATGCTCAAGGTGTAGTGATCAGCTCAGGTAAACTGAGTGAATGGTATGGTAGAGGTCCAAGGTCAGGGATGCTTAAGGTGTATAGTGATCAGCTCAGGTAAACTGACTGAATGGTGTGTATTGTATGGAAGAGGTCCAAGGTCAGGGATGCTCAAGGGTGTAGTGATTAACTTCGGCGTTATTGAACCGTGCCCATTTTGGGTCTGATCTGCGGCCATGAATAGAGCTGAAGACCTGCCAGACAGCCATGTTTATAGCTGGTTAGTGGCTCTGGAGAGCCCTGAGGATCTGCCCATCTGTCTGCTAAGTGGTTCTCATTGCAAGCTGTTGCAACGTTGTGAATTGATTGGCATAAATGTCAGTCATTAATAAAGCATGGGGGCCGGCTCGGGTTTCAAGACACCTGGCCGCTTGTGTTTCAGCAGGGAGGAGCTGGACATACAGGAAACGTGGTGGAAACAGGAAAGCAGGCGTGTTAAACTGTAGGCGTCGTCATGGAGGTGTGACCCTGGTTGTGGGGATACCTCTTGTTGTTTTTACATGAAGTCCTGTAGAATGCATGGTGAGATGAATAGGGATGTATTGGGCCATGTTAAAATCCAACCGAAGTTGGAAATATCAAAGGATGGATTGTAGAGCCTGTACACACACTGTGGCCTGAAGCAATGCAAACAGAAACTCTTTGTTTCACATTCAGCATGAAGGATAGAAAGGCTGCATGGAATCAAGGTGGGACGAGAGATATTTGATATGAGACTTGGCAGCATATATAGATTAGAGGAACCAGCCCTTATTTACAAATCCCTATTCAATCAAGTTGTTACCTGCAGACTGTTGATCCAGAGAAAGATAAACAATTACAAACAAACATAAACCATTAATGTTTGCTAACAGCCGTCTGAAATGCTATGCATGTTCAGTAAACTAAGGGTGTAGATGTGATCATTGTTAGTTTCATTGCTGCTGAAACACTCAGTTTAATTTCCTAAGCAGTGATGCAATTTCAGGTTTGGGAAATCTGCCTTTATCTGTAATATCAGATTTGGAATCTGTCACCATCAATAAAAAAGGTAACACATGATCATGCCACAATTCAGTGATGTGTTGGCCAACACCTGAGTTGTCTAACAGTAAATTGGGATCAGGGATCTTTGGCCCTTGGTAAATGTACGCTTGTGATGTGTAATCTTCAACCGTGATAAAGTCGCACTTTAAGGTGTAATTGTTAGATTGTTATTTGAAACTATGCATATTGATAATAATAGACATACAGCTATTAGTAATAGTAATTGTTATATATTATTATTATTATTATTATTATTATTATTATTATTATTATTATTATTATTAATAATAATAATAATAATAATAATAATAATAATAATAATAATAATAACAATTATTATTATTATTATTATTATTATTATTATTATTATAACCATCCATCATGGTTTGCTACAGACCAAATTCATTCAGACAGAAACAAATCCCTGGGTTAGTTGATAGATTGCTGTCATTCTTTGGACACTCACTGAAATGTTTAATTATTTCTTTCATTGGCTGCAATGAAAAGTACAACATGATGTCAATTTAGATAAACACAGGCCTTGAACTGGAGGCATGTGTGACCATAAAAATTGATTGATTTTCTTCTTCCTTATTGCTGATTCGAGTGTCAGCAGATTGTTGCATTAATCAGATTGTTTGTATCAGCATTGCTGGCAACAAGTGGTATTCAGGTCAGTGGCACTGCTGGCATCCTACCCTGAATATACCAACAGGGACACACAGGGTTGTGTTAAGTGTCTTTGTTTCCAACCCACAGAACAACGCAAGAAATACTCCAACTCCAATGTCATCATGCATGAGACGTCGCAGTACCATGTTGAGGTAAGTCTGACCTGCGGTGACCTTTTATTCAGCCAATGAAATGGCCTTTTTTCTTTTGAGGCCTTTGTTACAATTACATTTACAAAGCATTTACAATCACATTATTACAAAACCTACCAGCCTAGTACAACTTTGCTCCATGTCTGGGTAAGTGGTTAAGGCATGATCTTAGTTCTTCAGTATTTATTTTGTTAAAATGTCCAAAACCACCTCTTTTAATTATTTTGTATAGATCAGGGGTCTCCAACACATCGCTCGCGAGCCACCAGTAGCTCACAACCCCTTTCCAAGTAGCTCGCCAAAGGGTTAATTGTATCCAATCAAATTCATAGATGTCCCGCCCCCTTTCTTACACATCATGATTATTTGCCAATTACTTGTCCATCAAACAGTTGTGCCGTTGGTGAGTCAGTGGTGATGTGAGATGGGCAGTAACCACGGCCGTGGCAGGTACTAATAAGAGGCTAAAAATGTACTATTTTCATGATGAGTGGGAAACAGAGTTTTGTTTCACAAACGTAACGTGACGTTTTAATGCAAAATGTGAGTTGTGGACACCAAGATGTTGTAAATGTTAAGGCAAAGCAAGCTTATTTGGTTTGTTTAGGTTGAAATAAGCTATGAGAATAAATGTTATAAAACATGAGTAGCTCTCGGTCATTTTGATTTAGTAACAGTAGCTCTCAGAGGAAAAAAGGTTGGAGACCCTGGTATAGAATATTTAAAAGTGACTGTTTTTTGGGGGGGGATTCAATTGCCACTCAATTTTACACACTGTACCTTTAATCATGAGGTATTCACAGAGTATTTGTGGATACCTATTGTTTTTCTACTTAACATTTAGTTTTTTTTAGCCCCCCAAGTATGTCTTACATGGAGCTAAAAAACTAAAGGTTTTCCAGTTGTTGCAGTTGCAGTTGTGATGCTGTGACCATGGAACGTTAAAGGTGCAGTATGTAGACTTTAGTGGTGTTTAAAGAGAGGGGTGAGAGGAACTTTGGGTGGGGGGGGGGGGAGTCAGTCACTCAAGCCTGCACACTTCACCTTTAATCATTAACCTTTTAGCTCCACATAGTACGTATGTGTGGGAGTGCAGATCCAGGTCGCCGGCCTGGCTGGGGTTGGCGTGTCTGCGTGTACTTTACAACCACGGGCTGTTCCTCCCCAGACCCGCTGCTCGTGCGGGTTGCTAGGTTCAGGACACTGAATGAAGCACAAGACAAGTTGTGTGTAATGTAATATTTTGAGAACAGCACCATTATTCTGTTTTAACAATGACAAGTGGCGACAAGTCCTACCCTGTCATTTGTCCTCATATACTATGATGTATACTAGTATAATGCATACGTTTGCATTTTAGGTATTCTTTTGTATAAGCCAGCTCACGTGGCATCCTTGTTAAAATCCTTCTCGGTTCTTAAGCAGTCTCCATGTTTAAAGTGCAACTCCTGTGCATACCTGTGTTTACCAGTTGCCTGTGTTTTAGAGCCACTCTGGTCATGGAGCTTTTCCAATAGAGACAAGGCTTTCTAGGCTGGTAGTATGTAGTACAATCTTCATTGACCCAGTTTGTTGCTTCCATTGTTGCTGCACTTTGTTTGTCTGCAATTTGTTGCATATTTGGCAACCTGTGTTAGTCGGGTGAATTGTGTGTGAAACACACAAGCCAAAACAAAACCAATCAATCCGACCCGTGAGGAAAATGTCATAGGAGAACATACTTGTTGTCAGGGAAGCCAGTATTTCCACTTAGCAGGGGCTTCTTGAATCTCTGACATGTCATGATCATTTTATGATTTGGTACAGTCAATTTGTTAGACAAAGCTCATTTAACTTCCTTATTGTCAACTTCTGCTTTGGGCGACTCTTTGTGTTAGCATTGACAACATAGAACATTCCCCTCAGCATCTCTCAACCTTCATGATGGACAAGACTGAATCCATTGCCACTGTGGATGATGCCATCAAGAAGCTGGTCCTCCTGGACTCTAAAGACAAGATCTGGACCCAAGAGATGCTGCTGCAGGTCACAGACAAGGCTGTCCGGCTGCTGGACTGTGACACACAGGTACTTTCCCTCAATATCTTCTATTTTTATCTCTTCCCCTTCGTCTTCTATTCTCTATTTGTTTTTTTCTCCATCTCTTCTCTCCTCTTCTGTTCTGGTTTCTTTCTCTTTAGTTCTGTCATCTTCTTTTCTCTGTTTTCTCATCTGTTTTCCTCTGCATCTTATCTTCTCCTTTCCTCCCATCTCTTCTCAGTGCTTCCTTGGTCCCTTCAGCTTTTATTTTTCTCAGTCTCTCCTCTTCTCTTCTCAGTCTTCTGTTTTCTATCTTCTCTTCTATTTCATTCTCTATCGTCTCTTCTACTCTTCTCAATACGCAGTGTAAATGTTGTTCTTGAGATTCTACCATAAAGAAATAAAGAAGGCGTGTATTGTAATTATTTGTATTGTATAATGTAATTACTGGGCTGCAATACCTGCATCACGCTTGTTAGCACATTGAATACCTCCTCTTTTTTTCCAATCTGGCTTGGGGACTTTGGAACCAGTGTGTGTGGTTATCTTGAGTTACTGGCATTGGATACATTTGATACCCTTGTTTTCTGGATTCAACCTCATGTTGACGTTGTTGCCGTCTCTGTTCTTGCTACTTCTGCAGGAAGAGCTGGAGAACTTCCCCCTGTCCACCGTCCACCACTGTCAGCCTGTGCTGAACCAGACACGGTACCCCTCTGTGCTGCTGCTGGTGTGTCAGGACAACGAGCAGCACAAGCCCGACATCCACTTTTTCCACTGCGATGAGGTGGAGGTGTGTGTGTCTCTCTCCTCACAGTTGTGTTGAAGGTTGAACTCGTGGTGGAGGTGTGCGTGTCTCTCTCCTCACAGTTGTGTTGAAGGTTGAACTCGTGGTGGAGGTGTGCGTGTCTCTCTCCTCACAGTTGTGTCGAAGGTTGAACTCGTGGTGGAGGTGTGCGAGTGCGTGCATGAGGGCGTGTTTCTCTTTTATTGTTATGTGTTACGTGAGCTTATCAAGGTGCAGTTTCATCACTGTGTGTGGACTAAGTGTGTAAGATATTTATCGTTTTTTACTTTTTGTGCTGCGTATGTTTCCAGAATGACTGGGACTGAGAGGGGGGGGGGAAGCACTTGTGCACACAGCAGTAAACGACAATAAGTCAATAAAACTAAACCCACCACACTGTGGAATGAGGCCCAGCTCTGCTGCTAACAGTGTTGGGCCACTTCAGGTCACACACTTACTCAACAGAGTGGAAGCTGTGGCACGGTTTTATGAACTCTATCGTTCTCGATGTGTAAACAACGCAAAGACTTTTAGCATTGTGTTTTGGTCATTAATGTTAGGAAAATGAAGTAAGTAAGCAACCCTTATCTTCCATGTAGCGTGGTTATATTATAACGTGTCTTACATTCCTAATCCTACATGCTACATCTTTCTGTACGCTATTTACTTTTATTGTGTATGCCTAGATGTATGTACATTGATGTATATTATGTATATTTTTTATATTTTTTATATATTTTTAGTATATTGTTACATAGGTTTATATTATATATTTATATATTCTTTTTTCCCGGAGTACTGTAACAAATGTAATTTCCCTCAGGGATCATTAAAGTACTTCTGTCTGTCTGTCTGTCTGTCTGTCTGTGTGTAATCATGGGTTTCCACATGTCGAACCCCACAAATGTACTGATTGTAAGTCGCTTTGGACAAAAGTGTCTGCTAAATGCCCTTCTATAATAATATTATAATTGTAATATTATCTTCACAGGCTGAGATGGTTCACGCTGATGTGGACAGCGCCATTGGAGACAACAAGCATGGAAAGAAAATGAGACTACAGACATTAAAGTGAGGACCTGCACACACACACACACACACACACACACACGCACGCACGCACACACACACACACACACACCACACACCCAGTCACGCATGCGCACACACACACACACACACACACACAGACACACACACACACTCACACACACACACACATAAACGCACACACACACACACACACACACACACACACACACACACACACACACACACACACACGCACGCACGCACACACACACACACACACCACACACCCAGTCACGCACGCGCACACACACACACACACACACACACACACACAGACACACACACACACTCACACACACACACACATAAACGCACACACACACACACACACACACACACACACACACACACACACACACACATAAACACAGGCAGTTGCACCGTTAAGTTCCGAAAATATACATGTATATATACAGGTTTTCCAGTGTCTTTCAATGTTTCCAATATTTCCAAGTCAGCTGAATGACCTCCTGTGTGTTTGAAGCGGTTAAACATGACATCATTCCTCCAGGGTTAACCAGGAAAAAATGAAGCGTCAGAGAGAAACCATTCTCCCCCCCTCAGTCACCAAGGGCCCGGCCCCCCCTGCCAAGGGAAGAGTGGCCGCAGCAAGCATGCAGAGTGAGCAGCCCAACCACTACCACTACTCCCAGCACTATTACCATAACTACTGCCACTACTACCACCAATACTTCTTCAACTACCACCACTACCACTACTACCAACTACTACCGCAAATGGCTACATTTCCTGGGGTGTTATCAGCGGGCGCTGACCAAAAAGCCTCTGAGCACACAGTTGGATAGACCAACAATCAATCAGAGCAGGCACTACAGCAGTAGCCATGTTGGTTGGTGCCTCAGCTGCGCTCCTCTGTACAGTCGTGGTATTGAACCCGCCCACTATATGATAACGGTTGTCAGCCGGAAATCTGTTTGAACGGAAGGCGGGGCCTGACGATTCTGTGAGCTGGTGTTTTATTTGCTCTGGCCGATGTGTATGGTTCCCAGGCAAACAATTCCCACCACTACTACCACAACTGCCCCCCCCCCCGACTACCAACACAGACTTCTTCCTGTATAAGGACACATCTACATATACATTCTGTATAGACGTCCTCCATAGACTGTCCATTAACAGAGTGTGTCTGTGTTGTGTTGTTATCTGCTGGGATAAGGTGGAGATCGGCGAGGCTCAGGACATAACCAGGAGTCCCATGAAATGCTGGCCCAGCGTATTGAGAAGGACGTGGTGAGATCTCTTCCCCACGCAACACTGATACTGCTGCATGGGGCCTGACCCATGAACCCTAGTTCCTCATGTCTTATCACACAGCAGCTCCCTGGCTGGCCCTCACCTGTAAACCATGCCTTAAATCCACCACAATGTGCCCATCATGCTGAGGCTCACTGCATTGTAGCTCTTTTTATCTCCTGTTCTCAATTCAATTCAATTCAACAGAGCTGTATTGGAAAATAAAGATCAAAGATAAAAATTAAACAAAGGAAAAAGAACAAAGTACTATAGAAAGGTAAAAGCTGGTGCAAGTACAGTCAGAAAAAATGAGGTAATGATCTCTCTCTCTCTCTCTCTCTCTCTCTCTCTCTGTCTGTCTGTCTGTCTGTCTGTCTGTCTGTCTGTCTGTCTGTCTGTCTGTCTGTCTGTCTGTCTGTCTGTCTGTCTGTCTGTCTGTCTCTCTCTCTCTCTCTCTCTGTCAGCAAATTCTTAACTGTGCCCTGGACGACATTGAGATTTTTGTGGCGCGGCTGCAGAAGGCAGCAGAGGCCTTTTCTCAGCTCAACCAGCGCAACAAGAGTAAGAAGAATAAGAAGAAAGGACCAGCAGGTCTGTCTCCTTTTCTTCTTATGCTGTGGCAAAGACCCAGCAACAATATGCAGGCATATTGTCCAGCCTATTACGGTTTGCTATACCTGGGGATCTCTCTCTCTCTCTCTCTCTCTCTCTCTCTCTCTCTCTCTCTCTCTCTCTCTCTCTCTCTCTCTCTCTCTCTCTCTCTCTCTCTCTCTCTCTCTCTCTCTCTCTCTCTCTCTCTCTCTCTCTCTCTCTCTCTCTCTCTCTCTCTCTCTCTCTCTCTCTCTCTCTCTCTCTCTCTCTCTCTCTCTCTCTCTCTCTCTCTCTCTCGCTCTCTCTCTCTCGCTCTCTCTCGCTCTCTCACTCTCTCTCACACACACTTTGTCCATCTACTCTGTCTCTCTCAACCTTGATCCCAATCAACCCCTCTCTCCCGTCCCATGGCATCTTCATCTCCTGTTGAATGTGTGGTTTGGTTAGTTTTTGAAGTTTATATAGTGACGTTACAAGGCTATAACCTGAAGCTGATAATCTTCCATAAACTAACCATAAACTCACCACTCCACAACCTCTTGAATTTATATATATATATAAAACTCTCTCCTAACTGAGGACTCTTAAGCTGTGTGTGTGTCTGTGTGTGTCTGTTTGTGTGTCTGTTTGTGTGTGCGTGTGCTCATTCTTCTGGGCTTGTCTGTTTGCAGAGGGCATGCTGACACTGAGAGCCAAGCCCCCCTCTGAAGCAGAGCTCATTGACAGCGTTCAGAAACTGAAGCTGGCGTTAAACCTCTTGGTAAGATACAAAGCAACTGAAGCCCACCAGTCACCACTTTCATTAGCTGGGCCAGGCCACTCACTGTTGCTCTCTGTCTGTCTGCCCCCTACAGGCCAAACTCAAGAAGCACATCCAGAATCCAAGTGCAGCTGAGCTGGTTCACTTCCTCTTTGGGCCGCTGGAGCTGGTAAGATAGCAACAGTGATTTCCATATGGGGTCAAATGTGCACTGATTTGCCAGCTGAAGTGAATGCGTTCTCCCATTCCCTGTTTGCCTAAGCCGGCCCACAATGGCTGGGCACATCCATAATAGCCATTGTGCAGCCACTGTGTTGACTTAAAGGAGGCGCAGCGCCCCGGGCCATTATCACCAAGTGCCTGAGTCAGCCGGGGCATTGTCTGACGCACATTCAGGCATTCAGACGGGCCCCCATTAACATTCACAGAACCAGATCCTTCTGAGCCTGTTTAATTGATGTCACCATGAATATTTGTGCTTTTGTCATGGGCTGGCACCACGCCCGCCCCCCCGGCCGGCCGGCCCAGCCCTTGTCTGACAGCAGCGGCGTGGCTCTGGGCCGGGCCGCCGCCACCGTGACATCATGTGGCCGAGCGCATTTAGCAAGCGGCGGTATCCGACACGCCCCGATACTGTGGGAGAGAGAGAGAGAGAGAGAGAGAGTGGGGCTGAGCCGCTCCGATGCGCCGGGGTTATGACAGCAGCTCTCAGCCCCGTGAGGAACTCCTCCCCACAGCGGTCTGGACCGCGGCGAGGTTGTTGACCGAGGTTGTTGAGTTTGTCTCCTGGTGTCGATTGTTTTTTCGCCTTCACTCGTTGCTAAGATGAGTCAGCAGGGAGGTTATGGGTCAAGTCTGCGCTTTGCTCTTCCTCTCACTCACTCTCTCTATTCCTCTTCTGTCTATTAATACACACTCCTGTGTCTGTGTTTGACATGTGTCCGTGGGCTGTGTGTGTGTGTGTGTGTGTGTGTGTGTGTGTGTGTGTGTGTGTGTGTGTGTGTGTGTGTGTGTGTGTGTGTGTGTGTGCATGTGTGTGTGTGTGTTTGTGTGTGTGTCTATGTGTGTGTGTGTGTGTGTGTGTGTGTGTGTGTGTGTGTGTGTGCATGTGTGTGTGTGTGTTTGTGTGTGTGTCTATGTGTGTGTGTGTGTGTGTGTGTGTGTGTGTGTGTGTGTGTGTGTGTGTGTGTGTGTGTGTACATGTGTGTGTGTGTGTGTGTGTGTGTGTGTGTGTGTGTGTGTGTGTGTGTGTGCGTGCGTGCGTGCGTGCGTGCGTGTGCGTATGTGTGCGTGTGTGTGTGTGTGTGTGTGTGCGTGTGTATCTGTGCGTGTGTGTGCGTGTATGTGTGTATGTGTGTGTGTGTGTGTGTGCGTGCGTGTGTGTGTGTGTGTGTGTGTGTGTGTATGTGTGTATGTGTGTGTGTATCTGTGCGTGTGCGTGTGTGTGTGTGTGTGACAGGTGCTCCAGAGCTGTGGTAGTCCAGACCTGGCCCGGTCCATCATTTCACCCCACTTGTGTCGGGACACGGTGGACTTCCTGCGGGGGAACCTCAGCCCTAAAGAGATGACCATCTTTGAGCTGCTGGGGCCGGCGTGGACCAGGCCCAGGTACAGACATGCACGTCTGCCTCCAGCGTGGGCCTGAGCTGTGTTCAGCTTGGCTTATTGAAGGGTTTCCACACGCAGCCCACCAGTGTCTGTGGTCACGAGTGTGTCACCAAAGCAGATTCAAAGGTCTGACTCGGCCTGGGACTCACAGACCACTGCTGATCCATGCTGATGGCGTTAATACAGTGAAACCTCCGGGCTCAAATTGAATTTGTTCCTAAAGGCTGTTTGCTATTTTTCCCATAAGAATTGATTTAAAATTGATTAATCTGTTCCTGAGTCCCGGATAATTGCGTATTTAGACCTCCGCATTGTATTTCATATATAAAATCTTACATTTAACCAGGATAAACAGTAATAAAATAACAATAACATCTTTATCACTTCCTTATTCTATAAAGCGTAGCAATATCAGACACGCATCTCGTTTTCATGCTTCGAGATGATTTCCTTCTTCAACTCAATCGTTGTCCCCACTGTTCTGCTTTTCGGTCAGATTTTTTGTTCACAAAGCGATTAGTTTGGTTTGAGCAGCGTTGGGGTACCGAGGTTTCACTGTACCCTCCAATTCATGTAATCTCATGACCAGATGGACGGCCCCTTCAGCGCCGTGGCCCATCTCCCTCTGATGCCACGGGCCGTCCCGCCCTCCTGTTTGTACACAGCTTGTTATACTGTGGTGGTGTTGTTGTGCCACCTCCCCCCCTACAGAGCAGACTGGCCGAGGGAGCAGTGTGGACCCCCATTCTACCCTAAGTTCCGTAATGGATGGGAACCCCCCGCGGAGCTCTTCAAGGTGTCGGCATGGGAGACAGAGGGACCCCCAGGGCCGCCCATGTCTCCCACCCAACCAGACTACACACAGCACTCCGCTGGTGAGGTGAGGAGGTGGTGATGCTGGCCAGACTCGCACGCTGTGCCCTCCGCAGTGGCCTCAGGGTGTGGATGTTGATTTGTACATCGATGTAGATAGATATCTATCTATATCTATGTATATAGATATATATATATATCTTCACTGTCACTGTAAAACCGTTTCCTTTTCTCTCTTTTCATAGTTTTATGGAACTCAATCTTCCAGTTCATCAAATGGGTAATTCTGTTTTATATTTATATATATACATATATATTTATTTATATGTATTCTATTCAGATAATTGCCATCTTGGTTAAATAGAGTCCTTTCTGCGTGATGATATGACATTGAGCAGGGTGGTACTGAGAGGAACATGCTGCTGCTCTTGACAGGTCTTATAACGGAACGCCGCCCTCCCGCAAATATGCCAAAATCCGCTACCACTTTGTCGCTCGCAACGCTAACGAGCTGTCAGTCCTGCAGGACGAAGTGCTGGAGGTAAGCACACATCACGACACTCAGGCAGGGTGGACGTGTCTGCCCCACAGCTGGAGCAGGGTGCCGGTGGGTGTTTACGGTGTTGTTGTGACCACTGTGGCGTGTCGACACAGCCGTCTCCATCAGAGTCTAGGGGCTCAGTCGGGGAGAGAGACAGACACACTTTCCCATTTGAATGCACATGTGAATAATTTGCGTACAATGAAGGAGAAAGGGCAACGGGCCCATCTTCTACACATGCAGTGTGATTTCTACGTGTGATATTGTTACTTTTATGTAACGCGTGTAAATGACTCCACTCCGACACTGGAATAATTAGTTGACCATACAGGCTGGTTGAACATTTTGTGATCATGCTAATTGCACTAAGAGCTTTCTCTTGGGGTGAGGGCTGCTACTCATTACACAATTATCCAAACAATTACAAACTGGGGAAAAACACTATGATAATTATGCTTTCAGAGATATTAGCACACAATGCTTTGAGGACAGGCGAGACACACACACACACACACACACACACACACACACACACACACACACAGAGTGCATTTCTATTGTATTAAACCTGAGGTGAGTCATTGGCTGAATCTTGCACCGCAACATATTTTGTATACCTTATGCAGATGTCATCACACTGCACACTACAGACAGTGCACTACACACTATAGACAGTGCACTGCACACTATAAAGAGTGCACTGCACACTATAGACCATGCACTGCACACTATAGACAGTACACTGCACCCTATAGACAGTGCACTGCACACTATAGACAGTACACTGCACACTACAGACAGTGCACTGCACACTATAGACAGTGCACTGCACACTATAGACAGTACAGTGCGCACTATAGACAGTACACTGCACACTACAGACAGTGCACTGCACACTATAGACAGTGCACTGCACACTACAAACAGTGCACTGCACACTATAGAAAGTGCACTGCACACTATAGACAGTACAGTGCGCACTATAGACAGTACACTGCACACTACAGACAGTACACTGCACACTACAGACAGTACACTGCACACTATAGACAGTGCAGTGCACAGAGGTTGTGGTTATGAGCATGTGACGAGGAAGTGCACGTGTTGCAGGTGATAGAGGGCGACAAGCAGTGGTGGAAGCTGCGGAACCGGAGCGGTCAGGCTGGCTACGTTCCCTTCAACATCCTGGATGTGGTGAAGCTGGAGGACCCACAAGGCATGCAGGACACCTTCCAGGTGAGCTCATGCACACCAACTGACATTGT
>JAXIVH010000013.1:2082178-2124678 GCA_036785325.1 Urophycis tenuis
TGCGAAGCGACTGTGAATCAGGGCGTCTATGGTTTTATTTCTGTGTGTATATACAACTATAATAATTATGTTATAATTAAAATTATGGGGCGACAGTAGCTCAGTGGGTAGAGCGGGTGGACAGAGCGGGTCGTCCACTAACCGTAGGGTCGGCGGTTCGATCCCCTTGATCCCCCTCCTCCTCCAACTATCCACATGTCGAACCCCGCAAATGTACTGATTGTAAGTCGCTTTGGACAAAAGCGTCTGCTAAATGCCCCTTTACCTTTACCTTACAATGATGCAACGCAGATGGTAACATTGTGGTGTCACTCACTGGTGTTCAATTTGAAAGTTGAGATGTCCGCTGAACCAGTCGTTGAAGTAAGACTGTTCGATATTACAGGTGGCACTCAGCTGGGGGGAAGAGATGAGACATTATGAACACAGCAGTAGCAGGTCTCTGAGGGTACCCCATGCTGGGTGTGTTTGATGGGCTTACTAGACGTACCTGCATGCTGAGCCAGTCCTGCTGCTTATCATGGTCTATATTCATCGGCAGATGATTCATCTGCGTCACCCACACAAACCAGTGGCTCTCCAGGAACCTGGCCACAGGTCATAAACGCCCATGTCCAATATCGGCATCGCAAATGGCTGACCAAAACATTGCAGTTTGTTTACGGATTCAAGATTGATCACCTGACGAAGCTGATGAGGGCCACCGAGCCGAGGAGGCCGTAGAATGGGGCGTAACAGAGGAAGTAGCGCAGGTAATAGGACATGGACCACGCCAGGTCCTGCGCAACAAGAGCACATGCTGATGAATACAAATGACGACGCATGTTCCGCTGATGTCATTCAAAACATGAAACACACGTTGATGCTTCTTTCAGCTGGGAGGTGAGTATTTGTGTCAGTAGTACGGATGAGCTAAACAACTCATCAATTCTTACCACCCAGTCCCGTCGTGAGAACATGGTATGCAAGATCTGAATATGGAAATACACTGGGATGAGCAGTGGTGGTCCAACTAAAGAAATCAAACAAGAGACTCATAAAGTATCCTAAAGGCACTGACAATTCAATTGGCTTTTCTTAATGGCAATTCAATGGATTTCAAACAATTCTATGAATATATAAAAACATAAAAAAAATTACCTAAAAAGAAGTACTGGTGTTGGTGGTGATAGGGCATGTATTTAATCTTTTTAATGCCATACTGCAATGGAAAGCAAACACAGTCAGTTCAATCAGAGACAGCATCATGACCTCGCATCACCTACATGGCCCTGTGCACCATGGGATCCTGTGCTGACGCTGTCTGGTCCTACTCACCTCCACCGGCTGGGACTCCCCCACCACAAAGACGTGCAGCATGTTCACGTCGGGGTCCTTGCTGAAGACGTTGGGCTTGGCGTGGTGTTGGAAGTGCCTGTGATTCCACCAGTTTCCAGAAGCGCCCTAGGTAGGTAGGTAGACATAGCTTGGGACGTCAGTGCACAATAGTCGCACCACACAGACCTTGAGGTTCAATGCGGAAACACGATTGAGTGGAACATTGAGCTACATGATTCCTTATGTGACAGGGAGTGTAAACGGACAGGACACCTTTAGGTGACCTATGATGAACTTGTGGAATATGTGGTTCCAGCTGGACATCTTGAAGACAGATAAGTGGCCAAAGTCATGCTGCAGCCACCCCGCCTGGGCCTACAGAATGACGACAATAAACAGACCATGCATGTGATTACATCCATTAAGAACATCAATGTGATTACGTTAGAAAATGAATAATCACATTCATTCATAGGTCCCGCAATAACAGCTTCCCTGTCACCTGAGCGATAGCCAAAATGATGGAGCACAGCAGTGTGGAGCTCCAGCTGGTTCCCAGTAACCACACGGTCATCCAGGCCATGACCTCCAGCAGCAGGATGTGGCCCAGGTGGAGGCAGAAGAAGATGGGCTGGGCTTGGAACAACCCCAGGCTCTCCGCCCGGGTACGCAGCGCCTGGAAGTCCTCTGCAACTGCTGCCTGGGGACCGGTGAGAGCGAGGAGGAGCAGGAAGGCAAGATTACTCACTACATGGTGTACTGTGGTCTGTGGCCCTATAGATTACCAAGGGCATGCTGTCATACTAATGTCTTATAATTATAAATCAATGTTGTAAAATATATATATCATATATACAAATAACCAAACTGTGTAGTTTGTTCAAAAGGAAAGAAGGGGTCTATTGAAAGACTCCTGCAGACTTTTGAAGAATCACAACACTGAGTGGTTCGACCTACTACTTTGCAGAAGGTTCACCTTCTGCACATGGTGCTGTATGTGGCCGCAAAATAAATTGCCAAACTGATTTGATGATTTATGAATAAGAAATTATTTACAAAAATGTCATTTACATTTTTGTTTCGATCCTGGCTGGGCTCGGTCCCAGCCAGCTCTCCAATCAGGAGGGGTTTCAGGAACTTCTGCACCAACTTTGGGTTGGGATGAAATGCAACAAATGCCTCCTGCATGATGAAAAAAATGAAAGAACCAAATCAACTCAAGAGCTGTGTGCAGCAGTGATCTTTTGCAGAGGCTGTTGTACCACAATGCACTATAACTGAGGATCACTTGAATCTCAAACGTAACGTGAGGCATGCTGATAGGTCACACGGGAAGGCTGATTCTGCCGGTGTTGGTGGTGGTGGTGTGTGTATTAATGTAGCGCTGGTGGTGGTGGTGATGGTGAAGGCAATGGGGAAAAGCAACCCATTATTAAAAGCAACGCTTACCGTGGCATCCTCTCCAGCATAGTGGCTGATGACCCTCAACCCCCCTGGGTGCCTTTTGGCCCACTGGGTGACGTTGTACACCTTCCTATTGATGACAAGCCACTGGTCGTTCCTATGGCAGTGTTTCTGCACCTCGTCCCAGGTGTAAACATTACCAGCTCGCCCGCTGCAGGCTGTCGTCTCTCCTGGCTCCGTCAGCTGGCCTCCACCTCCCATCTCCGCAAATTGTGTGCTGTCTCTGACCCGAACGCAGCAGCACACGGTACACACTGGTGAACGGTCGACTGCAAGGTAGGTGCCAAGTGCTGAGCTTACGTTTCCCACCTACGTGTAATAACAGCAGGGTCGAGTTAAACTCCCGAACAAACAGCGTGACATGTGCATCTCTGAAGGGTTCAGCCCCTAGCGCCGAAGAGCGCACTGGGGGCACAAAAGGCGAGGAGCAACTCTAACCTGTTGCTTTGTATACGTTAACCACACATACGATTGTAACTCTAGTTAAGTCAGAGAACACAGAGATGTCTTCAGAAATAATTGATGTTGAAAAAGGATAAGTGACATGGTTTGGCATGGCGCTACAACTATGACCGTTTATGCCGGCATCGCAACTGCACACGTTGCATAAGCATCCAATATTCATAGGCTATTATAATATATTTAATGTATTTTATGTCATTATGAACACAAAATACATAGAGATAAAACCTTGATTAGATAGGCCATGCGTGTGTTCAAATGATATCGCCCGTAAATGTATATATAGCCTATGTAAATTATTATTATCATAATGTTCATATCGTGTTAAGATGGCCTTATAATTGCAAAACACTAGTTAGCGAACACATTTCTGCAACAGTGACCGCAGATATCGCCTGGGTTACTAACTACAGGGCTACAAATAAAGAAAATAGACATACTGGCGTCCAGAAATCCTTCCTCTATTTCAATGAAATTGCCACAATGACGCACTTTTATGCTCACCTTTTCGCCGATATCTCTCTAAATAGTTAGCATCCAATTGGATCTTCTTCTTCCCTAACGTGTTCACTCGCCGATTCACCCACTCATTCACTATAAATTCCGAGCGATCATTCGAGGGATCCTGGGCCAATCCGCGCATATCTCGGACAACTGGCATATTTGCAATTGGCTCAAAGAAATCCATCCAAAAATGCTGCGTGCGCGTGGCGCGGACCTCCGCGGCGTCTGTGGGGAAGGTAGACAACAACTAAATAAAACGTGTTAAAACATGTTCATTATGGATCACTCATGTGTTCCACGGAACAAGCAAAGCAGGAACAGTTTAACTTGATATTGACAAAATGGTAGCCTACGTTAGATTACATGACATAGGCCTATATTTAGTAGACACAATTGTGTGTCCAAAGCCGCTTCAAATGCATTCGACACCGAAGATATAGCATATGAAGTGTAATTTCGATTTCATTCATTTTATAATGTAACAATTCATAAAGAATATAGACAAATTAGTCGAATTAGGTAGTCTAATTCGTCTGTCTTTGAATTAACAACATGGCGTTCTTTCTTCATTATTCAAATCCAGATCATTGATGGGCTATGTGTTCAAAAATGTAAGCAAAAACTTTGAAATGCACAATTACATCACATTTTCCATACAGTTGAGGGGATGAAGGCACACAGACGCTTCGTGTGACGATACATGGATACACCAGCAGATGGTGCTGTATCCTCTATTAAAAATACACCTTTCTCATCCTCATTTGACCTCCAAAAACCAAACTCTTCGGTGAAAGCAACTCAATTCCCAACAAATCTGCCTTTGCGGAGTTCATTAATTCAAAATGAAATAATAGGCCTGCATACAGCCTACAGCAGACGCACTGTGGATAATAACCAATTCTTCCAAGCCGCATTTCTCGCTGGGGAGCCAAATCACACGAAGATTCAAATCCTTCGCAATTTGCTTAGGCAGATTTTGCCTAATAAATTTTGCCTAAGCAAACTTGAAGTTAAGTTATATCACTTGACGTTAAGTTGTTGAGGCTACTGCATTGTCTGTCAGGGGGGTTACTTGGGGGTCGTTGCAATTTAAAGTGAACGTTTGCAAATAAAGTGGGTTTTGATAGCGCACCATATCGGACAGCAGTACCCTCCAGTTCACAGCGCCTGTCCCTCCGGATCCCAGCAGCGCCCTTCACTGTGTCGCTGCCCGGCGTCATACGTTGTGACTCACACGGTACAGCTCGGCTTTAGTGGCAAAACAAAGTAGCGCATCAGTTTGTCAACTTTTCCCATGGCCGCTATAGACAACGACGGTAACATGCGAGACATCACACATTCAACACAAAATGTGCTTTCATCATACCAAGCAATTGTATTTTGACAGTCATCTGGAATGCAACGTCACGAACCTGATTATTATAGCACACACATTGGCTGCCATTGAGTATACATCAGGCTGACGTTTAATGTGCACGTCCATTTGTTTCTCCTCTCTCTCATAATCAGGCAATCACGCGGGCGCGCGCGCACACGCGCACACTCGGACTCACGAGACCACGTGACCTCCTCCCCATACTGGTTGCTAAGGGAGGCAGAGGGAGACGGGTACGGTCGAACGTAAATCTTCCACTGATGGACGTGAAATGCAGAAGTGTTCAACCGTTGAACAGTTGAAGAAGTTGGTGCTACGTTTTCGCATGTCCATTCGACACGCAGGGTTTTTTTGACTTCGGGACATCGGCGATACGTGGAGAAGCCGCAACTCGTAACTTAAAGGACATACTTTTATTAAATGGTTCTCTTTGCCGCTGGCCAGTGCATCGAGCTACGTGGAGCGGGAGCGCGGTGGTGTGGTCCAGCTCGGCGGACAGGAAGAGAAGGCGGGCTGGCGCGGGACTGTTGCCTTAGCGGACACACACAGCGGTTTCTCCACGCACGCTCTCCTCTGGCTCCCACATATTTGGAATAACCTGCAGCCATCCAACTTTGAGGTTCAAGGGCTCTTTACATCGCGCCCAGGGCACTGTTGAAGGCAGATAACATTTTAAACAGTTCACAAAAGTTGCAAATGGTAAGGTAAACCGTTTAATTTAGAAAAATGGAAAGGAAAGCGTGTGACTGCAATTCTATGATGCATTCATCTAGGCCTAAGCTCAGGCTTAATTAAAATCAAGCTGCACTTTATTGGATTCACTGATAATCGCCAGCGTCTTGAATCGTATTATTACCACTATTACTATTATTATTACTATTACTACTACTATTACTACTACTACTACCATTATTACTACTCGTTGTTAGATTGTCCTGTGGGTGAGTAACCACCACACCAGTGAACCTCCCCTTACCCTACCCAACTAAATGTGACTATATACAGTTCAATGAAGAGGAAAAAAAGATACTTGACATGCACTTTCCCCAGCCTGAAAGCCTGCTGTGAGAGCGTGTAGAGTCAGGACCAAGATGCTGTCCCCCAGCGCCGGTACTGTGAGTGGGACCCGCCGCCCGACCAACACACCCAGGGTTGACCTGCCCCAGTCCACACCTCGTCCTACCACCCTGACTCGACTCAGATAGGAGTCACCGAAGGCACCGGGCATGGGCAGCTCTTCCAGCAAGGCAGAGGAAGAGGCAGAGGCAGAGGAGAAAGAGGGGGATGGAGAGGAGACGGAGGAGGACATTGCTGACAGGCTTGCGGCAGAACTGAGGAAGGAGGAGGCGGAAGAGGGAGACCTGCCGCTGGGGGTGGACGACATGTTGGACAGTGGCGACCCCGTGCTGGACCTGTGCTATCGGAAATTCAAAAAGTTGCCCTGCCGCGTTTACAAGCTGATGCACCTGGAGAAGATCTACGCCTGCGGCAACCGCCTGCGCACGCTGCCGGACCGCCTGTCCCAGCTGCAGGGCCTGCGGACCCTGGCCCTGGACTTCAACAAGATGGAGGACGTGCCCCCGGCCGTGTGTCAGCTGGTCAACCTCACCTGCCTCTACATGGGCAGCAACCGGCTGGTGTGTCTGCCGCCGGAGGTGCGCAACCTGCAGAAGCTGCGCTGCCTGTGGCTGGAGAGCAACTACTTCCAGTACTTCCCCAAGCAGCTGTACGAGCTCCCCCACCTCCGCACGCTGCAGATAGGGGACAACCGGCTGAAGGCGCTCCCCAGCGACCTAGTGCGCATGGAGTCCCTGAAGGGGCTGTGGGTGTACGGCAACCGCTTCGAGGAGTTCCCCCGGGTCCTGCTGCGCATGGAGGGCCTGGAGGTGCTGGACCTGGACCGCAACAAGATCTCCAGCTTCCCCAGCCTGCGCCGCCTGCCGGCCCTGCAGCTCATCTCCTACGACCACAACCCGGTGGAGGGGCCGCCCCGGGTGGGCCAGGAGGTGACCCTGGTGGGCGAGGGCGCCGCCGAGGCCATGCAGGAGCGGGAGGACCGGAAGGAGCGGCGGCGGAAGGCGGCGGAGCAGGAGGCCGAGGAGCGGCTGGCGCTGGCCGAGGAGGAGGAGCGCGTCATCCACGGCATCCTGAAGAACAGCGGCGCCAGCCCCGGGCGCATCGCCAGGGAGGCGCCGGCCGACGGGGACGCTCCTCCGGACGGCCAGGAGGAGCAGGAGGCGCAGGAGGGGGAGGAGGCGGAGGAGGGGAGCCCGGAGCGGGCGGGCGTGGAGTACGACAGCGCGGGGCTGGGGTACGAGGAGGGCGGGGTGGAGTACGAGACGGAGGAGCTGGTGTGCGAGGCGGAGGGTCTGGACTATGAGGAGGAGGCGCTGCAGTACGAGAGGAGCCAGATGGACTACGAGTACGAGGAGGAGGCGCAGGGGACAGCAACACAAGATGGAGGCCGCTAGGAGAGCCGGTGGCTCTGGTGGGGAGCTGTGAAATAGTGACGACACCGCTTTGCGGCAGGAGTGAAAGTTGCGACAGGATTGTAGTAAAAAAGCTTTTTAGTGTTGTGAATGGGATGGTGCTGCTAACGTGTAACTTATTAAATGACCTGTGAAAATGAATGAACTGGACATTATGACATAATGGACTGAAGCACTTTTGACATCTCAATCATTTGCTAATTGACAAGTCAGCATAAGACTCAGGGGATGGTTTTATGCGTGCTCTTCTGAGTACCTGTGTGTGTTTGTGGATGCATATTTTTCATTTTGTCTCCTAAAGGAAAGGCTATAATTTACAAACCAACTGATACAATGTGATGGGGATTTTCTATTCTACTAAGTGTGAATAATATAACTTTCTTATTAAATATTTATTGAGTTCACCAAGTCAGCGTCAATGTTATTGCAATTGAAATACATTTTTGTAATTTCCCGTTAGTAAAGAGTCTGTTCTCTATCGGGGCCTAATAGCTCCGGCAGGATTAGTGGCAATTTTACACACGTTGACCATGTTTATAAATGGCTGTATTGGAACATGAATTTGCAAAATATTTATGACACACTAAACAGCCCCCAAAGCCTTGACAGTGTTGTGTATGCAGACCTGGGGCGTCAGTGCCAAGAAGGACAGAGAAAGAGAGAGAGAGAGAGGGGGGGGGGGTAGAGAGAGGACGATTATTAGAGGAGCCGCCAAGGAACCTCACCATAAAAAGGCATGTATAGGCCCAACTCAGTTAGAGCTCTCCATAGAGCATCCACAGTCCACAGACACAGCGACACCAAGGACCTGGTCCACCAGGGAGGAGATGCAGCTCAGTGAATGCACCACAGCAGCAGCCCTTCTTGTATCCCAAGTTCTCCACCTTGCCCCGACGTGTTTGCGTCCTGCGTGTGAAACCTAAGAACAGTACCAGACTCCTGCTGGTGTCCAGTGTGTGACTCTGTCGTCGCTCCCTCCATGGATCCTGTTCTCACATCTCATTGGGTGACTGAAATATTTATTTGAGGGTTTAAATATGTATGGGTGTTCTCGCGTGGCAGTGTATCAGATCCTGCCTTGTGTTTCTGCTGGCCAACCGGAGCCCCCAGACCAGCCGCCATGCAGAGCTCCTCATATGATTTGCACCCCTTAATATTTAATATTTATGATATGAAATGATGCGTCTGAAGGTGAAAGGCTGATATGTATATGTTTGTTTCCATAATACTCTCCTTGCTATTTTTAGGCATATTTCAGTTTTTTAATAATGACATTATTTACAGAAGGCATTTCATGATGATGAAAACTGAAAACAATATATGTTTCTAGCGCTATCTCTACACAATAGTTAAACTGCGGCGAGTCAGTGAGTGTGAAGTCACACAAGTCAGCCTGGATGCAGACACAAACCTGTGTGTGTTTATGCAGCTATTTCTGTACATCATGTATAGTAAATCCTCCTGTTCTTTTATGAGTAGGTGTGCTGCATTGTAAATATGTGACACACCGCCTGACGTCGTTGGAAGACAGCCGCCCCTCGACCCCTCCACCACCCCCTCCACCTCCCCCTCCACCACCCCCTCCACCTCCCCCTCCACCCCTCCACCACCCCCACCACCTCCCCCACCACCTCCCCCTCGGCCCTCCACCACCCCCACCACCTCCCCCTCCACCCCCACCACCTCCCCCTCCACCTCCCCCACCTCCCCCTCCACCACCACCTCCCCCTCCACCCCCCCCTCCACCACCACCTCCCCCTCCTCCGCCTCCCCCTCCACCCCTCCACCACCCCCACCATGGCCCTGTTCTGTTGCCATGACGCGGTAGTTAAAACACAGTGACAAATAACAGACGTATATATACGGGAACGGCAGGGCGTTCGTAGTGTAGTTATAATTATTTTTGCGGTGCGTTTACACTTGTTTCATTCTCTGTAGGTCAACAGCAGGGCCTGCACTGTGGATTCTTCAGCTGCCTTTTCACGCTGCCTCCCCCCTCCCTCCCTCCCTCCCCCCCTCCCTCCCTCCCTCCTCCCTTCCCCTTTCTTTTGGCTTTCTACATTCCTCGCTTTCCCCATAACTTTACCACAACCATTTTAATATTGAAACAGACACGCTGCATATTAAATCAGAGGACTCGATAGCTGTAGAGAGAACAGAATGTGTTGTTTATTGTGTTTATTCAAATTAGTTTTATGTTTTTTTTTCATTCTTTTCCTATAATAAGGTAAAGAGAGCCAGGGTTATTTAGGTGATTTAGCTTGCTTATCTCCAGCCTGGTACACAAGCATAAATATTGATAGTGTTGAAAGTAAACGCAGTCAAAATATCCTATAATATTCTGAATCCTACCAGAATTCAGAATGTATAATATATAAAAAATTACATAATATCTTGTGTCATTTCTTATATAATTCAACAGAAGCATTTGTTAGCTCACAGGTCAATAAGTGTACATTGTGTGTCAGGGGGCATTCAAAAACACCTGTAGAGAACTGCTCAAGCAAGACGGGTTGTCATGCTTTACATCAGACAGGGTGCATTATCCACCACGGCTGCACCTGTTGAAGACAGAGTCAAGGCAGGTGGTGGTGGTGGTGGTGGTGGTGGTGGTGGTGGTGGGGGGGGAGGTCAGGGGGCTGACACTGTGTTTACCTGTCCGTGTCCCAGATAGGGCAGCCATTGCTCCTTCAAGCACGGACCCCCACCCTGGTGGAGGCCAGCCCTCAGACCTGCGGTGGGATCACAAAACCTGGAGACAGGGAGAGGAGACCCTTAGTGTCCGTTTACTTACACTTAGGGGGTCAGAAAGGCAAGGGATCCCAGACGTTTCTGGGAGACGTAATATCATTTCAGGAAATTCAATTAAAAGAATAACACAGTGTGTGTGTGTGTGTGTGTGTGTGTGTGTGTGTGTGTGTGTGTGTGTGTGTGTGTGTGTGTGTGTGTGTGTCTGTGTGTGTGTGTGTGTGTGTCTGTGTGTGTGTGTGTGTGTGTGTGTGTGTGTGTGTGTGTGTGTGTGTGTGTGTATGTGTATGTGTGTGTGTGTGTGTGTGTGTGTGTGTGTGTGTGTGTGTGTGTTTGATCGTATTTTGGGAGTCTGCTCTCCCCAGAAAAGACAAAAGGGACTTGCTTGCTCCAGTAGTGGGTAATGAAGTGTGCGCGATCTAGCGGTCTTTTCAGGATGTCTTGGTTTATAGGCTCATTGAGGACAAACCCAGAGCACTGCTGAAAACAAAACACCAGTCCATTGATAAATCTCAGCACTTACACACTACACTTATCAGTAAACAAATCAGTCTTAATCATGAGATATTCTGGGGAAATCAAATTGAGGCATGACATTCAGTTAGTAAATAGTGTGGGGGGGGGGGGGTTCAGTAAATAAGTGTTTACATTACTGATGCGGTAATAAATTCAATAATAAGCATAAGAAATGGCTCATCTTTGAACACTAACCTTTTTTCCGATGAAGATCTTTGTGTGCGTGCTCTTCCTGCCGTGAGCCAGGGGCGGGCGGGGGGCGCTCTAACGTAACAGCCGAGGTCATATTGATGTTGTCGTCCTGAAGTCATTACGTTGTGCTAATCGGCAACATGACCCAGCCAGCGGCTACTTACCGGCTCGGCCGGGAAGACCTTGGTCTGCCGCGTGAATCCTGTTTCTGGAGAGGCCCTGGCCGGCAGACAGCGCAGCGCCTCCGTGCCCTGATGCACCACAATGCAGAAGGACACACAGGTCACTCACAGGTCATTTACAGTTTACCGCAAGACAGCAAAGAACACTACAGGACCTCCCTTTGAAAGACATTGATAAAGGTCACGTTGGAGATGTAGATTGTAAACCTGAAGGAATGATATCGGCATGTAATCCGTTCTCATTATTGATGTTCCCGTCTGACGGCGGTGACCCTGTGAGACAAGCCAAGGAGACAAATCATTCTCAAGAACAGACGTCTAGTCTATTGAAATCATACTACTTATCTGGGTCAACCCCCACAAAACACGGTTATACTTGAACCAAAGAGGACATTACCGATTATGATATGATAATAAAAAAATGCAACAACGATAACAACGATTCAATCGATAATAACATGAAATGAAAAGAGCAGAACCATAGACACCATGTAGGCTGTTTTAGGTTGAAATGTGTTTATCTCAAGGTCCTGTCCACGGGTGAAGCCTGTCTGGCCCCTGTGTCCTGCTCTCACATGCCTCTGGGGGACTACAACAAAACGCAACGTTTCAAATGTCAAGTGTCATCCATGGAACATAACGCTTGAGTCATCATCATTAGTAGTTAGTGAGTTAGCATTTTTAGCTCTTATCCTTACAGTGTCACTACACATATCATTAAAGCAGTTATTTACCTGTTCAGCATATTTGTCTTATTGTCATTGACATGAAGACATGATTCCACAAAGCAAAATAGTATGAGACTAAATTGATAATCGGCAAAATTCAGACCTTCAAAGGGTCTGGACATCATGACATCATGACCCTCCATTTCAGAAGTATAGGAGCTTAAGAACGTTAACTGTAGTAATAGTGTTTCGGTCATGGTTTACTCATGAGTTGTGAAATTGTTTGTCATTATGTGGTGACGTTGTTTTTTAAGCTGTCATGATGGTTCTCATGCGTTTCTCATGACGTGGCAAAACTTTTGATTATAAAGTTTTGATTATCTTAGGAAACGGTATATGTACGTATGGTGTACAAGCCCTATAGAAGAAATAAAACTATAAACACCTTATAATATATATGAAACAACTTATTCAGGCACATTTCATTGGCCCAATGCTAGTGAACAGGAGCCAAGGTCAAATAGGCATCATTTCATTGTCAAAACAGGTCATTGAATATTGCTGGATATTAAGCCAAATATGCTAACAGGTGAAATATTGCTTTAAGGGGCCGGTAGGCCATCTCAGTCAACAACGCTCGCTGGAAGTTGTGGACTACATATTGCCACTACACATCCTGCCTCGCACCAGGGACCCTACCGTTTCCTCCTGCCTGATGAGCCGCATAGCAACTGCTGTACTCCGTCTGGAGACACACGCTCTGAAATAAAGAGAGAAGGAAAGCTAAACATCACAAACAACATGTCTGATTCTTTTGGTTATGTTAAGTGAAATCAGTTCACCGTTGTACGTTTACCCTTTTAATTTACATTACATTTACATTGAGGGCATTTAGCAGACACTCAGAAGAAGGTTCCTGACTGTTAATACAGCAGCAGTGACACAGCAGCACTGTCCCGTGAGGCCCAGGGTCCAGCTGCAGGTAGACTCACTCTGGGCCTGTCGCTGTCACAGGCGCTCACAGACAACCCGGCTCTGTTAGAGGCCACACAGGGTCGGTAATGTAGCGTGTATTGGGGTGTAAAACTGTCCAACAATGGCAACCTGTAGAGCAAAGCATACCGTCAGTTGAGCTTTTGGTAACATTTTCTGCATAAAGTTTGGATCAGTGGATCTTGAATCAAGCCATTCATTTATTATTTAAAAGCATCTGCTTAGAAGCATCAAAATAACTAAAGCTCTATACCTAACACAAGGCAGTATTCCTTTTTACGAGAAACATATGGAGATTCAAGGCTCTAATCCAAGGCTACTTGGGTTTAATTTCCAGTAAGTAAAAGATTTAAAGTAAGCAACCCAACCTACAGCTGCCTACAGGCACTCACCCTAGTGGGGGGCTGTTGACATCATCCAAGCCAGGCCTGTAGGACCCAGCAGGCTGGTAGGACCCAGCAGGCTGGTAGGACCCAGCAGGCTGGTAGGACCCAGCAGGCCTGTAGGACCCAGCAGGCTGGTAGGACCCAGCAGGCCCGTAGGACCCAGCAGGCTGGTAGGACCCAGCAGGCCCGTAGGACCCAGTAGGCCCGTAGGACCCAGCAGGCCGGTAGGACCCAGCAGGCCTGTAGGACCCAGCAGGCTGGTAGGACCCAGCAGGCCGGTAGGACCCAGCAGGTCTGTAGGACCCAGTAGGCCCGTAGGACCCAGCAGGCTGGTAGGACCCAGCAGGCCCGTAGGACCCAGCAGGCTGGTAGGACCCAGCAGGCCTGTAGGACCCAGTAGGCCCGTAGGACCCAGCAGGCTGGTAGGACCCAGCAGGCCGGTAGGACCCAGCAGGCTGGTAGGACCCAGTAGGCCGGAGGCTGGCAGTGCAGCTGGGCCAGTGGCGCTGCCCCAGAGAAGGGGTGAAATTCTCCCTGCCTGTGTGAAGAAAAACATGAGCACAGTGTATGAAGACTGACGCATCGCTAACGCATCCCCGTCAAATCTCAAAGAGCGGTTTGGTCTGGTGCTGGTGGTCCTGATATTCTCTGATGAGTACAACAGCCCCAGTGCTTTGGTGTGACTGTCCTCTCACCATTGGAGGTTCCACAGGAGGCCAGTGAGTGGCCGGTCAGTTGTGCGTGTGGGTTGTTGTGTTGTGATGAAGAGACGTGAGGCCTGGCCATCATGTCACGCTGCTGGGCTGTAGATCTGGTGGCGCTCGTAATGGAAACCTCTGCTGACAGCAGTGATGGATGGCCGACCCCAAGGGCTGGTGGGAAATGCTGTAACCACGATGTAAAAGACGACGTCACACACATAGATGTGGCTGGCACAGTGTTTCTGTTTTACATTGTCTTCTACTGAAAGAGAGCCGACATTTATAAAATATTTGCTTCAAAATAGGTTTAGGAAAGTATTATGAACAATTGCGGTTTCAAAGAGATACTCTTCATATTGAGTTTAACGTAAATTCAGGATGAAATCTTCACACATTTGAGCCACTGTTCATGTTCTCCCTAAATATTAGTTTAACAAAATTCCTCTGCAGTGTTGACTGCAGTCTCTCTCAGAAGGGTCTGGACATACCTGAGGCCTCTGGGTGGTGACTCTAACTCCTCCAGGTAGCCATCTTTCTCAGCTGTGGATTTGTATGAAAACAAGTCTTGGTTGCTAGGAGATGCATCCAACAACACACTTCTTCTGCATGTGAAGAATGAGCTCAGACTTCACAGGGGTAACAGAAAGTACAATGTATTCAATACATTACACATGAGTGGAATATTAGGTTCTCAAAATATTAATAGTTAATTAAATTATCATAATTACTCTCACCACAACATGGACAATACTATTTACTAAACCAATATTCACCTAGTTATCTTAGAAGTCGTCCCGGAACTGCTGTAATGCGAGCTTCCTTAGCAAGTTGATCACAATTGCAACAACAACAATATTAACAGGCTAAACTGGGTCACTGCATTTTGGAGCTGTACAAATTGACCACTGGATGGCACTATGGAGCCGCAGATTATACAATTAAAAGCACGTTCAGCATCGCCCTCCCTGAGGAACCCGAGTGTGTTGATACACAGGTTGAATGATGGTTTTAATAGAAAATCTATCAAATATTCACAATCCAATGTAGCTATGTATATTTTATTAATGTTATTCATTTAGGGACTGAAAATGAAAGCCTAGCCCAATACTTTGCAGGATATCATTTTTACTACTACATAAACTATACATACATAAACACAATACTAATATTACTATGCAATTCCACTGCTATCTATTACTAGGCTACTATTACGAATAGCTGTAGGCCTATACATCATCTGCTACCATCATTACGGACACAAATCACAATATTGAATGAATAATTTTACTACATTTAGGTAGGCGTAGATCAGAAATGTTGTTTAATTGATTAGTATTACTTGTTTAATAAATTACAATTTTAGAAGGAATCAAACAAAAGCCTCCTCTCATTCTGTAGATGCACTGTGTGTTTTTTAGTTTTGACCGTAACGTCCACATGAACCTTTTGAAATGCTATTGAGTGGTTTCTAAACCGCTGTCACGGTGTGTCTGAACTTGAGGCTGTGTTTTGATTAAACAGTTTCCTGCTTCCGGAGGTCCAGTCCTTGACACCCCGAGCCCACAGATTCATTAGCACACGTCCAGGTTCCTGGTGTCGCTGCTTTCTTTTGAGAAAATAACAGCAGGTTTGCAAGGGATGTTAAGCTAACATAGATGAGTGTTAAATCACCTCAGAGTAAATGACAAACTCGCCCTGTTTGTATGCATGATTACAACAACAATGATGCAACAATTGTCTATCCATTTCATGCTTCATAAAATAACATTGCATCTAAACCAGGTTACCTGTGAAATGTGTTATTATATAGGACTACATTTTGTGTATGCAAATTGCGGCGATGCATATTTATAGTATAACATATGAATATGCATTATATAATAATACAATCCCTACATGAGAATTCTTGCATACAAATTCACACCCGGCTTCTGTTCTCATTCCCATGGTTTCACATACAGTTCCATTCCACACCTCTGTCACATCCTGTTGTGCTCTGTCTTTTCTCTCTCTCTCTCTCTCTCTCTCTCTCTCTCTCTCTCTGTCTGTGTGTGTGTCTCTCTCTCGCTCTCTCTCTCTCCCTCTAGCACTTGAAGTCGCTCTCCACCAAGCTGCTGCCTCTATTCAGAATCTACTCTTTCATTTTTGTATTCCTCTTCTTCTGGGCTGACATGTTGTAGTGCCAGGCCTGTTCATTATCTCCTGCCACCCAAAAATAACCACAGGAAGAAAAGACAAGGAAACTGCGCATCATTGAAACCCACTTTCATTTCCTGCTTGCTTTGTCTCTGTCACAATGTGCAGATGATTGATATATTCTCTTTTTTCTTATATTCATATAGCACTTTGCCTATCATTGATGTGTGTGTGAGCCACGAGCTGCCTCATTTCGCACCCGTTAATTCACACCGAGGGCGGCTCCCTGAATTCCCATGTCTGCCGTGTACACTTTCCAATAACAACATGGCCGCTGGCAACATTCCCCTCACCAAACCAATACCACCGCCACAGAGTAGCCCTCTGCTGCCCCTGGCTGCTAACAGCTAGCCCCTGGAAGCCTGTGCAGAGGTCCTGGCCATTGTGTTTTTTACTCTCTTTCTTTGCGTCATTAACACGCTTTGAGCCGGGGAAACGGCAGGGAGAAACGGTGGGTGCAGCCGCTCTAAAAATAGGCGGAGGTGAGCGTGCGACGGGGGGTCTCCCGCGGAGAGGTGCGCTTGGTTTCGCCGGCGGCCGTCTGTCGTAGTTCAGTGGAGGACAAACACAGCCGTGCCCTGTCTGCAGGAGCCTGGCCGCCATCCTGTCCTCCTGCAGGCCCTCCTGCTGGCTGCTCTGCTGCTCGCCTTCCGCAGCGCCGCTGAGAGGGAAACACACTGCAGCCTGTAGTCTCTCTCTCTCTCTCTCTCTCTCTCTCTCTCTCCGTGGTGGATGAGGGTCCCCAGTTTCCAAATAGCCTGCTAGTGTCTATGTCTGCCTGATGGTGTGGCGTGTTAACCTTTCTCCTTTATCCGTAACCCTGCTCTGACAGGCCTTCCTTTGTTTGGCAGATCTGGCCGACGTGGTTCCCTGCTATACTTATGTTCACCGACATGTATCTCCTTCCCTTGTTCCTTCCCTCCCTGACTCCTCCTGTACTTAATAGGCATATCTGGCACAGACGGATCCTAATGAATTGCCTTGTCATCTCTTTCAATTTTGGCTTTCACTCAGCTTTTGCGTAAATCCTGCTAAGAAGGGGCGAGAGGGCTTGGGGGTGTGTTCCGCTGACAGGACAGGTGTACGAGACAGGGCTGGCTGAAGGGCTGTGACACATCACCCATGAATTAAGTTCACAGGTCCAGGAAGTGAAAGCAGGACTTCAACAGGTGCACTGAAGACTCCCTTTGTTTCGTCAAGGCGGGATTATTGATGAAATGGTATGTACAGTATAATGAGTGACAAGAGTATGTACGCATAATCAACCTGACTAATTAAGAGCTGTCCAGGCTCCGTGAAAGGCTGCGTCTTAATCTCGCTGTTACATGAAGGATTCCCACTGTAATACTTAACAGAGTGATTAATTTGTTTGCTGCCAAATTATGCATTATAGCTATGAGTTTCTTGCTGCAGAAAAATCATGTGTAACAAATTGTGCTCATAAACTTAGCTGCCGTTGGCTTTCATGTAATGGGCCATACATCACACAAAAAAGGATCTATTTTAAGATGTAATTATTGTATGAGTCACCCAGCTACAATGCTGTATGTATACATCTGGCTATGTATGCATGCATGTATACTTTTACACTTAGAAATAACTCAACCAACAGCATCACTCTGGAGTCAATGATTCATGCTCTGATCTGATCCCCAGTCCCAGGAACCACGCAAGGCGGGCGTAGTAAAAACGATTCTTTATTATAGAACAAAATCAGAGCTCAGCTCCATAACTCTGCCATCCCAACACACCTTATAACACAGAGGGATGAAAGAGGACGAGAAATCAACCAGGTCACAGTCCGCTCGGCCCGAAAAACAGGAGAGGCTTGAGAAAAAAAAGCAACAACGACAAACCGAATAACGGAAAACAGAACCTGGAACGCAAAGCCAACATGTGTTTTCAGCGGTGCGGTGGTGGGGATCGGGCACACCGCCCGCCTCCTCACGCCCCTCTGTCTCCCCCACAGGGCTCCCCCGCCCTCACCCCGCCCTCCCCCACCTCCACACTGCAACAACCAGCCTTCACTTCGGGCCCCGGAGTCAAGGGAGTGGCCTGGAGGCTCCTGGAAATAAATGGCCACTCAGATCACACCCCCACCACCACCACCACCACCACCACCACCTTTGGAGTACGGCAATTATTCATCCAATCGGTGCATGCGGTGATCCTCCCCACACCCGTGAGGTCAACATCGAGGGGCGGGGTTTTAGGGAGGAGCAAAGAGGCATCTTAGGGTTGAAGGGGCTGTGAGCTCCACAGAGGGACGAGAGCACAGACAGAGAGCGAGGCAGGGAGAGCAATGGAGGGATGGGTCGTGGCTCAGGTGAAACTGGCGGTGCATTCAGCCCCCTGGGTTTCCCACCTCGCCCCTATAGATTGAATGGAATGTTTTAAGTTCTAAATAGGAAGGGAGAGCGAGGGAGGGACCCTATGGCCCCCCCCCCCCCCCTGACACCCAGTAACAGCCCCTTACTAGTCCTAAACACGACAACGTCAACGGCAACACAGGCGTATGTACAGGGCCACCAAGCTACAACACACGGGAGATAGAGATATAGGAATCCAGGAGGCCGAGAGGGAAACAGGAAGTTCATAATATTGCGTGATTAGTGCACATATCCCATTCGCAGCACACGTAGTTGGTCCATTATTAAGGCTATCCTTTGTACTCCTACTAGTGTGACGCAGTGGACTGAAAGGGCAGCCCACCCACCCTCAGCCCTCAAACAGCCCTCACCCCTGGGCGTGTTTGTCCCCGGTGGGCTGACAGCCGTCCTGCCTGGCTCTGGGGTTGCTTACAGGAGAGGGGGGGCTGCGGTCACACCTTTTTTTTTTCCATTCAGGTTGCATTTTTAGAGCTAGTTAGTTCGTAGTTAGTTAGTAGTAAGTTAGTTAGTTAGTGTGAAAACCCATTGTGCAGTCCCCGCATGGCTCAGTGGGAAACAAAAAGGCGGGAACTCAAAGCACAAATCCAACTAATCTCGTAGTTACCTTGTGGGCTCATTTCCCTACCAAAGCACGCGCCTTCTGGGTTAATGGACAGAGAGAGAGAGAGAGAGAGAGAGAGAGAGAGAGAGAGAGAGAGAGAGAGAGAGAGAGAGAGAGAGAGAGAGAGAGAGAGAGAGAGAGAGAGAGACAGAGAGAGAGAGAGAGAGAGAGAGAGAGAGAGAGAGAGAGAGAGAGAGAGAGAGAGAGATTCGGGGACGAGAGACCATGGATCACTGATGGATCGATCAGACTCTTGGTCAGGTATGTGCACGAACAATTCGCTAACAGGGTAATTGAACACAGGGCAGATGTAGTGAAAATCTATACTGGTGCGAATGAAAATCAACGGTTGTAATGAAAGAGCAGAGTGGACATGGGGGGAGAGCGACGGAGGTTGAGAGCAGGACTGGGAGAAAGAGAGAGAGACAGAGGGCATCTGTCAGTTCCAGCACACCGTAGTCACGCACACCTTAACGCGTTCTGAATCACATGATACAACTAGGAGGAAGAGGGGAGGCACTGCACATAGAGCACTAATACTACAATGGACCTGACACACACACACACACACACACCCACACACACACACACACACGCACACACAACTACTGCACAGGGTCCAATTCTGCGTTCCAATGCACTCTCCTGGCTGCCAGAACCTTGCTGTGTCTTGTCAGGAAAGGAAAAACTAAAACCAAGAAAAAAAACAAAAAACAATAAATAAACAAACAGATAACAGAAAGAAGTACACACTCTTTGGTTCCCACTGGCCAAAAAAAAAAATACTCAAAACAAAAGCAGAAATGACACAAAAAGTCCCAGTGGCACCAGAGTTTACAGAAAGCATGTTCACACTAACTGGCTTTTGGACGGCTCTATGCGTTTCCCTTTAGTCTACCAAGTATATACTATTAACCTTACTAGGCAGCTAAAATCTATACAGTACTGTCATTTTGTCATATAATTATAGATATTTATACACTATACAAAGTTGGCAAAAATACATAAATAAATACATGAAATCATAGGTTAGATTGTACACCTCACAATTGTGTGTTTAAAGTCAGAGCACTCTTTGTTGAAGAGGTGAGCTATGGCGAGCTGGGAGGGAAGTCAGGGAGAATAGAAGGAGTGCTACCCTCCACATCCAAGATCCAGCCATGCCACCATGGCAGAGAGCCCTGGAGCCACCAGGACACAGTGGAATATTCACAGGGTGCCTGCCATTGGGCTTGGCTTTATTACATTTTCTTCCTCATAATATGACCGGCGGACGTTGAACGTTATAAAAGTGAAACACTGCTGCCGTATCGATCGCTGTGGACTCTCGCTCACTCACCACTGAGAATGTTTCAAAAGCAGTCTGGCATTTAAGAAAGGGTTTTGTTTCTTGCATGTCAATTTATATCTGTGTGTGTGTGTGAGTGCATGCATGCATGTGTGTGTGTGTGTGTGTGGGTGTGTGTGTGTGAGAGAGTCAGTACTTCTGCGTATATGTAGGCCTATTCGTGTGTGTGTGTGTGTGTGTGTGTGTGTGTTTGCTAACGCGCGAAGCCTCCCTCAGAGGGAATGCAGTGACCAATAAGGAAAAGGCCACATCCTGCAGACTGCTGCAGGGCAGTGCCACGGTGCGGTCTCATGGCTGTGTCCTAGTCTAGTCTGTGCACACTAAGTAGAGTACTAAAAGTAGCCTGACATTGACAAGCGTCCTTTTTTTGCACAGAGGCCCTGTGCCAGACACACGGGGCTAAGGCATATGGAGATGTGAACTTGGGTGTGGAGATACCTGCAGTGAAATGAGGCGCCTAAAGCTCTGGCCTGTTCTGGTGTCTCCAGCGCTGGCCAGGACAACGTCAGGCTGCTATAAAAAAAAGAAGTACAAATGAATACCAGGGTAGTTAGCGGAGTGTGTACGTACACACACACACACAAAGGACCGCCCTGACTGGAGACATGTCATGGACAACCAGCTAAGCTATGGGGAAGCTGGACGGGTCCATGAGACTCTGAGCTTGTGCTTTGTAAGGTCTGCATCCAGAAGTTCAGTGTCTACATCACACACTGCGTGTGCCTTTCTGCTGCTACGGGGTCAAAGCGCCGGCACCCACTCCTCCCTACCGTCGGTGTCCGGCACCCTGCCTGGCTTCAACGGCACGGTTGCAATAATGTGGCCAAATGCAATGAGAAAGGCATCATTAGGGTGTTGTCCAAATCCCATGCTAGCACAATAGCATTACAGCAAATCCCAAGGGCCTATGAGATGAGCTGGGGGCTGTGATGGAGAGCCAGGCAACGGAGACAGAATCATTCCACAAGGACGCTTCCTGTTCTCTGCTACACACGGTAGTGCACAGTATACACAGAGCTGTGGTACATCTCCAGTGTTATGCAATGGACCAGATCCTCCTCCACAATCCTACAATGCTGGGTCCATGGCCCATGGCCTTTCCCTGGGTCCCTCACAGCGTCTATCTGGGGGCAAGGGACATGTTTTGGATGTGGCCACGTTGCTACAGCAGTCTTGGCATGTCTCTGGGTATCACTCCTTCCGATTGGTTTTCCTTCAGCCCGACTTACAACACCTCCCAACAAAAATACAGCGGGGGCATCAGAAGCCCTTATTCAAGAAGGGCAGAGATGTAGGATCAGCATTATCATCAACCATTGTTATCATGAATGTTTTCTTCATCATTTCAAGTTGACAAATGAAAACCCAGCATACAACAAATGTTAACTTTTTTTTAAACAACAATATTTACACAAAATTCTCAAAAACAGAATAATTTTCTCTTTCGTTTTTTTTGTTTAGTTTTTTTTTCTTTTCGGTTTGTAAATAAATAAATTCCAAGAAGCACAAGAACACCAAGCACGCACATACATACAAACAGACTGACAGTCAAATGTTAAAAAATAAATAAATTATACATATATATTACTCATTATTGTTTTTAATATTCATATTTCTTACCATTCATAAATAATTCTTACTCAAACCCTGATTGGGAGAAGTCACGTTTGGCTTTCGCCAAACGCTTAAAACAATTGAAACGGCGAGCTGGAGGGGAGGCTGTGTCTGATTGGTCAGGGCTCAACTGGCCATGGGACAACATCGGCCAATGAAAAAGCCAAACAGCTGCTCCAACATATGCACGGGCAGCACACAGACAGCGAGGCTCGGGACACACTCACCCAGAGAATGAAAAGGGTAAACTGCGGTTGACAATGCCATGGCAACAAGGTGTGACCCCTCCTGCCAGAGAGCCTGGCGGTGATCTGGAGAGGGGCGCGGCCACGGCGTGGCAGAGCGGGAGGTCTCGTCATGACAGTGATGAATTCAGAGAGGAGCAACATGATGAATAATTACCAGAGAGGAGATGGGGAGTCCAGGCTGAAGGACTGCTCCTGCTCTCTCACAGGCCAACCAGCTGTCTCCGTGACAGAACCACACCCAATGTTTTGAACTTTAGAGGAGAGAAACATTTAAAGAAAGGCTAAGAAGCCTTAAATATTAATTAATGTCATGCTCCATAAAGACCTGGCCAAAAGCAAATATTAAATATAAACTAAGAACCGACGCAGAGCAGTCCAAATTAACAACAAAAACATGACATTCAAAAGTTGTGTCCAGTGTTGGCTCTAAACTATTTTAAACTATTTGGCCTTAATGCACATTACTGCACAGCCAGCTACACCTCTGTGTTGGCGCAGGACGTCACAGGGAGACAACGTGAGAGATGGGAGGAAGGGCCTGAATGGAGTGCAGTGAATGTTTTAAGTGGTAGTGGTCTGTCACACTGCCAACAGCTTTGGGTACCGGATGCTGAGGGTTTGCCAAACGAATCAAGTAAATAGATGGCTTGGACCGGTCAACTCGGAAGTGCTCCATTTGTGCTTTCTGGCTGTGCTGGCTTCTCGTCGTCACAGCGCTCAGTGCCTTTAACACACAGCTACTCAAACATCAGCAGCCATCGGGGGCTGCATACCACCATGGGTTCACCTTGAACACCGCGCCTCGGGCTTTGAAAAGTATAAGAGTTTACGCTGAAACTAGTAAACTAGCCAAGACAACAGTTAGCCAAGTTATAACAGCCAAAGTTGATTTTATGGCATCTTTCACAAGAAATGTCCATGACCTTGAAACGGCCTGGGACCTGGCAGCCAGCAGCTTCACTTACAGGATTAGCATCAAATGTTTGGTTCGATATTATAATCACTTAGACAAAAAAAGATGGAATATACCTCCATTTCATCTTTGTAATGAACTACAAGATGACTATATTATAATACAGAAGTACATGCCAGTGTAACTGAAGGCGTGGCTGTGCGTTGTGAGTCCACTAAAGTGCTCTCTGCTACACAACGGTGGAGATGTGCTTTCCTCTTTTCTTCTGCGAAGCAGCAAGCATTCCAGGCTCCTGTCTACCTTTGTAGACCAGAATACTCGTTACCCAGAATAAAAGCCTCCCCGCTGATGACTAAGCTCTGCAGAGTCCCTACGTCCAGCCAGGACCTGCGCGTTATTTTGGCTAAGCTGCAGAACCAGTGTGTTATCGTCATCCGTGTAACACGCATACCTGCTCTGTTCCATCTTATTCAGGAACAAGATGGAATTACCCCCCCCCCCCCCCCCCCCCCCCCGGCACGCTGAGCTGTATGTAGCTGATTTAAATAGAATGACCACCATCAGCCCCAGGTACAACACAGACCAGAAATAATAACCCCCCCCCCCCCAGATTCCTAATGGGGACGTAATTTGCAGTGACACACGAGACAGTGGCTTTCAAAATATAGTGGGTCATGTTCCACGCATGGCCAATTGTTCTGAAAGATGCTGGAGAACAGCATCTTTAGCACCAACAACACAAGACGCGCCGTCTGGCAACACACTCACATGTGGATAAGAGTACAAAATACATAATGCACTACCTATCTGCACTACCCTTAGGAAACAATACACTACAACGCCCCTCTCTCTCTCTCTCCATTATTTATCTCTCTCTACGTTGCCTCTGCAATGCATGTCAGGACACACAGGACTCGGAGATTATATGAATGATAAAGATGAATTAACTGCGCTCTAATGCCAACCATTTCAGACACACATGTTGTGCACATGGTGAGCAATGGAATGGAACGTGTTTGTGGTGATAGGAGTGAGAGACAACAGTGGTGCGCACGCACAAACGTTTGCTGTTGGTTTGCTCAGCTAGTCATGTTCATGTTCACGCTTACTTTGAATGGAGGTAAATCAAATGTACAATCAAAATATGCATTATAAATATTATAAATAGATGCCTGTACGTACTGGTCATTAAGAACTTCTTCACCTCTGGGATAGTATGTCTCTTTCTTTACATAGGTCGTTCTTTATGGCTTACAGTATTCATGTTGGTGTATTATATGGCTGTTGTATCCATGGGTACAGACATGGCTAGCTGAGCTCACTGTGCCTGACATTCAAAGCAACTGCAGACTCTGTGTCCCCAGGTGGTCACGGAACAAGACGATCACTCCAGTGGGTGCACCGCAGTGCTCCACCAATTAAAACAAGACAACCAAAGAACAACAGTTCTATCAACAAAACAAGGCAGTGTCTCAGGCTCAGCCCCTCCGTCAGGTGCTCAAGGCTAACATTTAGCAACTTGGACTAGTTCAGTTTAGCCTTAGTGCAGCTGTGATTGTGTATTAGTAATGCTGCTGTGCTAGCTGGTCCACATCGCTTGTGGCAAAGGTATCTGTTTGCTACTGCAACCACACACAAGCACACACATGCACGCACACTCACAAGCACACACAACGTGCATGCACTGACACACACACACACACACACACACACACACACACACACACAATTGTGCAATCCTGACCTGTGAAGCCCTTTGAGACTGTAACAGTGATAAATGACTACACAAATAAACTTAACTTGACTTGACACACGTGCACTGACACACCAGTGAATGCACACACAAGCATACATGCAGACAAGGTACAGGAAGGAGCAACAGCAGTCCAGCATTGGACCTCTTCTTTTCCTCCAGGACCCTGGGGGACCCTAGACCAGACCAAGCCTGAGGACCCTAGACCAGACCAAGCCTGAGGACCCCCAGACCAAGCCTGAGGACCCTAGACCAGACCAAGCCTCACCCTGGAGGACCCCAGACCAGACCAAGCCTGAGGACCCTAGACCAGACCAAGCCTGAGGACCCCCAGACCAGACCAAGCCTGAGGACCCCCAGACCAGACCAAGCCTCCCCTCCTATCCCCACAACTCTGATGCTCAGCCGTTTCAGGTACTCCCCCCTTAGTGTTCACCACAACCGGAATCACCATCACATCGACTCCACGCCATCCATATTGTTAGAACATTTGTCAAAAAAGTGCAGCGAGAAACTCCCCTGCCCCCGGTCCGAGGGCGGGCGATCGAGGGGCAGGAGGAGGAAGAGACTGGGGGAACAACGGCAGTAAGAGGAGCGCAAGATGAGGAGAAAGAGAAAGGAGAAGATAACATCTCAGTTCAGAACGGTGTGTTGTTCAACACAAACACACACACACACGCACACACACACTCCTGTAAATGCCAACACACTTGCGCGTCACACGTCTCGCACATGTGAATGAATGGCTTATTTTAGCTCACTACAGTGCAGAACATGAAGTGAATATATATAAGCATTTACATAGACACCCAGACACAAGCACATAGCCATTTTCGTACTGTATACACATACAGCAGAGCGTAGGTTTACATGCTTTTTGCTTCAGTTTGGATATTTTTCGTTGGAAGAACTTTTTTTTTTTCTTATACTTTTTTTCAGTTGGTGAGTTTCAGAAAAATGACATCATTGTATTTTGTGGGGGGGATTTATATATATAATATCTTCTTTTTGTCTTTCTCCACGTCAGGGCTGTTTGTCTGGGGTGAAACTGGGAGTGGTCCTTTTGTGGAAGTTTATTGTGTCCCCGTCTCCCCAGTTGAGTCGGTCCAGGTGTTTATTGAACTCCAGTCTTCTTTTGTATCTCTATTTATGTCAGAGCTACAGCACACACACGGCAAGGGCTGGGCACAGAGGGATGAGAGGTGGAGAAGAAAAAGAGAGAGAGTGTGTGTGTGTGCGTGCGTGCGTGTGTGTGTGTGTGTGTGCGTGTGTGTGTGTGTGTGTGTGCGTGCGTGCGTGCGTGCGTGTGTGTGCGTGCCTGCGTCTGTGTGTGTGTGTGTGTGTGCATGTGTGTGTGTGTGTGTGTGTGTGTGTGTGTCTGTGTGTGTGCGTGTGTGTGTCTGTGTGTGTGTGTGAGAGACAACAAAGTAAAGAATTCATTTTGAATCCAGCTGCTCTCCGGCAAAGTCAATATCAACCGTTCATTTGATTGCTTTTTTTAAATTCAGCAGGACGCTCCACTGGTTTCTAGTGAAGGTATCCTGGTGTGAGGGGCAGGCTCAAAAACAGAGAAGATCGACAAACTTACAAAAAGACAGAAATAAGACGCTTCTGGTTGACAGAAAGGGTGGGGCCTTCACATGTTTCTGCTTAGCTAATAGATCATTGAATTGGTAGTAGTCTAAACGTCTGTATTTACACATGTTAAATACAGATTTAATCAATACGGTATTTACTGATTCATAAGATGTGTGGTGGTGTCTTCAAAGGAACAAACAACTTATCTACTGTGTACATATGTACGTTGATACGTACAAATAAGAGGGGGTGCGTTTGAGTTCACAACCTTTAGGTGGGGTAACACGGAGGGGCGGGGCGAACAAACACACACCCGGGGTCATGTCATCCTCCCGGGACCCATGAGGACGGACAGACAGACAGACACCAGAGACAGGGGGACCGTTGGCATGGCGCTGCACACAGAGAGGAGCAGGTCACACTGGGCAGAGAGAGACAGGAGGAGGAGGAGAGAGGGAGGAACCCCCAGAGGAAGAGTGGAATCATGGACTCCTGGAGAACAAGACTTTAAAGGTTTAAAGAGAGCAGATGGCTAATTGTACCCGTGTTCCGCAGCCTGGCAGCAAGTCAGTCTTGTGCATAAGGACAGGATCGAATTGAAGAGGGGTGGGGGTGGGTGGGGGAGAAGTGGTAGGACTGAGGAATAGGGGGTGGGAACAGCTGGAATGTGGGAGGGGCCGATCAGGCCTTGAGAGCGTGCCATTGGGCGACGTTGGTGCGCGGCCGGCCCATCATATCTTTCCAGTGCTTGACCTCGGCGGGGCCACTCTTCCACGAGAGGTAAATCTGAAAGGGGAACAGAGGAGTCAACGCGCGTCACACGCTGCCTTAGCTGACGCTAAATCTACCTGAAGGCTCCCAGCGTCCAGCCACTACTACCACTACTATAGGTCAATGAGGGCATCCACTGCATCCCTGGAAGGAGGGATGCAACGGGGCAATGGGGCAACTCTGCTTCCATTGCCGAGGCTTCTTTCCTGCTAACAGGGCTAGGGTTAGGGTGTCATCACACGGCTGGGCCTGTGAAGCCCTGGGGGACGTTCACTGTGATCAAGGGCCAGACAAACCAGATGTACTTCAGTGAGGTGATTGAGTCTTCACTGACTCGCTGGGCGGCTCACCTTGCCGATGACGTCGTTCCGACTCAGCCTGTCCTTGTCCATGACGGTGATGATGATGGTGGTCTCCCGCAGCACGTGGGCGGGCACCTCGAAGGGGAAGGACTCGTTGAACACCGGGTTCAGGCAGCACTTCATCGTCACCGTCTTCTTCTTCTCCACGCGCTTGTCCTTGTGCATGAGCCACAGCTTCACGTAGGGGTCTGCGCACACGCACACACGCACGCACGCACATGCACGCACACACACACACACACACACACACACACACACACACACACACACACACATGCACACACGCACACACACACACACATGCACACACACACACACACAGGCACGCACAGACACACGCACACACGCACACACACACGCACACACGCACGCACGCACATGCACGCACGCACGCACACACACACATGCACACACGCAGGCACGCACACACACACACACACACACACACACACACACACACACACACACACACACAGGCACGCACAGACACACACACACACAGGCACACACACACACACACAGGCACGCACACACACACACACACACACACACACACACATGCACACACACGCAGGTGTGCACACACACACACACACACACACACAGAGGCAGGCAGACACACACGCATATACACACACATGCATACACACATGCGGGTATGCACACACACACACACACACACACTCACACAGAGCGGGGGGAATATATTATGGTGGGCAGTGCTCATAGCCGTAGCACACATGTTTTTGCACGTTGACTCCACATGGGGGGTTAGTTTTGTAATTATCCTGGTGGGGAGTGCTTCAAAAAAAGCGAGGCGGAAGTGTGGAAGTGCAGCCAGTACCTAGTTAGAACCCAAGGTCAACCCATCCCCCGAGCCAAGGCAAATACAGATGAGGTATTTATGGAAACAGGGCAAAGGATTTTCTAATATAAATTCTGGCACAGAATTACCATAACTCTTTGCTGTTGTACTTAAAATCCCTGCACTTGCTACTTCCCTGGGAATTAGTGGTGTTACAATCGTACACCACTGCCTCCTCTTCATGTAGGGGACCCAAAACCATGCGAGTGCAGCGCCTGAAGACAGGGGCTGTCGCTGTGCGGGGAGCTAAGCTGACACACGCACTCAGCTAGCAGACTCCCTTTGGACATAAAGAGGACACATAGGAAGAGCAGCAGTAGGAAACTGCAGGGATGATGGAAGGTCATATGGCCGGCCTAGTATTCAGCAGTGGTAGCCCAGCAGAAAAACAAAAAGCCCCAGTCGGGTAAATGTGTAAACACAGGGCCTGGGTAAGTAGAATTAACAGAATCTGGGGCAGTCTGGAGGACTCAAGGTTCAGGGACAAGGTAGACAGAGCAAACAAAAGCTGGATGTGTACCTGAGGTGCCTCCGATATCCATGGCTTTTAGATTGCGTGCTTTGATGATGTTCACAGTGATGGTGTTGGCGGTGGGATTATAACACAGAGACACCAGCAGGTCGCCTCGCCTTCCCTGGGGAACATACAAGTGGAAAGACACAAAATAGACACGTTTTAAATGCTTTGGTCTAATCCACAAATTACATCCATTTTCCATTGGAGTTTAATAAGCAGACATATGCACGCACACACTCACACACACACACACACACACACACACACACACAGGGGAAGACTTGTCTTGTATGCTCGTCACATCTCACACAGCCACTGTCCTTACAGCAGGGAGGCGGCAGATGGTGTATTGACTACACCGTTCACACTCCATCCTGAATGGACACCCAGGTTCACTATCCAAATGACTGTTAAAACCAGACACCTGCAGAGCAGCAGCAGCTACAACAGCAGCAACACAATCAGCCATCAGTGACCACACACAGTCGCCCATCCACTCTTAAAGCGCCCCTTTCTCACAGCCGGGCCCTAATGACCAACTCCCCCCCCACCCTGCACCCCACCCTGCACCCCACCCTGCACCCCACCCTGCACCCCGCCCGACCACTTATCGCCCCGCGCCTCCGCCCTCTGCTGCCACACTTACACTGCCATCACTGCAAGGCTTCAGCTCCTTCCAGAAGGTTTTGATCTGGCCCAGCTCCACCTTGTTGAGGGGGATGGACACCTCCCCGATGGGGTCGTTCCTGCTGAAGCGGTCGTAGTCCAGCACCTGCAGGTACAGCGTGCGCTCCCGGACCTTCTCGTACGGGAACCCTGGGGGCCGGACGGCGTGCAGCAGGATGACAGATGACATGACATTCAGGGGCGAGGGACAGTGAGCTGCTGCTGCTGCTGAGAGACTGAGGACCTATAGTGTGCACCTTGTACCTGTGAGCACGCGTGCAGTTAGTGAGGTAAGAGGCTGCTGTTGTGTTTGTTCCTGAATGGCAATGACACTGTAGTAAAGACAGTGTCTTCATGCTATCTTATCTCCTATTTTTGATGAATGAAGTGTGTGTTTGTGTGTATGTGAATGTATTTGTGTGGCTGTGTGTGTGTGTATGTGTGGGCATGTATATGCACACGTGTGTGGATTTGTGTGTGTATGTGCATGTACACATGCGTGTGTGTGTGTGTGTGTCTGTGTTTGTGTGTGTGCGTGTATGTACACAGGTGTGTGTGAGTGTGCACCTGTGTGTGTGTGTGTGTGCCATGTGCCCTAACAGACTGGGTGCGGTGCATGTACGCGTGTGTGTGTGTGTGTGTGTGTGTATGTGTGTGTGTGTGACTGTTTGTGTATGTGTGTGTGTGTGTGTGTGTGTGTGTGTGTGTGTGTGTGTGTGTGTGTGTGTGTGTGTGTGTGTGTGTGCTCTAACAGACTGGGTGCGGTGCAGCCGTCATCACTCTCCTCCCCACTGACCCTCAAACAGGAAGGTCTCGTTCCAGTGGGGGTTGAGGTTCTTCCTCTTGACCTTGGTCTCCAGCTTGTGCTTCTTGTCCGGCAGCAGGTAGAGCTTGACGAAGGGGTCCGACGTGCCCGAGAAGTCCTTGGCAGGGAGGTCCTGGCCCTTGAGGATCTTCACGGTGAGCGTGGAGTCCTGGAAGCTGTAGCCGATGCTGAACTGGATGCGGCCCAGCTTCTCGCTGATGGGCCCCTCGCCGTCGTCCTCCTCCGACCCCGGGGACAGCTGTGGGGGAACAGGACGCCGCGGGGGGCGTGACCTCGTGACCTCGCCGTCACGCCATGCACACTACGTATGGACACGCGTGTCCTGGAGGCCCACGCTGTGACACGCGCCCTCCAACGCGGTCACACGTGCAGAGGGATGCCGGCACTGAGCGCTGCAGAGCCCGACTTGTATGAAGCTGCTGCCGCAGAAAACGGGAGGTTGGCCTGACATTAAGCAGACTGTAAGAGTTTAATTTCAGTACTGATGTTCTTAAGAGGCAGGAGGGACCCTGATTGAAGATAGGGCAGCTCTAGACCTCCCATTATCTCTGTCGCTCTCCCACACTCGCTCCCTTGCTGCTTTAAAAGGTCCTAAAATGCTCTTATCTGATTGAACCCAATAGACACAGAGAGAGAGAGACAGAAAGAGAATGATGGAGAGAGAGAAAGAGTGAGAGAATGATAACGAGAGAGTAAGAGAGCGAGAGCGAGAGCGCGAGAGAGAGACAGAGAGAGAGAGAGAGAGAGAGGAGAGAGAGAGAGAGAGAGAGAGAGAGAGAGAGAGAGAGAGAGAGAGAGACTATGGGTGACATCCCGGAATTGCCGCTGTCTTCACCCTCTTTGCTTCTCCCTGTGGCTCACCCAGCCCCACCCCACCTCCCTCCCCTCTTCCTTCCTCCCTCCCTCCCTCCCTCCCCCCTAACCCCTTTTCCCTCCTCTCTTTATTCCCTGCCGTTCCTCTCTCTCCGTCTCTACACGGCGGGCACAGATGGGCAGGGTGAGAGTGAGTCTGAGAGGGAGAGAAATGTATAAGCTCATTGAGAGAAGGTGGGAGCGGCTCAGACAACACTGTGCTAATGACACTTCAAAAATGGGCGCTTTGCATATCACACATCTCATTTAAAGACTCGCCTCGACTCTTTTAGTCACCGATGAGTCACCTTTGTACTTGAAAGTTTTTGCAGCCACTGTGTTTGTCTCCTTCTCACCCTGTAGCAGAGAGATCACTGTCATGTTGTTCTGCCCCAATGTTTCTTGTCTTTTCACGGTCAATGTGATACCAAAACGAGATCAGCGTGAGTCATCAATGCAACGTCTCACTTGATAGCCGCCTTGAAACACTGCCTCTGTAATTTTCGGCAGCTGGCTTTTCTAAAACTCCTGTTCAGTTTCACATTAGCATGGCCGTGGTGTGCTGTGACTCAGACGTCTTAGCATGATGATGAAGGGGGTACTTACATAGCAGCACACAGGACCCGTTTACTGGGGCAGGTTAGAGGCGTGGGGTTGGAGGGGGGCTAGGTGGAGGTAGGGCTGGGTCTGAGGGGGTGGTGGGGGTGGGTGGAGGTAGGGCTGGGTCTGAGGGGGTGGTGGGGCTTGGTGGAGGTAGGGCTGGGTCTGAGGGGGTGGTGGGGGTGGGTGGAGGTAGGGCTGGGTCTGAGGGGGTGGTGGGGCTGGGTGGAGGTAGGGCTGGGTCTGAGGGGGTGGTGTGGGGTGGGTGGAGGTAGGGTGGGGTCTAAGGGGGTGGTGGGGCTGGGTGGAGGTAGGGCGGGGTCTGAGGGGGTGGTGGGGGTGGGTGGAGGTAGGGCGGGGTCTGAGGGGGTGGTGGGGCTGGGTGGAGGTAGGGCTGGGTCTGGGGGGGTGGTGGGGCTGGGTGGAGGTAGGGCTGGGTCTGAGGGGGTGGTGGGGCTGGGTGGAGGTAGGGCTGGGTCTGAGGGGGTGGGTGGGGGGTGGGTGGAGGGTAGGGTGGGGTCTGGGGGGTGGTGGGGCTGGGTGGTAGGTAGGGCGGGGTTCCGAGGGGGTGGTGGGGCTGGGTGGAGGTAGGGCGGGGTCCGAGGGGGTGGTGGGGGTCTTACCATCACCATGTCTCCTGTAAGAGAGTTAGCCAGGTCTGTGACGGAGGAGTGTCCGTCTGCATCAGGGGGTGCCCTTGGGGCTGTTGGCTGGCTTGTTGCCCCTGTGGGGGGAAAGGAAGTACAGCAGCAGTTGGTCCGAGGAACACATTACAGGTGAGAGTGACTGCAGGCCCCTCTCCAGAGAGAGAGAGAGAGAGAGAGAAAGAGAGAGAGAGAGAGAGAGAGAGAGAGGGGGGGGGGGGGGGGGGGGGTGGAGACGCAGGGAGAATTCCCAAGTATACAAAGGAGAGGTGAACCTGGAGCTTTTTTGGTACCATTTTACCCCCATCACAAGTGACAGATTAGGTCCACATTTGCACCTGGTTGGTGTATCATTTCAAACGAGGTCGTGCTTTCTCTACGTGTGCGTAGGTCTGTGCGCGCTGCCAACAGATTCTCTCGCCGCAAGAAAAGCGGGCACCGAAATTAAGGGCGTTTCGAACCACTTTTAGCGATCATTAAAATCTCAGATGTCTCCACATATGTCCGCTTTGGGTTAGCATCGAAAAGCAGCAAGTTTCACCCAAAAGGCGAAACACTGGACTGCATTTTATAGTCTTGATGAAACTCTTGACATCGCCCCTATGCCCTCTTAACACTTACACAGGACACATGTATAACAACACATATATGTGTGACACGACGGGCTGACAGACATGTACAGCAGCACACGTAGGACAGGACCAGATGTTGGGGACCACAGCTCAGTTCACAGAATCTGCACAGTGTGGAAGATGTGAGAGAGCGTGAACTGTTTGGACCGGTGGCGACCGGCAGCGCTGCTTCAGAGGGTTTAAATAAACTGACGTGTTTGACGGTTCAGAGGGCTTGCAGCAGCATCTGCTGCCTGGATGAACCTTTAAGCAAGTCTGGGTGTTATCTAGACAATTGTTAAAGAAAACACCGCTTCGTGTTAAACACCCTGTGAGGAAAACCCTCCACATTCAACGGTCATCAAGAACACAAAGGCAATCTATGAACGTATTTGAAAACAACAACAACAATAAAGAATGCATAATACATGAATAAGAATACAGAAATCATACAATCACGTTAAAAGTCAGAAAGAGGTGAAAACAGGATAGAAAACATCTGGACCAATGCAAGGTGGGACACTGGACACACCATTGAGAAGAGAGCACCAGATAGAAGACCAGTCAAGGCACAGTAAGAGGCACAGCATGAGCACCGTTATGTCATCCACATGAACAGAGAAGTAAGACAGAGAGACAGGAGACAGAGAGACAGGAGACGGAGAGACAGGAGACACAGCCAGACACACGCCGGAGTCACACACTGGACGCGGAAGAGACCAACAGACATGAGCAGAAAAAGGAGTCAAGACAAAAACAGGCAAGAGCAAGAAAAGACTATTCTGTATAAAGAGAGATAGCCAGCGTTAATATAGCAATGGTCAGTGGAGTCAAAGAAAAGACCCAAAACATAAACAGAGCTTCACAAATACCAGTATGTTGAGAGAGAGAGAGAGAATTAACAAAGAGAGAGCTGCAAGAAAAAGATAGGGGAAGAAAGACACAATAGAGACTTAGTTTGGTCCAGTCTGATAAGTAGCAAAGAATAAAATTAAATTACAAACATAAAAGAAGAACACAGAATATATCAAACAGGAGACAAAAGGGCAAACATATGCTGAAAGGGAGGAAACAGAGTGTAGAACATAAAATAAATACAGACAAGATCATTGATCAACACCACAGAGAGGAGAGGCCCCATTTTGTATGAGCACAACTGAAAACAGGCAAAATAAATAGTTTAGATATATTACAAAAACAGAATATAAATAGAATATAAATCACCAAGAATTTGGATATGCACATTTAGAGTGTTGCAAAATAGTTGTTGTTTTGGACGTCCCTTCAATTCCATGACTCACAATTGTCCCACTTTAGTTTATCTAGCAACACTGTAAAAGTGTGAGGGACACACAGGCCAAAGCACATATCTGGCATTGGCAACATATGCATATATAAAATATGCAAGTTGTCACTCAGAGAGTGAAGGCAATGCGTTTGACAGTCAGAACACAAGGAGGAGCCCGCAGAAAGGCTGTCTGTCTGGCCAGCATTCTGTGATCATCTCACAACTGGGAGGGAATTGGACTTCATATTTCTCTGGCACCGGAGATCTTAAATTTGATGAAAACTAATGTTGAATGTAACAATGAGATTATTTTTGGTTTGCATTTTTGCAGAAGACACAGACAGAACCGCGAGGGGAAATACACTGACACACAGACAGACAGAGGAAGCAAGCAAACAAGACAAGGGGAACGGACAATCACTCTGGACATTTCAATCGGCAAATAAACCAGAGCAAGAGGGGGGGGGGGGAGGAGAGACGTCACCCGTTTCTTGGGGGGGGGGGTGGGGGGGTGAGGGCACTAGTCCTCTGTTAGTCATATGAGTTGTCAAGGGACGCAAATGCACTGGCTGAATGCATGCTTACCTCGCCGAGAGACTAAACTGCAGGGGACGAGTTTGAGGAAGAAGATCAGAAAAGCCTGGTTAAATAAAATAAAACTACACCAAAAACATAGCAGCTGGGGGGCCTAGATGGTTTGCATGTTGCTCTCTGGGTAGCAGTTAAATATTGAAGATTGAGTTAATAGGTGTAGTCTAGCAAGGCAACCCCCTCCTCCTCCTCCTGCCTCTCCCTGTATCACCACCAGTGTGGGCATCTTTACAAAATCATTCGTCCTTCATGCTCCATTCAGGGTGCATTCTCAGGTGAGAGCTGGTGCATTCAGGGGGATGGTCCTTCTACCAACCCTGCTCTACAACAGCAGCCCGTATGCTCTTTACCTGGAGGCACATGTCCTCGCTCGGTGCTGCTCTGCACACTCTCTACCCCTCTTTAAACCAGGCTGTGCAGCGTTATACATTTTGTAGCTACTCCCAATTGTGATGGGTCGAATGTTCTCAGCCTCACTTGTAAGTTCTGGGTAAAAGCTTCTGTTCTGTGGCTAAAAGTAAATGTACAGACATTTTCCTCAAAATCTAAAGATAACTGACTAGTGACATTGTTGGTCAAGTTGGTGAAGTCTAATGTTAACTTGGAAAGGCGTTAGCGTGTTTTTTGTTTTACACTTAGAATCTACAGGTCATGTTTGTGTGAGTGTGTGCCTGCGTGTCTGTGTGTGTTTGTATGAGTGTTTGTTTGTGTGAGTGTGCATTTGTGTGAGTGTGTGTTTGTGTGTGCTCGTGTGAGGGTGTGCTTGTGTGAGTGTGTTTGTGTGAGTGTGTGTTTGTGTGTCTGTGTGTTTGTGTGAGTGTGTGCTCCTGTGAGTGTGTGTTTGTGTTAGTGTGTGTTCATGTGAGTGTGTGTGAGTGTGTTATCGTGTGAGTGTGCATTTGTGCACGGGGCCTGCAGTGGTCCACAGCAGCCAGTAGAAGGCAGGCTGTGCTACATTTTTAAGGTATTCTTAAAAAAGCTTTAAGCAAGAAAAGTGGGGTGTTGGCATAGCAACGGCTCTAGAAACATAGACCATACATACAGGGTGGAGGTGGTGGTGGTGGTGGGGGGGCCTGACGAGGAGGGGGTTGATGGGGACAGGGTGCGGTGTCTGCTGGTTGTAGGGGGGAGAAGGGAGGGGGGGAGGGGAGGGCAGCAAACAGGCAGAAGAACCCCACAGAAGACATAGAGAAGATAAGGTTGGATATATGACAGGTACGGGTGAGAGCCTCAGAGAGATGCCACACACACACACACACACACACGCACACGCACACATGCACACACACACACACAGACGTACGGAGGCGTGGCTTCACCGTCCTGTGATACTACCCATCTGTGTGTTACCTGAGCGGGGAGCCAGCAGCTCGCAGGAGGAGGGGGGAGGAGGGGGAGGGGAGGGGGGGGAGGGGAGGGGGAGGGGGAGGGGGAGAGAGGGGAGGGGGGGGGGCAGGGAGACTCCTCGGCTGGAGAGAGACGCGAAAGACAAGAGAAAGCCCACCCCCAGAATCACCTTGTTCACACACACCCATAATGCCCACCCCTCCACAACAAACATGCCTTACGCATACACATACACACACACACACACACACACACATACACACACACACACACACACACACACACACACACACACACACACACACACACACACACACACACACACACACTGTAGCCACATCACATCATGGCATATCTGAGTGTGGTCCTTCAGCTGTGAGGCGCTGCCTGTGAGCTCTCCATGAGGCCCTGTCATCACGCTGCTGCGCACGCTGGTGAGGACGGTGCTGTGGAGCCACTGCGCTGCTTACATAACACCACCACCACCACCACCACCTCCACCACCACCACCACCACCACCACCACCACCACCACCAGCAGCAGCAGCACCCAGCGCAGCACATGTGCGGCCCCACTCCAGAGAGGCCGTCCACATGCAGCAGTGAGCGCTGACAACACCTCGCTGTACACAGAGCAGAGCTCCCGTCTCGCTCCGGCGGGGAACCGGCCGCCTGAAATAGCATCACGTACGAGAATCAATGGGGGTTTTTTTTCTTCCCCTCAAGTTTCCAGAATGAAGGCGGTCAACGGGAGCTGGGCTCTGTCTTCTCGCTGTGTTTGTTTAACTTGGTGTTGAAGTACAAAAGGCAGAGTGAAGTGCGTCCTCCGCAGCTTCAGCGTGACACCGTGTTGATACAGTGATACAAACAAGCCATTGTATCAACTGACACGTGTACAACAGGCTGTTCCTCTGATTCTCTGTGGACTCGCGGACCATTGTCTCCTGATTCCAATATGAAAGTACACACACCGCACGCCCCCTGCTGCTACACTCCTACGTCTACTGGAACAATGGACTAGGTTGACAGAGATCTGGGTAAGACCACTCAGTGAGGAAGTTGACATAAAGGATGTGATGATTAGGATCAACCCTCTCCATCTAATGCAGTAGCTCCCCCCCCCCCCGAGGGAGCCCACAGGGCCCAGTGATCAATGCTCCACTGGAACCCCGCCAAAAGACTAAATCCTGCCTGGAAATTAAATAAAGCAATGTTTTTAAAAGTCCATTAAACGCACCAACACAAATCTAGCAGACATTGTGAGCGGCCAGTGACTCCGGCCCTGTCTGACTGCAAGGCTGCTGCCTGCTGGTCCACCTGGTGCCCCTGGTCCACCTGGTGACCCTGGTCCAACCGGCCCACAGAGCCCAGGTCAGCACCGTTCAAAGCCAGCCCACAGAGCGTCACCATCCGACTACAGCGTGGAAGGAGCGTGTGTATCGTGAACCTGCTGATGGGAGTGTCTCCTACAGCCCTGCGCAGTAGCAGCAGCAGCAGCAACAACAACAACAACAACAACCAGGCATGGACGTGCACAGGGGACACACACGGCCTACATACTCTCTCCTGGAAGGAGAATGGAGGTGCCCTCTGAACCTCCGCTCCGCTGCACACCATGGATGAGTGTTTGAGTGTGTGCATAATGTGCACGTCTGTGAGTGGCTTTCTGAGCCACTCACAGAACATCCGCTGTCTGTGTGTGCGGGCTAATGAACGTGTATGCTTGCTTATGTGTGCGTGGGTGTTTAAAGTTGTGTGGGCGCTTATGTGTATGATGCCTGTTTGTGTGTGCATTTGTGCTTATGTGTATGTTTTTGTGTGTGTGTATGTGTGCTTGGGGGTATGTCTATGTGTGTGTGCATGCGTGTGTGCATGCGTGTGTGTGTGTGTGTGTGCATGCGTGTGTGTGTGTGTGTGTGTGTGTGTGCGCACGCGCGTGCATGCGTGTGTGTGTGTGTGTGCCTGCATGCGTGTGTGTGTGTGTGTGTGTGCACGCGTGCGTGCGTGCGTGCGTGTGTGTGTGTATGCCTGCATGCGTGTGTGTGGGTCTGTTTATCTGCACGTTTCCTTCCCCTTCATCTCCTTTAGCGTGTGACCGTGAATGAGCACGGCCGCTGCAGGGAGCGGGAGGCCTGAGGGACGGTCTTAGGCGGGGCCGACTAACCTCCTGGGAGAGGCTCGCACCGCCCTCGTCACAGGAGGAGCCCTCTGTGAGGCCAACAGAGCAAACACAATCACTTAACATGTTTACATGCGTATTTGTAGACCATCAAGCCACATTAACGACAACAAAAAGCCCACGTAATTCTCAATGGCATTTCTTTCCCCCTGTTTTCATTCATGTAATTGCAAACACACATACAGTACATGCATGTCGTTAGACGAGCCTCAAGTTAGCAGCCAGTGTTACACAAATCTGCAGGATCTGATCGCGGTCTGGTTTCATAGTTATTGGCAAAGACACGCCACCTATTAACTGAGAGTGTTATCATTAGTGTTGGCTTCAAACAAACCATTTGCAGCGTGATTTCCTCCTTTCTTTCTTTCATATTCAGAATTTGCCAAATGACATTGTGGATGTGATAACACTGAGGCAGGGGGCATCTACATCTTAGAATAAAATAAGATCCAAAACAAGCCCAAGTTCACTGGCTCATAGAAATGACGTAAGGGATGAATAATTGAAAGGCCGCAGGGCAAATGGCTTCAACGTTAGTACGCCACAGGGCTGCAGCCCCCGTTCTCCTCCCAGATCAGATCTCAGCTCCCTTCATCCATGTACAGTTGCCTTCCAAGTATAGGAATAGTGAAGAACGCACATCCACCACTCCCCGAGTTCCAAGGAAAACCCACTCAGACTCTTCCAGCAGCCTCATTAAGCTCTCTGAGCTTTCCAACCTACTGGAGCTCCCCGGACGTTAGCATCCCCCCATTGAGAAGGAAAGGGCTGGACTCACAACCAGGGAGCAGCGCCACCATTACTGCCTTCTACCACCACCACTACTGCCTTCTACCACCACCACTACTGCCTTCTACCACCACCACTACTGCCTTCTACTACCACCACTACTACCACCACTACTGCCTTCTACTACCACCATTACTGCCTTCTACTACCACCACTACTGCCTTCTACTACCACCACTACTATCACCACTACTGCCTTCTACTACCACCACTACTATCACCACTACTGCCTTCTACTACCACCACTACTATCACCACTACTGCCTTCTACTACCACCACTACTGCCTTCTACTACCACCTTTAATACCACCACTACTGCCTTCTACTACCACCACTACTGCCTTCTACTACCACCATTACTGCCTTCTACTACCACCACTACTGCCTTCTACTACCACCACTACTGCCTTCTACTACCACCATTACTGCCTTCTACTACCACCACTACTGCCTTCTACTACCACCATTACTGCCTTCTACTACCACCACTACTGCCTTCTACTACCACCATTACTGCCTTCTACTACCACCACTACTGCCTTCTACTACCACCACTACTGCCTTCTACTACCACCATTACTGCCTTCTACTACCACCACTACTGCCTTCTACTACCACCACTACTGCCTTCTACTACCACCATTACTGCCTTCTACTACCACCACTACTGCCTTCTACTACCACCACTACTGCCTTCTACCACCACCACTACTGCCTTCTACTACCACCACTACTGCCTTCTACCACCACCACTACTGCCTTCTACTACCACCACTACTGCCTTCTACTATCACAACGGCTGCTGCCGGTGGAGGTGGTTGTAAAGTGACTGGCCCCGCCCCCGGCCTGTGTGTCGTGAGGAACAGACCTATTAGAGTCCCTCTCTGCCACATCCTGACCTTTGGGTGGGAGAAGGTGACGGAGCGCGGCCACACTGGGGCCTATCAAGCAAGGAGCAGGCTGCTGAGGTCAGCCCAGGAGCCTAATGACTTCACTGAGGCCACCTTCTCGGGGGTCCAATAGGCATAATTGTCAGTTTGTTTGGGTTGCCTTCAATTATGAGCCATAATGAAGCAATATGCAGAGCTAAAGCTAAAGGGTGAATGGGAGGCAATTTCATGAAACAAACGTGTATTTGCCTTGCTCCTGTTATATTCTAGCTCCCGCGCAGAAGCCTCTCTCTCTCTCTCTCTCTCTCTCTCTCTCTCTCTCTCTCTCTTTCTGGTTTTCTGTCTAATTGTGGCCGAGGGGTGTTTCCATATACCAACAGACCTTGGCTGAAATAGTGCCCCCCCTTCCAGGATGAGGGCTTCATTGTTATTATGTAATTACAAAATATTTGGATCCAAACTGTTGATATCAGAGAAATTCAATCTAATCTGTGCAAATGCATCTGAATCTGAAGTTTGCTATGGGATCTGATGTGGACTTTTAAACAAAAAAGATAAATATGTATCAATCTCACCTAAAAGTCAACACGGGTGGACCAGGCAATGACCAGTGAAAGCATGCCTTACTGTTAGGGGTGTGATGACAGGAGGGGACGGCGGCTGGTGGTCACATGAAGGGCACATTAGATGGAGGTATGCAGGTTGTGAACACGCTTGACAGGGCAGAGGAGTGGGTGGCAGGGCTGGTGGCGGAGGTGGATTAGTAACAGCAGCTTTGTCTCCAGATGGAGACAAGCCTGAGAGCCCTGTTCAGAAGAAGCTACGCACCGTACAAGTGATTGATTAAATCACGGCCAGACATCTGTATCGTCAGCGCTAACACCACGGAGGAATGCAATTCTACCAGCACAGACACACACTCACACACACGCGCGCGCACACACAAACACACACACACACGCGCGCACACACAAACACACACACACACACACACACACACACACACACACACACACCTTGTGTCTCTAATCCAGCTGTCTGTGGAATCCACTATTTATGTAATGCGGCTAAATATAGCAACACCATTAGAGTGTGGCTAAATCATTTATCATATATTTGGATTTGTAATTTGTCATTAAATAAACACAACAATGAGCTCTTCAAGTGGAATTATGAACAGCTCAGAGGAGGAATACACGGTTCAGCAGAGGAAGTGAACCGATCAAAGCCCTCATTATGGCTTCACTTTATCCCCCCCTCCTCCCGCGTCCTCCCCCCTGAGAAGCTGACTCCCTCTCTTTAACACCTCGCATGCTGCCATTCACCCTGGATGAGCGCCATTGAACCGGGGTGTGGTTAATCCAGGAGGACCACAGTGTGAAGGCTGCTGGCCTCCACCGATCTGTGTGCTGTGTAATGTTGCTGTGACTGTAAAGGACCACCTCACAGGGAAACACTGCAGAGCCCTGTTTACTCTCTGAACACTAATTGCATAATAACAATGGCAACCAACATTTTTTTTTTTTTTCACTTATCCTAATTTACAATGAGGATAATTGTGAGACCACAAAGACTAGAATCAACAGTAGCTCTGCGTGGTCAAATGCGATTTGTAAAAGACAGAAACAAATCTGCGGGAAACAAGCCGGATAGAAAAACATTGAAACGGGTTTCGCAGGAGTTTTTGACCACAACGGCTCAACTCTGCCTTAAGCATCATCTAAACGTTGTCACGATGAATGAGTAATAAATAGAAATAAGTGTGTGGCTACTGGTCACGGGGAAAATGTGTGGCACTGCGCGAAAGCCAGGGTCTGAGCCTGTTGTCCACGTTGCTTCATTAAGACTCAGGATGTCCAGAGGAGCAGTTGCTTCATTAAGACTCAGGATGTCCAGAGGAGCAGGGCAGTCTGCAGGACGCCTCTCAGAGAGCACGGAGCCAGCCTGCATGCTGGTGTTGTTACCAGGCCACACGCCAGGAAACAGGGAACGGCAGGAAAACCGGACCAAAGTTACAAACGAGGCGTCAAATTGATAAAACACCTAACAGTAATTGGTGAGACGA